>RJWH01001314.1:0-288593 GCA_004363575.1 Solenodon paradoxus
AAAAGGAAATGGTTAACCTTTAATATAGATCTGACTAGCAGATTCTACCTTAACCAAGTATTTCAACTTAAACCACCAATAAATAAAACACCTGCTAACATGATCTATCCTGATGTGATACAGAGTGTATGTAATGCATATAAACAATATGTGTGTCTATATCTACTGTGTATCTATGATATTTTCTTACCAAAAGTATTTACTTATGAAAGGGGAAAAAATAAATCACAAACATGAGGTATTGTTCAAGAAAAGTGGTTTTAATTTTAAAAGTGAATGTTAGAACATACTAGTAAAAAGACTTGGGTCTCTTCTAGCTTAAAAAAGACTAAAGAGCTATAACAAGTAGTGTATAAACTTTAAATGTAAAGCACTAAATATCAGAAAATATTAAATTATTGTTCATTTTCTCAGGTACAGCAGTGGTATTGGAGTTCCATAGAATGTAACATTTATTAGAAGCTACATGTGAAGGTATTTAGGAACAAAAATAATATGTTAGCTGTGACCTCCTTTAAGTATTTTAGCAAAATTAAAAGAGAGTGTTTGTGTGTACATGTGTGTTATGAAAGACAGAGAGCTACAGAGAAAGAACTGGAGAGAAAGCAAATGTGGCGAAATGTTAACAATTGGTGATTGTAAGTTCAGGCTATATTTATTTTAGTAACCTTTCAGCTTTTATATAAGTTTGAACATTAAACTTTAAAAATCAGAGAGGAATTCAATTGGAAGCTAGCTGGGATAGAAAAACATATTTTGAGAAATTTTGCTATGGGATAGGAGACAACAACAGCAAATGGGAGAGATGGGAATCACTAAATGTCTTGGTTTGTTAAAATTATTGATATTGATTCTGTCTTTTGTTCACAATGCTACATTCATCTTTAAATATTGACATTGTATCCAAACACTCCACCAGAGAGTTCAATGCCCTTTACAACCACCTGGGTGGTAAAGAGGGGAAAATGTGGTGGTAAGTGTCTTGATTTTTAAGCTAAATAATTCAGGATAGTTTCACACAAGTCTATAATTTAATCTACATTTTGGGCATTCGGAAATTCTGCACCATTATTCGCCTCTGTCATAACCTTTGCTTTATCTTTTGTCCATAAATTTCTTCCATTTATTTAAAAATGTTCCACTACACTAATCAAGACAGTGTGGTATTAGCAAAAGAATGAAGAGCTAGATGAGTGGACACAACAGAGAACCCAGAAATAGACCCGCATCACAATAATCAACTAAACTTTGATAAACAAAGAATTACACTGAATTTTTTAAAAATAAAGTCTTTTAACACTTGTTGAGTACCAAGGAATAGTCCCATGAAAATTGTAACAACTACATCTTCACATTCAAAACACTGAAATTAGACACAGAGCTTACACCCTTTCCAATAATTAACTCCAAATGGGTCATAAACCTAATGTAAAATATAGAACTATAAAATGCAAAGTTAATAAACAACATAGGGGAAAATCATGATGCCCTTGAGCATCATGATGAATTTTCAGATAGTTCACCAGAGGTACAATCCAGAAAAAAAACTGATTCACTGAATTTCATTAAAATAAAAATAAATCTGCTCTCTGTGAAAGACAATATCAAGAGAATGAAAAGACAAGTCACAGACTGGGAGAAAATATTCGCAAAAGGCCTATCAATAAAGGACTGTTATCAAAAATACAAAAGCCTAGACAGATTCCTCACCCAAAAACTTACACTCATGGCTAATGAATATATGTATCAAGTCTTAGGGAAATCAAACCAAAACAACAATAAGATTCTTTTTATAAGGATGCATCTGCTAGAATGTTCCAGAATGGAACTCTGACAGCATTAAGTGCAGGCAAGGTTGGGAGCAACAGGAGCATCCTCTCGGTGCTGCTGGAAATGCAAAATGATACAGCTGCTTTGGAAGATAGTGTGGAGTTTTCTTACAAAGTCAAACTTGATCTTAACCTGTGAGCAGCAATCTCATTCTTTAAGTTTCCCAAAGGAGTTAAAAACCATATTCACACCAACACCTGCTCTCGGTTGTATATAGGAGCTTTTCTATAATTGCTAAAACTTGGAAAATTCAAGATGTTCTTCAGTAGGGGAATGAGTAAATGGTGGTACATCCTGACAATGAATATTATTTAGCACTAAAAAGAAAAGATCTATCAAGTCATAAAAAATAGAGTAAACTTAAAAATACTTTAATGAGTAAAAGAAACCACTATGAAGTGGGTACATAATGTATTATTCCAACTCTATGACATTCTAGAAAAGGCAAAACTAAGTTGGTGGGTAGGAGGGGGATAAACAGCACAGAGGATCTTAGGGCCATGAAACAATTTTATGTGTTACACTCTTCCTCTCATCATACATTTGTCCAAACCCAAATTTATCCCTAATGTAAATGATCGACTTTGCATGGTAAAGATGTTAATGTTGATTTATCAATGCCACAAATGTGGCATGAGATGGTGGTAAAAGACGCTCATAGTCAGAGAGATTGAATGTATTAGGGCTAGGAGAAATTTGAGAACTCTCTCTGTACTTTGCATTTAGTTTTACATGAAACTAAGACAGTTCTTAAACACAAAGTTCTTTTAAAAGGGAAAAATAGCTCCTAAATTAGGGCAGGTGCAAGTATGAGGAATAAGAATTCATTTTAATAACTACTGGAAGTTACTAAATTCAACAGTCGTCATAGATTAAAAAATGAATAGTTTCATAAAATAGCCTATATATCTTTTCACCAATTTACCAAGTCATCTCAGTTTTCAGTACAATATTATTTTAATTTGCTTGTCTATAAGTATTTTCCATTTAAAAATTAATGTGGTTAAGAAATACATTAAAAGTATTTTCCAATTCTTTTTATTTGTCTAAAGATCTATGACTCGGAATCTTGTTGTAGTTAACTTACTGAATATCTTCAATAATGGATAAAAGAAAGAATAAACATATTTTTTATATTCCTGATAAGATAAGAATATGAATGCCATGTCATTTTAACAGGCCAGATATTCAGAATAAAACCTTGTGATTGTGGGAATGGTATGTACCACTGAGAAAAATTACAGGCGAACAAATTACAGAATTTTTATGTAAAAATGTGAGCATGTGAAAATTTACTATAAACAGAATTTATGAAGTCTAAATCGTAGACTCATGAGTGATGTAATCAAGATGAATAATGAACCCCGCCAAGGTCACAGTCATACTAAAGGCATCCATCTGAGAATTTATGATACCTCTGCCTCCTTAGCTAAATTCATCTTGCCCATTCTTACCAATAGGAAACACTAGGATTTATTTTACATTGTTTTACAGCATTTGTGCTTCTTTAAAAAGGCTTTTAGAGAAAAGTCTTGGCCCTGCCTGAAGGTATTACGATAGCAGACCTCCAGGGATAAGATACACTAGTTCAGCTCTTTAATTATTTTATCAAATGTCAGCCTTGCCACCTAAACGCCTAAATTCTAAAGCCTGTGGGTTGCCTTTCAATCAATAAGACAGAACATCTACACTTGACCGATTCCCATCAGAAAATCCATGGAGACAATTACTGCTCCCGATGAGGACAGACTAGTCATTTATTTCCTGAGAATCTTTAATTTTCCCCTTTATTATCAGCTTCAATCACAAGAGGTATGTATTTAAGATATTACATTAACTCCTCAACAGAGAAATGTCTTCTTAGAACTAAAATTTAATGCTGTAACTTGACTCTGGAGAAATGTGTCAATTAAAGATGTTATATTGCATGAGGCATCATTCATTGTTGTTTATCCATGATGGGAGCCTATTATAAACTCCCACGCTACTTTATAATATCATGTGATACATTTTTTGAGTTCAGAACTTGGACATGTTAGCTTTCTTTGGTGGCTTGCCATTCTTTATCAAATGGTAACAATAGTGAACTCAACTCTGCCGTCTTTTCATTCTGACTCCAGGAAACAAAGTGGTCTCTTCTGTCACAGCTTTATTGAGGTTCCCCACTTCTCATCTTTTGTCATTTGACTCTTGTTTTCATTTTCTAAGGATGTACTTTATCTTTCCTGTATTACAAGAAAATATTACATACTTTATGGAAATAAATCTTAGACATATTTGCTGAGCAATTTAATTATGTGGTAATACATGGCACTAAGTGAGAACACAAAAGCAAAAGGTCAGAAGGTATAGCTTGAAGAAGACTCTTGGGACTTGCAGAAAGTCAGACATCCAAGAAAATATTATTAAAATATGAAATACAATCTTCACAGAAATCAGTACAAGGGTCAATGGGAATATAGAAGGAAAATGTCTATGAGACGTCTTCACAAAAATGCAAACTCAACTGAGATCAAAAGGATGAGTAGGAATTCAAATATTATAAATATATTTGCAATGTATAGTGAGATACAAATGTATAGCAGACCTCTAGGGATAAGATACACAAATACAGGACATGTGAAGAAAATCATCTTTCTATAACCAGCTTTATCCCTTTAGACCCTGGTACTCTTAACTAAAGCTGGATGATTTATCTCTCTCCTACAGGTCCATAAAATCTGCATCTGGTCAAGAGTGCTCAAGAAAAAGTGACTGATTCATTTCACAGTCTTCTACATTGAATGTCTCTTCCCTGAATCTGGGCTTTGAAACTCACAAGTCCAGTAGTCGAGTCCATTCATTCAGTTAACATGTTTGCTGTGTCATCCCTTCTCAAAGATAACAGTAAGACAACAAAGAGAAAAAGATAAGCTGGGAACGACAATACCCAATATTGGGGAAAAGGAACCTGAGATATTATCAGTCATCTCCTTCACTTTCATTTTATGAAATAAAAATCGTATGCAAAAAAAGCAAAGTGTTGCTACCAAGATCACTTTAGTTGATGCTATGGATTGTACTTTTGACTTCTTAAGAATACTCCAAGTCTCTTCAATACATGCCTTTAATTTCAGACACCAATTGTCAAGGGAGTTTTTTAAAAGGCTTTGAAGAGACATATTTGAGGGATGTACTATTAGAGTTAAATACAGAGAGAAGAATCAGAAACCTGCTTTTTAAACAAGCATCCCAAGTGATACTCATACAAAGGACTTGCCCTTCCAAAAATACTGCCGAAAAAGCTAAACTCTAAAAGGGCAAAGACACTTTTTTTCTTAATCTTTTTTATTACCAGTGCCTCCAGAGTACACAGTATGTAGGAAATGTCTAACGTCGAATGGTTGAGTAAACCATATTTCTAAAAATATAAACCATCTACCAAACTTGTTAGAAAGAACACTGCCGAATTTGTTCTTCACTGGGATGTTTTGAATTGTTATCTGAATTGCAATATTTTTACATTTCTTTATAGATCAAACTTTTCAATATAAAGTCCAGATGAAGCTTTTTCAACACAAAAGGACAGCAACCTCAACAAAATCCCAAGAAGCAAGAATTTAGGCAGTAAGGTAAAATTTTTTATGTTATTGTTCACCCTTCAAAGAGGTAAAATGTAATTCCAAAACAAAAGTCACTTGATATTTTTGATATTTTTATAGCATTATCTTTATATATAAGAAAAGATGAGGGCTTCCCCCTGTTAAATCGGTGTCTATTAAAAATTTCATTCTACAAAATTATTTTATATTTCATAAACAAAATATTCTAGGAAAGAGCAACTTTTTTAAATGAAGCTAAGTTAGGCTAAGATATGACATAGGAAAAGTACATTTGTTGATTTCTTCTGAGAACTACTCTGGTCTATAAAATTAGTTAGGTCATTTTTAAATAACTCTAGGAAAAATTGTCATACATAAATAGCTCATTAGGAAAGAAGTCTGCATGCAAATATCCTGGGATCAGCATGTTCCCAGCATTGTCATGTAATTTTCAGAATGAGTAATTAGTATATTCTTACTCTATGAAGGCCAATAGAGAGCATCAGGATAATCAACACCTAACATGCTATCTTCTAAATAGCCATGTTCTGTATCTCGCACCACATGGCCTGTGTCTTCCAACTTTAATCCACATAATCTGGTTATCTGACTCTGTAAAAAATACAAAAATCCATTTCAGTGGGGGTAATTGCAGGTGAGTGATATCCAAGACTGAGAAAATGTGTATTATTAGATTTAGCAAAATGTTATAGAATGATTCATAGTTGTTGATTGTGAAAATGCTTTGGGGAGATTGAATTAGCAAAAAGAAGACCTTTTAGGAGTCTCATAGAAAAGAATCTCAGGAGTATAATTTCGGAATGAATTAAGTTATCTGTGAATCTAAATGAGCATGTCTGAAAATTAAAATAACAAAAGAAGAGTTATACGTAAGAGCTGAGAGTCAGCTTTTAAGCCTGATTGGTTTTGACATTTGACAAGCAATTATTATAGTGAAAGTAATCATGAAAACTCAGGATGACTATGCTTCTCGTGATTAATTTTGGCGAGAGCTTGACACAATTATACAGATAACCAGGCAAAGCAAAAACACTAATTTGCTTGAAACATTTTTTGTGTTACATGAATAATTTTCATAGGTTACTAAACTTTCTCCAGAGGGGTCATAATTTTGGTTTTGGAGTAATTTGTTGTTGTTATTTTTAAATCTCCTACCTTTTCTTTTTTCATAAGTATCATCCATGGCCAGAGCCCAGAACATATGCTGCAATAATTCTGAAAAGGATTCTACCTCAAGGATTTATCTTTATTTCAACTGGCCACCAGTCTTCTACCATGGATTGCTTCTCAAATTATTTTAAGTGAGTTACAGGGTGGCAGAATTGATAGAGAGGGAAATAAATTGATTGGATTGATTCTTTGGAATAAATCATAGTCAAAAGTTTTACCCTACTGCCATAATAAGCTCTGATATTTGTGATTCTGCAGATTAAAGATCCTGCAGTCTCAGGCAGTGATGCCATTGCATCAGAACACGAGTGAAGGGACTAGGTGCAACCAGCAGCTGCCAGTTCACTCACCCTGCAAGTGTCCCCAACAACTGGCATGGTGGGCCCCTCAACTGAACAGAGGAAGCAAAGACGCCACGTGGGACTATGAACGTCACCAGCACAGGAGAGTATGTTGTCTTTCACTACGCATTGCCTCACTCTTTGTGCTAATGTGATATAGGTAAGGAAAAACATGGAAGAGAGGGAGAACATCTCTATGGCATCAAGATGCTCCAAACGAGAAGTCGTATATAATTTACTGAAAGGACATAATACGATATGCTGATATGTAAGAGCCATGTTATAATAAATAAAATCAATTTTACATTTTTCTCAAAAGTGTATTTGCTCACTTCATAAATAGACAGGCATTTAAAGGTAAATAATGGTTTGTGGTGCCCAATGGGGATGGGGCTTGGGGGATTCCTAAATCTCAAGTGACAGTATTGGGAAGGGTTTCTTTGTCACTCATTGAATAAAAAAAACGTGACTTGTGATGTGTTTTTGCTCAACTCCTTCCCCATGCATATTATCCCTGCAAGATGAATCTTCTCTAAGACATGTATTGCCCTTTCATGCTGACTGCGTGTGTGCATATGCATAAAATGCCACATTTCCAGTTAGGATGTGTATACTCAGGAAGGATGACGTATCAGGGCTGTCAGGCTAAAAGCCCTACAGCTCAGGAGAATTTTCCATATCATTCTGTGGGCCTGCCATTATTATGGGACTTGTCTGTTAGTTTTCTTCATCCTTCTTTTCTTACCTTTGATTCCATGTCATCAGTAATCTTCCTCTTCAAAATATATGTGTGTGTGTATGTGTATATACAAACATACATATATATGTTACATATATATATATGTGTGTGTGTGTATCTTTTCAGGTAACTTTTGAAATCATGTGAATTAGTGATCTCTCTTACTCAAATTTCAGTCATGCTTTGTTTTATCTCAGTAAGATACATTCCCTGTTGCTTCTAATGCAGATTCATTTCCAACATATTGACTTCTCATAAAGAATGGGCTACTCAACATTTAACAAGCTACTGAACAAGACTGCTTTGGGTTGAAGGAAGTACAGGGGAAATTTTGTATCGAAGTCTAGCATTTAGTGGCTTCTTCCTTAAATCTTTTAAACATTTTGCAAGTGGAAATGTCACAGTATCACCATGGTATAAATTAGTGGTGTGCCATTTTAGTAGAATGACAGCTAATAGAATAATAATGTGTGAGCCTCAGGAAGACACTGTAAATCCCCAAAATATAAATATGGTGTTTGGAAATGCACAATATATTTCCTGAACGTTTTAAATCCTTACCTTGCTAACAATCTGGAAAAATGTAATAGGATACATGGAGAAATGTTGGTATGGAAAAGACAGAACTGTAACTTGAGTCTCTTTCAAAAAGATGTAAAAAATATCTAAGAGTATGATTCTGGTTTTCATTTTGGGTTCAAATTGAATTTGAATATTATATTGAATTGAACTGTATATAGAATTAGACAGACACTGGAAGTGTTGCCTTTGTTAGCTCTGAGGCTTAGGCAGAGAATTTGGGTGCTGTGTTAGAGAAGCCTTGATGATTCAAGCAGCAGATATGAAAATCTCCAAATTCATTGGAAAGTATCATTCACATATTTATTATCCTGGGAGACTTAGATAAGATCATATAACATGAGGAGACACGGGAGATGATCTGGTGCATTTTTCCTGCTATTTGCAAAGTAATTACTATCTTTTTCCAAGCTGAACATTTTAATGCCTTCCATTTGGTTCTCTGCATTATTGCTTAAATGTCCTCATCTTTCTGTTAAAGTTCCTTTTCTCTAGTTTTCTAATCGGCCCAAGTTGATCTTTTTAAAAGGAAAGAGGTAATAACAAGCTAATTGACAAAGCACATTTGCTCTCCTTCAAAGCATCTTATAAAGAGAAGCTCAGCTCACCCCACTTAATCTTTCTGATGATTTCAGGGAAGGAGGGATTTATTATTCACAGGATGGTGGGGAATCTAGGCATAAGAACAAGAAGAACTTTTTTTTTCCCCTAGGCATATTTATTCAACCTAAATGTGGGCTTACTTTTAAGGTTGCCTATTTTGTTTATTTGTTAAGTGTTGACACTATCATTTTAATTCTTTGACAGTTGGCTCTCAAAGGCTTTAGTTTTATTAAAAGTTTAATAAAATTAGAAGTATTAATTCAGACCTAGTATGTTTAGGGTTTATTTTTCAGTATAATAGATTCTTGCTCTTTAAGATTTGCAGGATCTCTTGCTGGATTGATGGAAGTGCACGTGAGATTAAATGATTCCTCTGGGGTCACATCAAAATTTACTAGCTCCATTCAAATCAGAAACCTGGATCACAGTCCTTTTCTCTAAGTCCCAGGTCATGTCACCTGCATTCATACAAAAACAATAGTTTGTTCATTGACTGATAGATCAAGGTATCCATGCTGTTAGCTAATGTCATTAATTAACTTCTACTCGTTTCCCCTTGTTTTGCTGTTAAAATATTATGTGAAGTTACAGGTAAGCTTTTAGTTGACCTTAATAAAAAGGGATAATGCAGCATTATAACCTAAAATAAAATTTAGTGATTCTATTCATGATGAATATAGACTTTCAAATTCTCATCACAGTAAGATAAAGGAACTACTTTTCTAAATCATCGAAATCCCAACAATTCCATGTCCCTAGAAATAATATCCAGGGATATAATTCTAAGTCATTATTGAAAGAATAATCAGCATGCTCAGGTTTTATCCAAGAAGCAAGATGAAAACTGATCATTAATCTCAAGAACATGTAATAATCTTAGGAGGATGAAAGAAGACACAAGACACAGCAAACAGAAACGAATATGTGGCTTAATATAATTAAACACTGAGTTCAGTTTTATAAATTGACTTCACATTCAATGAAAATCAGAAGAGATGAAAGATCAATCCCAGATACTTAGAATAACTGAAAATGTTTTCTTGGAGAAATTACAAGTAAAACCAGTTTTCAGTGGATGTTTGCACAGGAAGGAAAAGAGGAAAGTTGTTCTAGTGTGAAAGAGATGGAAACATGGATGCCTCTGAGAAAGTAAAAGATACCCAGGGTATAGTGATTAAAATGAAATCCACATGCTTACTTGGTCATCAACTCAACAAATATTATGGATATTCTACTATTCTAGATATCTGGGATGCAGTAGTAAGAAAGGGGGTGAAAAGTCAATAAATACCTCATTTGGATTTCAAAAATAGCGATATTTTTAATTTAAAAATATTGACTCGACCATGAACTCATCATTGTTCTGGGGGAGGGCATGCTCAAGTAATAACAAATATTAATAAACTTAATTTGATCATGTTGATGTTGGGCTTATGGTCCTTGATTTGTGAATGTGGTTATACTGTAATCGCTTACAGTCTTGATCATTGAAGTCAGTGATGGGTACATGCAAACTGAGTTTATTATTTTCACTAATTTTGTGTACCTTTTGAAATTTCCATTATAAAAATTGGAAAATGAAGTCTGGATCACAGACTTTAAAGACTATCTAATCTATAATGATTAGCTTTTAAAAATTTAAATTACAAACTTTACTCAATTACTATATATGAACTTGTTCATTTAACAGAGTTCAAAAAGACAAGTACTTCAAAATAATAATGTTTGCAGTTGTAAACTGTGTGCAAATTTTAAGTTTTAATATAACCCAGATCTTAGTTTCTAATCATATAATCAAATTTTGTTTTAGAAGGGAACTTCTTTAGGTCTAAAAAATGGTATAAAAAAGTTCGATCGTATTACAGATTCATCTTTAATAACCTGACACTTGTTTTAGTATCAAAATTCTATGGTGATAAGGAAACTCATTTCACAAAGTGCTTCTTGGTATGCGTTTGTTATTAAATTTATCTGCATTTTGACAGGCTGTTTGATATTCTGCGTTTAACATATTCTAATTACATAAAATGGTAAAAATATTTAAAATTTATATGAACCTTAGAAGTGATCTAAGCTATTAAATGATTAAGGCAGGGTCAATGACTTTGCATCATTACATTCCTAAGTGTGGGCATTCAATAAAAATGTGTGACATTGACTAGTGTACTTTCTCATGTAAGATAGTGTTCTTCCCCAGAACACTCCTGATGGATGTATTAATCTCAGTACAAATCCTTCTGCTGACAAGGAGTTTATTAATACCCCTGGATCTCTTTTCTAGGGTTGCTATAACAAAAAGCCACAAAAGTAGGTGGCTGAAAATATCAGAAATTTATTGTCTTGCTGTTCCAGAGGCTAGTAATGCATAATCAAAATATCTAGCAAGGTCATACACCTCTGAAACCTGTAGAGGAGCATCCTTCTTCACTCTCCCAGCCACAGGTCATTGTCAGTGTCCTTAACCTTCGTTCAATCTCTCTCTCATCATCAAGTGGCATTCTTCTCCTTGGGTCTCTGTCTTTGCATGGCGTTTCCATGCCTGACTCTTTAGCCAACTACCCTTCTTAGAAAGACACCAGTCATAAGGGATGAGGGCCCACCCTAATGACCTCATCTTAACTTGATCACATCGGTAAAGAATTTTTGTTTCCAAATAAGGTCACATTCACATTTACTGGATATTAGAATGTCACATATCTTTTGGGAGATATAATTCAAGACACAATAGCCCACAAAGGATAATGAGACACAGACAACCGTAAGAAGTAAAGTGAAATTTGGTTGATTCCCTTAAATTATCTGGGATGAGATTTTTCTCATTTTTAGTGAATGAATTAAGCTACATAATAATAAAATATAAGAACGCCATAGCACCTGATAGTGTGCTAGATCATATTTGGAGCACGGTACAATAATAACTCCTTGAATTCTCACCAAGACCCTCATAGCCAGTTCAGTTTAGTCCCATTTTATGTTTCAGATATTCCAGACATAGAGAGGTAAAGTAGCTTTTCCAAGGTTACACACTAACAAATGGACAAATAGAAGAAACAAACTCAAGCAGTCTAGAGATTGAACCCCACATTGATTAGATGGGGGAATTCATTCTGTATCTGCTTCAACATTTCACCATTAGTCTTAGGACTGCCTTAGAACTCCTTCCATGTGAAAGGCCTTAAAATATTTGAAGATAGCTATCATGTTCTCTAAGTGTTTTGTTCTTCAAAATAAACAGCAGCTTCTTTAAACATGTTTATGTTGAACAACTTCTAAATCTTTCCATTGGAATAATCCTGAGTTAAATGTGGAGAAAATTTGAATGACTGCATTATCTGCCTCTTAAAATTTAAACATATGTATAGAATATTTTTTTATATAGGGATATCTAAAAATCCATATATTTGGACAATGCCTCTTGCTTATCCAGAGTTTATAAATTTTGTAGTGGAATTGAATAGTTGTTTTTTTTTTTCAGAGGCAAGTTACAGGCAGGGATGATGGTGAGCAGAGCCAAGCAAGCAGAAAGAGAGAGGAGGAAGAAGCATTTTATGTATTCTATTTAGTTTTTCATCTTGTTCACCCCAGCCCTGGGATGAGAACCAGGTCCTTGGGATGTATGTGGACCATGCTCTGGGCCAAAGACAGCTGATCAAGCCATTACGCCACAGGGCACTCTGAGTACATTTATTTTTCAGATTCCACACTTGTAGAATCTGAGCTAACAAAGCTTCACAGCACATGTTGATAATAGTTATACTTTAAATCCTAGGCAATTCTGAATTTTTTAAGCATACATAATAACTATTATTTCCCCATTTGTGAACTTGTACAGAGAAGTTAGATGAACAGGTTTGAAGGGCCCTGTCTTTCATATCAAGTTGAAATGCCCTTTTTTTGTACCACCTCTCTGTTGACAAGAGATTTCATTTAATCAAACATGAAACTTTTTGCTCTATGTATAAGTAATGCATTTTTCTCTCAAAATCAAATGCACGATGCTGCTTTCTACATTGGGAGCATAAAAATAGCCCAAAAGGTTCTTGGATCATCATTTTGATCCACATATGTGTGTCTGTAATTGGATGAGATAAATTGGAGCTTCATGAAAATGAGGTAGAATTAAACTATTTCATGATCTGGTTTGTTATTAAGAAATACGATAATTTTATTATGGGTTCATGCTGTTTCAGTGCTAGATAAACACTGAAGCCAACTGCAGGCTGTTATCAAAAATTAAGCTTTGACTTAAAGCCAAGATTCCAGTTTTTAGCTAAGATGCTTTACATTCATGGCAGCCTGGTACTTCATGGATTAATTGCCATAATACATGATTATTGATGCAGAATCCTCCATGGTTCCTTTTAGTCTGGTAGACTTGCATATTGAAAATGGAAGCATTAACATATTTAATAGTACAAGTGACTAACTTGTCAGAAAATTCCACACTTAAATCCTGACAGCCTTATCCCCCTAAAGGAAGGATTCTCTTCCTGTGCTCCCATTCCTCCACCCACACTTCTGCCTTCCCTCCACTAATACTGCTTGTATTGTCAGTTGCCAGCATCTGGCAAATCCAATTCTTACTGGCCCAGAGAATGTACTAATTATATCCTACAGCTAATTAGAAAGCAGCCTCTTTGCTAGAGAACAGTTTATTTAGCTCATCAAGGAATAAGACTTGGTTTGAATCTTGATTTTAAAATCAAGGGGAAATAGAAAAGGGATTAGACAGAAAAGACATTCTTCATAAAGCAGGAAGTTGTGCTAATTATATTGAAAAAAATAGATTTTGTATAAGAACTTAAAGTAGGGGCTTTAGACAAAAAGACTGAATCTACTGGAATTAATGTAGGTATCCGTACTTCTCAAATCTTACTTAAAAATACAGAAATATTTAGAAATGTCCACATAGTTCTGGGAGATGTTGCGATGACCTAATTTAAAAACAGATCAGATTATTTAGAAAAGCATGGGGAGGGGTATGTTTTATTGATATCTGCTTCATGAATAAAATGTCTGTTTCTATCCTGACACTTAAGTTAAAAACTTTGGAAGACATCTCTGTAATAGTATTTATGTTAATTATTTACATAGCGTTTATTAAAGAAAAAATGCTTGTTCTCACATTAATAGGACTTTACCATGAGTTGGAAGGAAATGATTGTAGATCAGTATTACACAATGAAATACATAAGTAGTTGGAGTCATTTATTTTCCCCATTATCTTCACAATCAAATCTGATCACAAGCAGCCAAGAAAGACGTTTTCATGCTAACTTTTAAAATTGTTACTAATTTACCATGACTAATTAAAATGTGAAGCTTCATATCATTTTAGGTCAGTAGCTGTTAACCCTGGTTGTACTTTATAATTATCTAGGGAAGCTTTTAAAATATTCAGTATTGCCCCCACCTTCTTGTCACCTCCTCCCAACTAATTTATTCAGAATCTTTGAGCTTGGAATCAGGAACTATGCTTTTTCTAAAGGTTCTCAACTGATTCAAATGTAGATATAGGACAGAATAATCATCCTGTGGGAAGCTTGGCCCCAAATGATTGGGAAGCCATAAGAAAATTTGCTGATTAATTTAAAAACCAGAAAAAGACAGAAAACAAAGGAAAATAATTAGCTTTATCGACTGAGACAAAGGGAGAAAAGCTTATACCACACAGAGCAAAGTTTTGCCGGGCTCAAGGATTCCCTTTAGAAACTCGTGAATAGGTATGTACTTCTTCCAGAAAGAAGAACACACCTGTGAACACATGGGGTTGCATGAAGGGTGATATGTTTCAAAGAGAAACAAAATCTCAGGAGAAAAATCCTGAACCAGAAGGAAAAAAGAAACGTTCTTAGATGGAAGAGCTAAAGTCAAGAAACAAATTCCAAATAGCAGATGGGTCATGCAGCATGACGGTGTCGCCATGTGAAAGTCTGTATGCAGGAATTAGTTTCCAAAATCATTTTAATTGTCTCATTTTAAGAGAACGTGTACTCTCTATAAATACCTAATTCTTGGTGAACCTAACATGTTTCTCTCCTGATTGCTCTGCCCTCCACCCAAAGGAAAGAGTCAAGCACAGCTCGTTCTAGTCTGAATGGCTGAACTACTTCGCAAAAAGAGTTCTACAAATTTCTCCTATTCCCTTTTCTTTCAATAATATTAGACTCATGCTGCTAACGCAGGCCCCCAAATTTTAAGGTACTTTAGATTTGATCCTCAGATTATTAAAATATTCAGTAGCTCTCCATTCCTGGGTCTTTTTTACAGTCTGAATTTTATTTCATTATTTCTCTCTAGAATTTTTACTCAAAGAATCCTGAGTTTCTTTGAGCCAATCTTTGACACTCTCATTCAGATCAACCATTTTACATTTTCTCAATCCCTCATTCTCTAGGACAATCCTAGAAATGTAACATCAGTGATAAAATCAGCTCTGAAGCTATTCTAACTGTATTCATCCCACCTAATAAATCCTTGATTACTCTATGCATTTCCTAACAGAATCATCAGGACGTTGAGTAGTTTGAATCAAAGGATTCCTTAGAAGTTAGAACATTTTCAGCCCACTGGTTCACATAAGTAGGCACTGATGCTTTTAAAAAGCTCAGAATATTTCAAGATTTGTATTCATGCTGTCTTTAGTGTCCTCTCAGTCAGTCCATTTTCCTTGCTGTTATCATTAATAGACAAGGAGCAGACAAAGTCAGCTCATGAACCTCTAATGTTTTAAACATGAATTTTTCTTAGACTCTTGTCACACAAGATGCAGGGCATGTGCGTCTAACATGGCGAAATAAAGAGATAATAAAAAAACCAGAATCCATGCAATGAAAGTACCTTTCTAAACAAAAAATACCTATACAGAAATGTATTACAGAGAATTCTTGAAAAACAAGTCCCATCAAACAATAGAACATTAGGATACACCTTAAACCTGGTGCTTCTATTTCTGTTGTTCTAGTAGGTGGCATGTTGAATTGACTATTAAAATATATACTTTATACCTCATGAAAAATGTCATTTGAATTGCAACTAAAATCTCGATCCTCCGGTAACTAAATTTAATGTTATTACAGTCATTAACATTGACCAGTTCCCTCATTCCAGGACATTTATGTAAGTTCATACAGTGCTTATTTGAAATTAGGTCATCAACATTATCACCAATATCTATTTATATATTCATAATATAAATACTGTAATTTACTCTCCTTAAACACTACCCATTTCAACACCATAAATGGAAATATTTCTTTGTTTAGACATACTTTATTCTGTACAATATCACATAAAGATAATGACTAGAAATCCATTGAAAAAGAAAGTATAAAGCTTGGATTATTCCAAAGCTATCCCAAAGGAAATGAAAAACAATTATACATTTACAATTTTGCAAGCAGGAAATGCTCATTAAATATTTAAAGAAAGGCAACTTACTTCAGAATCACTCTTGCCAATAACTCCAGGCTAGTTCAAAAAAGTATTTTATAACTCCCATAAAACTGACCAAAACCTTCTGAAGCGTCTATGTCTATTCAATATACCATACATCTTTTATTATCAAATGTTCCTTTGCTATCGATAATCGTTTAAACAATTATCTATACCAACATGTAAGACATCATGTAGATCTACAAATTTCACTTATTATGCAATGCTTATAAATAAAATTAATCCAACTTGAGTTTTGTGAGAAAGGTAAGCTCAACTCCTAATGATCTTTACTTGTATCAGGTCTGAATACTATCTATCTACAAAGCTACCATCTTTGTGAGCCACAGTTTCAGCAGGAATCCAACGCTCAGCCAACAGACTACAACGTCATTATACAGTGATCTGCAGCCTGTGCCTCAAGCCATGGCTTGACCCAGTATTAGTAGCAGTAAAGCTGAGAAAATAAGGAGTAAAAATTAAAAGAGAAAAAT
Source organism: Solenodon paradoxus (assembly GCA_004363575.1). Taxonomy (NCBI): domain Eukaryota; kingdom Metazoa; phylum Chordata; class Mammalia; order Eulipotyphla; family Solenodontidae; genus Solenodon; species Solenodon paradoxus. The sequence continues at coordinate 16,793 of RJWH01001314.1, forward strand.
AAAATCAAAAGAAAAAAACTGAGTGTTTGTAAAGGGGGTTCAAGTTAGAACTCTAATTTCAGTATCCAAGAATACACTCCAGTTGAAATTTTAGGAATATCAAGAGTCTAAGAAAAATTCATGTTTAAACCATTAGAGTTTGAGTAGATTTGCAGAAATTTTGAACTATGGCAATCTAAGGCAAAAGGAGGACCATTTCAACTAATGACAGCTAGGCTTTGCCAATTTCCAGCTTGAAACATTCAAATATAAATAATGTCAAACGGAGCATTTAAAAAGAAGTAGTCAATATTTCACTTATACATGGAAAATCATACCGCACCACACGACAATCGAATATCTGAACACAGTCAAGTATTGTTACCTGTAAGTCATCATTATTTAAATTTTTTAAATGTACAAATACATATTTGTGTTTATATTCACAATGTTAATCAAAAGAAGTAGTCTTTTTTAAAATAAAAGTTCAACCAGCAGCCTAATAGAACAAATCATGTATATCAGTGTATCTTTCAAACATGGGTAAAAGAACAACCTTTGTTTGCAGCATAAAAGAAATTAAGACTGGTTGGAATTCGGCCATACCACCAAGCGATCTACTGATAACTTGTGGCTTAAAATGCTGCTATCATCAGATTCCTTGCTTTGGTAGTACTATACCCACTTTGATGCTGAGATAACACATACACTTCATATGCAATATATAATGGAAGCAGAAATAGCTCCCTTGATTTAACCAGTAGTTATTTATGAATGTTGAGCTGTGCAAAATTGTGGTTATTTGCAGATCCTCATTAATAACACCTCACACTATTTCTGCAGAGGCAAATGCACTTTGACATTCAATATTTTTTCTTCACAATTATTTGAATTCTTTCTGAACAAAAGTAGAAAATAGGTAATTGTATCCATGGTTCAAATAATAACACTGTTTATTTTAGAATTGTGGCAAATGCCAAATGGATTCTCTGTTTCAGTGTTCTGAAAAATAAAATTGTGTCTCTTCCCAAAAAGTAAAATAGCAAAATGATGTTACTTTTCTCTAGTAGATTTTGCAAAAGATAATCTTTTTGCAAAAGATAGATAGGTTTAAAAAAAAAAGCCATTTAAGTTCTTCAGACCTTATCAGTAAAAAGTTTTTTAGTTGCTATAATTTAGTTGCTATAACTTAAAAAATAAAATTTATAAAACATAAGAAGCAAGAATAGAAAGCACTGGAAAAGTATAATCTTAATAACAATTTAGAAGGAAAAAAGTAGCACAAAACTAAAATCTTCCTCTTGTAACATCAGTTTTAACTTAGGTTACAGAGGAGTGCTTTTGAGTATTCATCAAATAACTGCTTGGTAAAACCATTTGAAGGACAAGACTATAAATACTGGAAAGTCTCTCAAGCAGCACTTTTCTCCTACCCACACTCTTCTGCTCCTTTATCCCTTGACAATTTTGGGGGCTGAGTTTCATCTATCTGCCTAATGTGCCCACAGTGGATCACATCACATAAGTTTCTTTGCCTGAACATGCCATTTCTCTCTTTGCATGTCTATCTTCTTCATGAAAACAGACTTATCCTGGATTTTGTTCCCACACAACATGTATGTCAGTAATATTCAACCCCGAGCATCTTTCATGTATATAATTTATTAAAGAATCAGTGCTCCACTGTGACTATGAGAAAACTTCCCTTATTCTAAGCAAGATATTTCTGGATTTAGAATACGGGTTTATTGATGTTGATCTTAATAACCATAATGAAGTCGCATGAAGCTATGGTCTTGAGAGACCTGTCTCTCATTCAGTAAATAGTACCTATTTTACTGCTACATGATAGTTACTCAGCAACGAATGTTGGTTGAGTTTAACTTAATTGTCTCCAATTTAATTCAAAACTACTTGTCATTGATGGAGAAGACTGGCCCTTGATAAAAACAAATATTTCCTAAAGTACAAAATATGTAAAGTTTACTGACTGACTTGGAAGTGTTATTAGCCATCAAGATTCAATGAAAGTTTCCTCGTCACTATTCCCTGAAGAGCAAACCACTTAGTGACTCTCCATGAGGGAAACGCATCAATACATCATATCAACATCATATCATATCAACATTCTCTAAGAGAGATTAGATCTCTCTTCATCTACCTTTAGTTGTGAAGATTTCTGCTTTAAAAAATTATGCTTTTTTTTTGTCCAGTTGCATGATGAAAACAGTATTCAAGAGTATGCCAGTAGCATGCTTTGAGTTCAATCACTCTGGATTATGCCTTCGTACCTGTCAGATCACTCCTCCATTGTCAAAGGTTAATTTTGTATATGACAAAAAAATCTGTATATTGTAAGTCAGACACACACACACGCACACGCATTATGTATTAGTCAGGATCCTCCAAAGAAACAAAATCAACAGGATACGTAGGTACATAGAGATATTTTATATTTATATATGTTACATTATATATATATGCTACATAATGTCATCTAAAAAGACTTTCACAGAAACGTCAAGAATACTGTTTGATCAAATTATCTAGGTATTGTATTCTACCCATGTTGATAAATAAATTTAACTATTATAAACTACAAGCATTTGGGTTATCTTATATTGACTTAAAAGAGAATCAAATGTATTAAGCTCATATAACTGAATACTTAGTCTTCCTAGAAAGATGACTCAATTCTCCTTGTTAATCATTGATTGGTTAAGAAAACAACAACTATATGTCTTTGGTTCCATATCGTCAAACACAAACACCTTGTGCTTGTAGAATCAAGTTACTACCATTAAGCTGACATACTTCACGACACATGCTAAAAGAATCTGCTCTTCTCATAGCATTTGTTTTCCAACCAGCCATAATAAAACTTCTTTATTAGAGCGTCCATAAAGCCATAAAGAATTTTGCTAAATTTAATTCTTAAAGTAGTCATTAAGTACCTATGATGTACCCATTTGTAATATTATTAATAGCAATTATTATGACAATTCTAGTCAATAAGGAGAGAGTAAGATGCAATGAAAATGTTATCATAAAGAAGCTATTCACTGTAATCTTCTCAGTGACAGAATTCTCTGCTCTATATACATAGCCAGAAAATATGAAGCGTTTTCCCCTCAATGTTGTACAGCGTGTTTTCTCTGAAGATACAAAATCTAGATAAGAAACATACATAAGGTGATTCTTTCCGTCACCAACTATTTTCGTAGACCTTACCTCTGATCATGCAATCAAATTCAAAAAAATATTCGGTAGAGCAAACTATTTCAAATTCAAACTGTGATCTGTTTTTGTACAACCCAAGAGTTAAAAATGGTTCTTACATTTTTAAAGTATTGTTTGAAAAAGAAGACAAAGAAGATATGTGACAGAGACTGTTTGTGACCATAGAGTCTAAAATATTTCCTGTCTAGCATTTCACAGAGCAAGTTACCAAGTTTGCCAGCTCCTGGTTTATAAGATGAAGGTCAAATTCCAGAGACATTTAAGGCCTTCCCCACTGTCAAGTCATAACATCCACTGTCTTAGCATGCCCTCCTTTTCCTCTCAAATCATCTAAATTCAGCTCTCCATCAAGGAACATCTTACCAATGAAGTTTTATCCAGCTATTCAATTCCATACTAATCTTGCTTCATTCTCTGATGATCATTCTTTTAATGTACATATTTTCATCTTACCTGTCTTCCCAACAAGAATATAAAATCCTTCAATGGTTTACTTCTAACAATGTCAAGCAGATTATTTAGTATCACTATTGTAAGTTGTCAGGACTGTCTAGGCCTACAAGTCTGATTTCTTACTAATAACCATCACTTGTGAGCAATTATTATTTCCAACTACTGCCAAGCCACTATGTACACTCTTCTTTAAATCCTCACAAAATTTTAGGTGGGAACTGTAATTATCTTATTGTTACATACAACTGATATTATTAGTCCCTTTACAGATAAGAGAGACAGGCTAAATAATTTAGCCAATATTACACCTTCCTTCATTTAATAGATAATTATTGAGATCTTAAAATGTACCAAGCAATAAACAAGACAAGCATAAGCCCTTCCCTAACCTAATGACAGATTTTGAATTCAACCTCAGATTAACCTTGAATCAATGCACTGTTGGTGCAATTTTTGCCAAAAAAAGATGGGGCTATGATCATACTATCTGTGCTAGTTTATTAAAAGAGGATAAGAGAATATGTAGTACACAAGAGACAGAAAGTGAAAGATAGATGGAGAAGGTGTAGAGTAGGGAATGTACTCCCCCATTTTTACAATAAAAAAAGTGTTTCTAGAGATAACAGAATATAAGTGGAGAAACTATAGAAGATTTGGTTAGTAGCTAATATGTAAATCATTTGGTTAACTAAAAAGGAATTACTTCATGAATTCTAGGCTCTGTAAGGAAGATAAAAATAATAGAAGTCCTTTATGACAATGGATATAAGTGATTCCTTGGATCTGAGTGTGTTAAGTATAGGCAACAAAAGTAAAAAAAATTAATTAGACTATGTCAAAATTTAAAACTATCAAATGACATAACAACAGAGTAGAAAGGCAACACAGGGAGAATATATGTACAATCATGTATCTGATAAGGGGTTAATATCCAAAATAGAGAAAGAACTACTTTAACTGAACAGCAGAAAACAAATTACTCAACTGAAAAATGGCCAAGAAACTTGAGCAGACATTTTTCAAAAAGATATACAAAGGAACAAACTGAAGAAAAGTTGTTCATTGTCACTAATAATTAAGAAAATGCTGATCAAAATCACAATGAGATACTCCTATCTGTTTTGAGTCACTATCGAAAATAAAAAATAAGTTTTGCCAAGGGACGGAGAAGAGGGGATTCTGTACACCAGTGTTCACAGCAGCATTATTTACAATAGCCAAAGCTATACATTCATGGAGGAATAGACAAACAAAATGTGGAATACACACAGGGGAATATTAGAAATAAACAAATTAAAAAATTCATGCATACAGTACAACTTGTTGGAATGTGGAGGACATACTGCTAAGTGAAATAATCTAGTCTCAAGAAGACAAATTCTAGAATGTTCAGATCTGTAGAGACAGGCAGTAGAATGGTGGTTGCCACAGACTGGATGGAAGGGAGAAGGGAGTTGTTTATTGAGTATCGTGCTTCACTTTTGCAGAATAAAAAGTATTCTGGACACTAACTGCAAATGATGTACCTAACACTACTCAACTGTACACTTAGGAACAGCTAAGATGGCAAATGCTAGGTTCTATGTATTTTAACACAACATTTTTGAATGCAATAATAAATTTAACAGGGTCATTTATTTCTGCCCTGAAGAAATGTTCACCACATTAACAAAACCTAAGTTGGCTGTACTCAACTCCAAAGATAAGCCCTAGATTCCTGAACTGGATTATGGGCACAAATCACCTGAAAGATGTTAGAATCCACTTGTTTTTCACACCTGTGGAAATACTGAAAGATTCACGTGTGCTCCAGGAAAGTAAAACTTACAGCTTTATATTAAAAAAAAAAAATCTATCTCTGGCAAACAGTGACCTTGCTCTTGCATGAGAATGAAAACATGATATTCCATGATTGATGCACCTCATTTTTTGCTCTTGTCTTATCCAATCTAATAGATAACTAGGTAGTAACCCAAATATGTATCATTGTTCAAGAAGTTAACTTGTTCCCTGTTGAACACTCCACAGTGGATGACTTTTGTTCTTTTCCTCTCCTGTGACATGACAACTGTCTTGAGCTGCTGCTGAGCTTCATCAGGTATTTTCATCATAAACTGATCCAAATTTTCCTGCCAGGAAATAATCACATCATCAAATAGTGGAATGTCTGTTTCAGGACAGCCCAGAAAGATTTAGTAAGGTCTTTATTTCTATTTTCAAGAAACTTTTAGAAAAGTTGGAGAGTTAAATAGATCAAAATTAAACAGCAACATAGAACAAGTGTATACAGAAAACTAGGGTTGAGAGGTCTTCAGGGAGTACCTGTTAACTGCAAATGCAGAGATGACCAACACAAGGCTGAGGGTTTTGCAGAGGCGGATGAGAAAGATCTGGAGGGAAGGATGGATTAGCTCAGCTGTTAGCTTGGGACAGCTGCCTTTCCCCAGGGGATGCTGAGGAAAGCCTGATAATACTTTGTTTCTCACAAATGGGAGGGGAATGTGACTGATATTTGGAAGACAAGGATGCTGCTGAACACCCTGCAATGCACAAGATGGCTCCCCAAACAAAGAATTATCTGGCCCCAAAGGTGAGGAGTGCTAAGGTCGAGAAGCCCTGGACGAAGGCTAAGCTGTTTCATAAAAAGGATTTTACTAAAGTGCTTTAGGACAGAGGAGAAAAATGCCCCAGAGGGAAGAAGAGGATCAAAGGTGCAAAGTGCTGTGGGGCTAAGGCATGAAGAGGTGCTAAGTGACTCATTTTAACTTTAGTGAAGGGCAGTCATTAAACACAGACTAGACAGAGTCTGAGTTCTGGGGTTTGGGAGCTGGTGCTGCTATGACCTGTGAGACTGAGCAATCATTTCTCTGTCCTGATTCTGATTTCCCTGGTCTACAAGCTTAAGATAGTAGTATTTACTTTATTTATTGTCAAAGTCAAATGAGATCATTCTAAGTGTCTCCCATCTTCCAGGACAATGGGACACAATCAGTAGGAGACAGGGAAATGCCATTCCTTCAATTCCCAAGACCTTGCAGGTTACCCAGGTTCATTTCCTAATTATGAATGAAAATGACTGATTTTCAATTACTACTGCAATCAACCAAAGGCTTTTCAGTTAAGCTTTTACTATCTTATCCCATCCTTTCCTTCATTTATTCAACAAATGTTTCTTCAATCATCCTTTTTAGGTAATTCCTGGCCTTGAAGAGTGCTTTTATTCTCCTAGAGAAAAACACTTATTAACAAAAAGGAGGAAGTCTTATAAAGCCTGTGAATGAATAATGTACAGATGACTCAAACTTACAACTTGATTGTTTCCTGAGCAAGGATTATAGGAATCCTAAGTCTAGAGTCTTTCATCTCTTAGGTTGATACTTGCTATTTACCCCGAACTCTGATGCCACATCAAACAGTTCTCTCTTCACGTGAGCAAATGCTCCTTGTTCAAGTTAAACACATTTCCTTTACTGGATCATCCCCTTTATTCGTAAATCTTTGGCACGTGCAGATGGCCTTTGTTAAAAATGATTGCTTCGCTCAATGCTATACAGGTTGTGTCTGCTTGAATCCCTTCCGCATGCCAGGGTACTGTGTTCAATGATAGGTATGCAAAGATGACATGGTATTACTGCATATGACAGATACCCAATAAATGTAAGCTTAATGAAAGCTGGAGTCAGAAATGAAAATAAACAGGCAGTAGAAATGATTCCAAAGTACTAGGACACACGCAGGAGAGGGATATGGCTGGTTCTTCCTGGGAGGAATCAGGTAATTAGGAAATTTGTCTAAGAGAAGTCATCTGATAGTGTGAGTTCACCAGGCAAACAAAAATGGAAGAATAATGTCACTTCTTTTTTTCTGTAGCTTGAGCACAGACCATGGAAGAGCATGGCTTCTAAAAGGAAAATGCAATTGTTTCCACTTTAGAAGTCACAGAGGCAGGTGACAAAAATGCAAGGTGGAGTGGAAAGTGGTGGCGATGGACAGCTAATGGACAGGCCGAAACAAGATGTCAGGGACAAAATCATGAATGGATTTGTATACAAGCTACCCCTTGTTTTAGGGAATGTCTGCTAAGACAATGGAAAACTGAAGGTGAAAGGACAAGATCCCCCCAGAAAGACTGGGTGACACCATTTCGTGCTAGGATCTCTGTATGTGTAGCATTTGGATGGGAATCTCCATTGGCTTTTTGTCTCAGCATTTCCTCACAGCTGCCAGGGGCATGTCCTGGGCACTTTTCTCCATCTCTTCTGATAAGGATCCTCACTGTTTTTGACTAAAGTCCATATTAACATCTTACTGAATTTCTAAATAGATTCTCAGCCTCCAGACTGAGTGAGTGGCATCAGTGCTGGCCTTGGATCCGAAAGTCTGTCCCGTCTCCATCCCCTATAAAGTAGCCAAGAGCCCTTCCCCGCAGTGCGGGCTTAGTCCTTTACTGAGCCCGCCCGCTTCGGAAGTTCCCAAATAAACACTTGGCTATTCAAAGTGTTTCTCTGGGTCACTCCTTTCCATGCTTCCAAGCCAAACCCCAAATCTCCCAAATCTTTGGGGAAACCTAACAGAAGGGAAATGGACTTAGAGGAGAGATGGGATGAGAAGACCAAGCCAGATGACCAGGGAGAGTACTTACAGATTTACGAGGGGGCCCACAAGCAGATGACAATGAGACTGGGGCAGTATTAGAAACAGTGAAAAGGAAAGCAGGTGAGCTATGAAACAGGCAAATCCGCATGAACCTAGCGTGGACTATACGTGGTTTGGGTGGAGAGAAGCACCCCGTACAGAGTTCTGCTTCTCAGGTGAGGTAGTTGGGTGCATGATCCTGTGACGATGCAATCCTTTTTTCAGAAATGAAAAATTTTATCAGTAGTATAATTTTCTTTGTTAAATTAACCACTATTAAGATTCACGATGTGAACATGTCCTTTTCTTGACTATGGAACTCAACCCTAATCATGTGAAAATGAACTGGACTTAGTTAATATTTATCAGAGTATCATCTTACAAATGTTTCTTCCGGCCGCTAGCAAATACCAGAGGCATGTTATTTTTCACATTCATTCATGAATCTCCGAGATTGAATGGCTGCATTCTACTTTTTTGGTTTTCACGTTAAGTAGTATCTACTTTTTCCTCTAACAAAATATGAACTTTGCAGATCGATAGTAATTAAACATCTTTAAATAGCAGTTCACATTGACTCTGTAACCCACTGATAAGAAAATCAGTGCTTCTGATGGCCACAATGGAAATCTATCCACTTCTTAGTAATGCTAAGAAACTTCAGCAAGGAGCTCTGGGAAGGAAATCCATATACTGCCCCTTTCTACAGTGTTGATTTAACTGCAGCCTAAGTGGTACTTTTTCCTTTCCTCCGTTAACAATGCCAAAAGCATATGTGGTGAGTGAAGAGCCAAAATAATTGAAATGTGGGGTTCTTGGCTGTTGATAGGGCAACTCCAAACCCCAGGAGCTAACAAGAAGTATCGGTGATTCATTAACAAAACATAAAATTGTGAGATGGGTACCGAGGCAGCCAGTAAGAGCCAATTACTATGACTAGTTCCACAAGTTTGCCTTTGGCGGCGGAGAACTGCCAGGCGGCAGCCCCCGCCACTGGCTGCTGCTCTTTATGAAAGTGGATGCTTGCGTGTCAGTGTGTCTGGGCTATTTAAATCCAGGTGGAAAAGACCAGTGGATTGTTAAATTCTTCTACTCGCAGTCACAGTATCAGTCTAGAGGGAAATTAGGTGGGGTCTCCAGTGCAGAATGTTATACAGTCTTCCATATTCATGACAGACATCTAATGCTTGAATGGTGGGTTTGTATAAAGCACTTTCACACACATTTGATCAGCCTAAGTTGTATATTCATACTTCCTAATTCATATTGGAGATGACAGGAAATGAATGGTTAGATATACTTCTGGCTTGCCCAGAGCCCAGTGTCTGATTCCAGTACCCCATTCATTAACCTCAATTAGCATTTCTACACAAACACTCTAAATATTTTCAGCACTGGAGTTTATTTATTAGCCTATCCCCTGTTCAACAGCTTTGGACATAAAAGGGGTCTGCCTTTCAATCACTCCATTCCCCTTGAAAAACAATATTTATGAACTGTTAACATTTCATGTCATGTGTTAAAAAAAAAAATCCCAATCCAGTTCCAATCAGTCAGCACTCCAGAAGATAAAATGGAAAACCCCCAGATTGCTGAATTTCATGTCACTGCTGCTGCCTCACAGCCCAGATAAAGCTGATGATTATTTAGCATGGTGAGATAAGCCATGCATATCAGACTAAATAGTATCTCAGTGTATTACTTGGTAGGTCAAATATTTGGATTCCTTCATACAGCTTATCCATTATCTGCATGTTTGTAAGTTTCCCCTCTTTACTTATGATTTCTATACATTCACCATTAGAGACATTTTCCACTGAAACACTTTGATTATATTCTGTGTACACATTTATCAAACCCTTACTAGGTGCTTGCTATCTTCCACACTTTAAATATTACTTAAAATGGAATCACCTGGTATTCTGAGATCATTATAAAACACGGCATTGAAAAATAGTTACCCATGATCACAATTATGCTAAGAATTTAACTGTGTACTGTTAAATTCAATCCGCTAAAATGTGGCATATCCAAATACTTCTGTTAATAGAAGAATATTCCTAAAAGTTGTGTGCCTGCCATAAATTGTATCCGTGAATGAACATTAAAACTGAATGAAACTCTTGAGGAAAACATCCGAATGTAAAGTGAGAAGTCTAGTCAACCATCTGGAACTCGCATACACAATGCCAAATATCCAGTTACTTGTTAAAATCTGGATGTGCATTAGCTATCACTTAGTTATAAGCCTGACTTGTTTGTTTTTTAAATTCCAACATTCAGATGGTTCTTTCGTGGATTTCCAGACTGTTCCATATCTCTAAGATAGCATCTCATCAACAGTAAGCCTTTAGTTTTCGTTTTGATACATATTTCTATAAAAGCACATCATTTTTAAAAAGTATAGTAACACCAGAGACAATTGCCAACTCATTTGTAAAACTGCCACCTCAGCTGAAATTGCCATGATTAACCTGATCGCTGAATTTAACTTTTGTGGAAATCTACGTGAAAAGCTTAGACTGCTCTTTTCATGATTTTTTGAAAAATTAAACATTTTTAACATGTAAATATAGACAATATTGAGTTTATAAAGTTCTTTTAATGACCAAAAGTTGTCCTTTGTTACACCCATAATGTTTCTGACGAATTATCTAAAAGGTATTTGTTAGTATCTTATTTTCCCCCGAGGCTACTAAAAGCAGGACTGACTAGTAAAGGAGATTAATGGTAAACTGCTTTCTGAAATAAAACATATTCTATGCATTTGGTGTGTTTCTTGGATTACTAAAGCAACTCCTTCTTTCTAACATACCATGTGGTCAGACTGAGTAATTTTTTTAATCATTATATTTCAATTTAGAAACTGAAGCATTTTAAGTTATTTTTCTGGCAAGCATGATATTATTGATAATGTATATTGTTTCTATTTTACTTCACACATTGCATCACACAGAACATTACCGTTTGTGAGGGGACACCTGCATCGTTTCAAGCATGCCCTGATCAACACGTCAGCATCCTGGTTTGTACCAACAGACTGATTCAGTTACAATACTTCATGTACAGAGTAATATAACATTGCAATGCAATTTTTGCAGTTAACATAATGAACAGTGATATCTACCTAAATCATAAAAATGTACACAAAGTATTATTTTAACTATATTTAATAAAATACTTTTCTAATTAAAAATAAGTATTACATAATTTTTAATTCCAAACAAAGACATACTATTGATGTAGAACTGACTCAGGATGCAGAAGTGACTCAGGATGCAGAAGCTCAAGATACAACTTGGATCAGTAAAGGGAAATGTATTTTGGTGGAAGGTGTAGTGACATTTCATGATGAAGGTCAATTATAGTTACCTGCAGTAGAGCAAATTGAAAGAGCCCTTGCTTGCGGTGCTAAACTGCCTTTACAGTTAATAAAAGGCTCAATAAAGAGACATTTTCAGCAAATACATAATGAATTTTATAAGTTTGTTAATCAAGAGTCAAAACAAGCGTGCCCAGCGGGAGCAGTGGTTTGGTGAATCGCCTCTGAATGAGCACAAAGCCACGTACACATGGGTTCAAATCCCGGGTCCAGGGGAAAACAACCAGTGCGAACAGTAAATAAAATAAAGTGCTTCCTCCTCTTCTCTCTTCCTGCCTGCCTATTTACCTTCATTTCTGCCTATACCTTTCCTTTAAAAAAAAAAAAAAGGAGTCAAAACAAATTGGCAAAATTAGTTACCTAAATTCAAAATGTCAAAGATCTATTATTTTTTTAACCCAATCTGAATTTGTAATTTTGGGAAATGTAAAACGACTTGGATTCTCACCTAAAAAAACAAAACCAATTTTAAATGGAGATATGGCAAGATAAACTATTATTTCACATTCTATAGACATGAACTAAATTTCAAACTTCAAGAAAACAATGTTTATCTGTGGTTTAACTAGATATTAGAATTTACATTAAAATGGAAATTTTTCGTAAGACAAAAAAAATAATATATTTACAGATTTTTCTAACATGATTCAATATGCAGAAGATTCATTACAATTTATAGCATTACATACATGAGCTACAAAAATAACAAAAATTCTTAAGAATGCTTTATTGATAGGAAAAATCTGTAGTTGCTTTTTAATCTATGCAATGTAATATAATTAGTACTGGCACTTATTTGCAGCTTATGAATTCAATGAAGAATTAATAAGTTTAGTGAAATTTGTTACAGTTTTGAAACAGATATGCTTTCGGGTTCGTTTCAAAGTCAGATCATTTCTTCTAAAAAAAGATACAACAGTTTGGTCAACCAAGATGCAAACATTGCATTGGATGAAAAAGAAAATTTTTATGCATATTTGAAATAAGTTGGGTATGCGAATCTATTTTGCAAGTTGCAAAGCTTATGAAATCTAAATACAGATCAAAATACAGATTTTGATCTGTATTTAGATACAAATCTGATGGCTAAATTGAGATATGTTATAAGTAGAAAATGTGTACAGGATTTTGAAGTCTTAATACAAAAATAAGAGAAAAATGATGGCAGATTACCTCCTTAATATTATTTATATTAACTGTTGAAATGATAAAATTTGGATAAATTGGATTTTAAAATATTTAATAAAATTAATTCTGTTCTGCTTTACTTTTTTATAATGTATAATTTGTAAAGCTTTTTATAATATGCCGCAAGAACCAGGGTTCCTGATCTGGGGTGGGGTAGAGGGAAAGAGCCAAGATAAACAACTAAATAAACCCTTCTTCCTTCTCTTTCTTCCTGCCTGCCTGCCTACTTGCCTTCAACCCTGCCTGCACCTTGCCTTAAAAAAAAAGTTACAGTGTAGCTCTATTAGACTTTATTAGACAATGATTTATTATATAATGATTTATTAAACAGATAAGTTACTTTGTAAAAATACATAAAATATATTTTGTGCTTATTTGGTAAACACATTTTGTACTAGTTTTATAACCTGAAAAGATAGTTACACAAGTCATTTTATTAGTCACATCCATGGTTTACATAAACTTTAAAAATTACTTTAAAGGATTGTATATTTTCTTCTGAATTGAAAGACTGACTAGAATTTCGAATATTATTGTTTTAAAGTTTTCAGTCATGATAAATCAAGAAAAATATGTTTCGATTAAAGTTGTATGTATGGTATTTATTCAGATATAAAATGTCACTAGACAACATGGAAGATTCCATCAAAATGATAAAAATTTACAAGAACTGAATTATATTTACTAGCAACCGTTAATACATTTATCTTTGCAAAGAAATTATACTTAAATAAATTTAATTTTATAGACCTTCACTTTCAAATGACTACTCTTGTTTGTTTCAAATATCAAGATGGTCTCCCATTGCCCCAAACATATTAAAAATGAATATGAACAATTCTTTCTGATATAAATTTTCATGTATAAATAAACTATGTCTTAGAAAATACATAAATGACTTGCAGAATGTATGGACCTTTTCAGGAAATAAGAGAAATGTTTCTATTAAATATGGATGGATGGACAAACAGATGGAATATTATTTGCTTAATTTTCAAACTCATAGCCTGATACCTAATCTAATAGAGATGTGGCTTCTGGATATAATTATGAGTAATAACTCTTGACTTCAAAGTCCATTTGTCTGATACCACTTCCATTATATCAGAGGCTGGGAATTTGTCTCCATAATCAGTCATTTCAAATATTCATAGAAATGTAGAATTGGAAGGTCTTAAAGATGGCTCAATCCTACCCTTCTCTTTTACAGGTAGGGAACCTAAGGCTCGCAAATGATAGAAACATATTGCTAGTCAATTAAAGAGAGAAAAGAACCTAAAACTCTTTCAGGAGATAATATATTCTCCATACATTTGTCTTTGTTTCCCTTCTTTAGTTTTTTGGCCAGTTTAGGTACTTTTTGTTTTGGGGGGCTGGGATGAAAAGTAATTATAGTCAGGATATGAGCTGAGGATATGTGCTGAATCAAATGGCAGTCCCTCTTGGGAGAAGACACTTATCTGCAATTCCCAGAAAAGTAAGATATTCTGATGCTTCTCAGCGGGGAGTGGCTGAGGTTTCTCCCTACTACTGAAGTCGCCTTCCACTACAAAGCCTTTAAAATCAGGGCACCTTCTAATGTCCATGTTGATCTATGTCAGGCATGTAGCTGCGTTATTCTTTTGCTGCCTTCTCATTATTTATTTGGATGGTTTTTAGGGCATCACTAACACTCAGAAAAAAGAACAACCACACATTTGAAATACAGTTAACTATTCAACTAGTCCATTATTCACAATCTCTAACTCTGCTTTTCCTAGGCCTGTGGATTACATTCTAGAGTGGCAACAAAAATTACCAAAAGACTTAGCGTTATTAGGTTGATTTACCAAGATGCACATCTGAAGCCTCTATGTTCCTTCAAAGCAATCCTCCTTCAAAAGATTTTTAATACAAAAATATATTTGACATTTATTGAAACAGTATCTTGTAATTGATGTTTTATATTTTATATAAAATCCAATAATAAAAGATTTTTTCATGATTCTTATATATTAAAAGCAAACAATAGCTAATGATTCCCAAAATCCATGGGAAACTTCTTCTTTTCAGTAGGTGAGGCTTTCCCTCTGTCACCAAAGGAAATCAAATAATCGTTGAGAGTCCAAGATTGGCAATGTAAAAAGAAAAAAAATACATATATACATGTGTGTGTATATACATATATGTATACATGTACATATACGTATACACACACGTAAATACTGAAGTATATTCTGGAACTGGACAAAGTTTCAAGGACATGATTTGTATTTTACCTTTATTTAAAGCAGAAAAGTGAAAAGCTGTCAGTCAGCATTTACCAATTACAGTTAATAAAAGACAAACTTGTTAAAAAGTCAATAATATTGAATCAGTCTAATTAAGACAGATGACAACCCTGTAGATGAAAAACACCTGAAGTTTCTTTTGACCAGCAAAAGAATGTTAAGAATATTCTGAACAAAATTACTCATGTTTCACTTAGGATCTTTGTGTAATTTAAATTTTTATATAAAAATGAAAATACATGTATATATTGTGAATTACATACTCAAGTCCATTACTAGTTCCAATTTTAGTCCAAAACCTTAAAAGAAAGAATGCACAGATGCTTTCAAATGTGCACTGATTGCAACAAAGTTCTCAGATGTGAACTGGACATTGGCATAAAGTTGTTAGTTGGCATCAGGATTCGTAACAGGTGGCAGAGCAGACAACAAAATTGCAAAGGCAGAACTGTTTGCATTTCCTGTGCTATTATCTCAGTCTTTTTTTAGTAAGCATAATCTGGTAATTAGAAGCAAGTTTGTGTTTGTTTTTTTAATGGAAGCCCCAAAGCACAAAGATATTTATTTGTCATTGTTAACATTTGTTTGTATGGAAGGTTTAAAATCCATCATATGAGAAGTAATAATGTTGAATTAACATAGCCTATATAGGCAATTCTTTCCTGTACATCATTTGATTTTCCCTCCGAGAAAAATTGCATCAGACATGCTAAAACATAAAATACAAGATTATATTAATTACTTCTGTGAACTAACTTATCATTTTGTGTACTTAATTTTTTAAATTCTGCATCTTTATACACTATTCCACCTACCACACTTTTATGTAGCTAAATAATAACCATTTCATTTATAAAAATCTACTATGTGATGTAAATTTTTGAGATTTTCTTTAGAAAGGACAATTTTATATACACATATATATAAATGTACATACAGTACACATATATATATAAAAACTGAAGTATATTCTGGAGCAGGATGAAATTTCAAGGACATGATTTATATTTTACATATATATTTGGATTATGACTTTTCATGTATTTTAAATTCATTATTTTTAGTTTTTAATTGTATTCATATTATAAGATAAGCAAAAAGTGTTGCCTTACATTTGCATAATCAGAAATATGTTAATTTTCACACAAAAAAGTTAATGCTCCTTTATCTTTTAAGGATAATAGTAAAAGAAAATTTATCATTTTGGTTATGAAAATAGTATGGACTTATATCCAGATAATCACCTTTCATAATTCAGTTAGCTTTAATCTTTTCTCAGA
This sequence comes from Solenodon paradoxus, assembly GCA_004363575.1. NCBI lineage: Eukaryota > Metazoa > Chordata > Mammalia > Eulipotyphla > Solenodontidae > Solenodon > Solenodon paradoxus. The sequence goes on from RJWH01001314.1 coordinate 33,220, forward strand.
TGAGGGAAGAATAGTATCTACTTCATAAAACTGTGATAATAGTAAAGTGATTCCTTCTTAGAGACAGGAGGGAAGGATCTCTTGTGACCTCTCTCATTGACTGTCTTCTCCCTGTATCTCCACTTCCTCTTCACTCTAGGCATTTGTCTCCAAGTTTCCCATTTTTATTATGACACTAGTTTTTTTTGAACTAGGGTCCCCCTAATCAGTTCATCTTCATTTGAACACCTGTATAAAAATCTCTCTCCAAATAAGGTCATCTTCTAAGGTACTGGGACTTAGAACTTCAACATTTGAAACTGAGTTGAGGAGACAGCTAAGGATGCGTTAACCCTCTTCAAGAAAACCAGAACCCAGATCACTGATACAGGACACAATTTTGATCTGGCTTCTTTACTTGGCAGGGTAACTCTGATATTCTGTGTAAGTTCTATCTGTATCAGTTAAGACAAAAAGAAGTTGATCTACTAGAATTAAACCTACCCTTTGGAGTCACCTTGAGCTGTATCATAATCTCTGTCTTCCATTTATTTTCTGTCTTTTAAAAACTTGTATTGAAGTAACAATGATTTACAACTACATATCAGTTTCAAGTATGCAGCATTTTAATTCAGCATCTGTGTTATGTCTTCCTTTCTCTTTCACCATTTTATTTTTATGCTTTCATTGTACTGTATTTCACTTCTGTCTCTAGCTTTCTGCAAATCAATTGCATTTTCAATTATTTTGACTATTCTGTTTATTAGAATAAAATAGATATACAATAAAACAAAATATGAGTATTGAAACCTTTCATGAACATTTTGGCTCTTATCCATGTTATTCGTCTTAGTGACATCCAGTGGCCATGACAGGTCCACTCAGTGGCCAGATTTCAGGTCTTCCCAGAACTATCTCTACTATGAACTTCTTATCTAGAACCTAAGAAAGAGGCACCATGTTCTTAGGCCACATAATCATTTTAGTTTTATTTTACTCCTCTTTCATTAATGAGTTACTGTCTCTCATCACTTCAAAAAAATTAATCTACAAAAGTTATTTAAAAAGAAGTTCTAAACAGACATGGCTGGTACTATTAACTAATATCTGTGGTTATTTCAATTTTTGTAAAGGAAAGGTACAGGCAGGAATGAAGGCAAGCAGAGGCAGGAGGCAGGCAGGAAGAAAGAGGAGGAGGAAGCACTTTATTTAGTTATTCATTTTGGTTTCTCCCCTTCACTCCAGGATGCAAAGATCCTTGGGATGTATGTGGACTGCACTGGACAAAGGCAGCTGACCAAACCTCTGCTCCACCAGGATATGCCAGTATTTTTGGTTTCTGTACATTTTTAGGCTAAAGTACTTCTCTTTAAATAAAATGATCAAATATACTCTGAATGATATATGCAATTCTAAACACATTTTTCTTTGTAGGTTCTTTCTAGGTAAAAATTTTCACTATTACATGTTTTATTAAAATGTAATAAAGTGTGTGCTAAGACATGATTATTAAGGACTGACTATTGTCCAAGTTCTGAAGTCAGAGATTGAAATATCAGACCAACAATCTATTGAGAAAAAAAAAAGTCTATCAAATCTAAGTTGCAAGTTTTTGTGGCTTGAGGCAATTTATTTAATTCTTTAGGCTGAATTTCTGATAATAACAATGTGCATCTATCTCAGAGTGTTAAGCTAAAAACTAACTGCAAATAATGATTTCCTCGTACTTTAAAATATCAGACTTAAGGGGAGTCTGGGGTCGACCTCTAAACATAAGAGCAAGATGTTCTATTGTAGGCCCTTTTTTTTTATGCAACACAAAATTGACAGAAGCAGCTCAGAGAACTCATTCATTCAGACCCACGATGAAAAGATTCAGGAGTCAGACACTTAAAATTCACTGGGAAATTGATATACACATAAGAAATCTCGACAAAAGGTTCAGTTGAGTATATAATTAAATGCTGGGCTCTCAGAGAAGCAGAGAAGTTGAGTAAAGAAACAATAGCAGTGGGCAGAGTGGGAAGTCAAGGCTTCAGAAGGAAGGTGTATTCATATTAAAGATGCATACACATTTGAGTGTCAAAGTCTGAAAAAAGAAGAAAAGAGTCATTTTAATTTGGAGCAAGGACGTGGGGAAAATGTGGAAATGAGCTGCAGCAAATGGAAATAACAAGGGAATAATCTTGGGCACCTAGGCATCTTCTGAGGGAAAGAGGAAGACCTCAGTGATCAAGTGAGGGTGGCTAGCTGATATGAGGGACTTGATTCCCAAGAGGAATAGGAGCCATGATAGGCTTTTAGAGTTCAAGGGATTGATGCAAGGGTCAGGGGAGAGGGGAAATTCTCCCATCCCTGAGGCTATTCACAGGTGAGATGAACAAAGTGACATCAGACAGATTAGTAGGAGAAAAGCTGAAATTGAATGAAATATGCATGGAGAACCTACATGGCTGTAAATTCTGTCTGAATGAGACAAACTAAAGATTATACACCTGTGCTGAGGCTGTTGTAAGGGGCCTGGGTTGCCAAGAGAGAAAGGGACTCCGCAAGATAGGAGATGAGTCATCTTTACTCTGAAAGTAAAGAGAGGTGGCTGCTGTTTTTAGAGAGGACAGGTTTACAGAGAAAATTACATCTGGATTAAGACCTTCCCAAACTGCATTGTTCTAGGTGACAAGGAAACAGTGACCACATTTTGACTAGGGGAAATGTAGAGATTTAAGGAGTAGGGATGCTTCTTTCATTTTGTTTTTGTTTCTTGATTTTATTGAAGGAACATTGCATCATAACTTTCTAAAGGTTTCATGTGTATGTCATCATAAATTAACATCTTAGATCATACTTTAAGCTTACCAATATCAGTCCAATTCTGTTGATGCTCTTTTGATTAAGAGAAGGACAAAGCGGTTAGGAAAAAGGCAGAAGCTTCTCCTTTGCCTCATGTCAGAGCAGGCCGTCTATAGGAGGCCAGTTCTGAGAGTCTGGGGGTGAACTGTTTGGAGCCCCTTCAGAAGCAGTATGAGAACAAATTTAATCTATTACTTTAAGTATAACTGCACTATGTTTCTTATTATTAGAAGCATTAGAAAAAACCAAGTAAGTGCTTAAACACTTGGACCATAATGTTGGAAAGAAAGGGAGATTTAGAGATTCCAAAGCATGAAATGAGCATGGTGATTGGCAGTCTGTGAAGGGTACACACCAAATGAGTCCAAAAGTCACCAACGATATTGACACTGCAAATGAGGCTACTTTTGGGAGCAAAGGAGGAGAGATGATAAGAAGGGGAAACACTTGGGAGGAAGAAACAAAACTTTAACGTATTTAAAGGAGAAGATTTCAAAGGAGCTAGACATGTTAGGGATTGGGATCAAAGGATAGAATTTCAGTTAGAATCCTAGATCCAGGGGATAAGTCCTCAAAAGAGCAGTGGAAAGTAGAAGCCAAAAACTAAGCTTGGCTGGAAGCGGGTGGAGAGAAAAATGATTAAGGACAGGAGATGGAAAGTGAAAGAATGAAAGGCACAGAGAACTAGGAAAAGGGGACTATGGCATCTCTGATGTCAATAAAATGTTTTTAAAGAATGGAAAGATAAACAGATAGAGAGACCAAGGAGAGTCAACACCGAGAACAGGTATTTGATTTAGTGGGAACAGGAAAAGCAAAGAAAGGTGGAGATTGCCATCCTGATTTCAGAGAATGTGGCTTCACGGAGTAATTGAGCTCCTGTCCAAATTTCTAAAAACCGAGCAGCAAAGGTGCTAGTGAGAGAATCCATGAATGGAATAAGAGTGTTCCTACAAAGGCCTTGATTGACACATAAAAGGAATGATACTAAGAATGGGAAATGTGAGGAGGTCAAACTTTCATTTAAATGGTGAAAATTGAGGCAACTTTCAACACAGAAGCAAAGAAGTTCAAGTTGAAGAAAAAGAAAGATTGCGAGAGTCTAGGATGATTTACAGGGAATGACAGGAAGGAGTCTAACAAATTCCTTCAAAAATGTGAATAGATAGGAGCTAAGCAACATCGCACATCCATCTGAAACACACACTAACCTTTGAGAGGAGTTATCTTTCCCTAAGACTTGAGGGAAGAGAAATATACATCTAGATAAAGCAGAAGAGAGACCTGATGGATTTAAGGGCTTAAAAAAGTGCAGTGAGTCCTGAAAAGTTTCCGTGGGAAATAACGCAGGGAGGCAATGAGGGAGAAATTAAATGCTTGCTGAACAGGAGAGTCTGGCCAAGTAGAAGTTATGCAGGAAACTCTAGCAGGAAGCCAGCTGCATGAAACCACATGCCATCCTCCAGCAGTGCCCTGCAGTCTCCAAGCAGAAGGCTCACCACAGAGCGATCCAAGGCTGGAGATGGAGAGGGTCCATGAGAGAGTCCACAAGGCTGGCAGGAGCAGCTCTGAGGCAGCTGACCGCTTAATAAAAAGTGGAAGAGAGTCAAGTTTGACCTAATGAAAGAAGCTTCATCTTAACAAAAATGGGCTGGGTGAGTAGTATCCCAATTCCCAAAGCAGAAAGCAAGTTTCAGCAGCTGTGGCAGAAGGAAAAATGAGAAAATGTGCAGAAGAGCTGAATTTGACACTTCAGAGTGATTTGGAAGAGTGTGTTATGATAGGGAGTCCACAGGCAGCTGAGGTGGTGTTAACCACGAGGTCCAGGGTTCTGATCAGCTGAGGACTTGGCTAGTGAAAAATGCCATTTGGGATGAGAGACTAAAGCAGTGACATAGTAGATAAAGAGCTGGATTCTAATAGATGTGGTAAGTGGACTTTTCTTTTTTCCTTCGAGCATGGGACTTCCAATAGGCAGCATTAGCATTGTCTGAAAGTCTGATAGAAATGAATGAAGTTTCTTGGGTCCTACCTACCAACTTGATGACAAACTGGCGATGAGACTCAGTGATCCATTTCTGACAAGCCCTTCTAGTTATGATGCCAGCTCAAATTTGAAAACCAGTCAGTGAACAGAACAAGGACGATGAAAAGGTGAGATGTCAAAGGACCTACCTGTTAAAAAAACTGAGTGAGATTTGATCAATATTCTGGCATGATCGTAAAAAAGCACAGAAAATAGACACACCCCATGGCTCAGGCAGCTAAGGTACAGGCCAAGTAAAACCTGCAGACCTGAGTTCAAGACCCAGGATTGCAGGTAAGAACAAACAAAAAGGCCCACAGATAATAATAAAAAAGTAATAAACACTTGCATACCCTTTTGCACTTTATAAATTTCTTTCAAATAATTCTATAATTTCAGCACAGCAAAGGAAAGATCTGTGGCATAGGGGAAAAATACTTGCAAACTATATGTCTGATAGGAGGTTAATATTCAAAATACATAAGAAACTCCTACAATTCAGTAGCAAAATAATCTGATTTTTAAAAATGGGTAAAAGAATGAATAGGCATTTCTCCAAAGAAGTTCTACAAATGGCCAACAGAGAGATGAAAAGATGTTTAGCATCAGGGAAATGCAAATCAAAACTACAATAGTGTCTCATAGCAGAACTTAAACTGTATCTGCTTTTCAGGGAAATTTTTTGACAAACAATTGGAGTATTTACCAACTGTTCCTAGAGAGGAATTCAAAATTGCGAGAAACGCACGCAAAGGCGAGGGATGTTGCATTTTTAACAATATAGAAAGTAGTTTGAAAGAGAAAAGCAAATTGCAGAAAGTATAATTCAAAACATAAATATGAGGTTGTTTTGTGATTTTTCTGAGAGCAGCACTTTAGCAAATAGCTCCTGAAGAATAGTGACACGTTAGACATGTTACAATTTCCTGGTAATTACTTTATGAAAAAAAATTTCATTGCTAGAAGATTTACATAAAAACAATTTATAGAGTCTTGAATTTATTATTTAATTGCCAGCCTGAAGATGTTCTCTAGAGAAATCTCAGTAAAATCATAATTTCATTAGTGTTGGAAACAAGGACGCTGATTCCTCTCTGTTGTACACTTAGCTGGATCCCGGTGATGGCTTCTATGCGATCCAAATTATAATGATTGAAAAGCTCAAGCATCAGCAGGCACTCAATTATGAATGAGGGCATACAAAGATTTTTCACATTCACCAAGGCCAGGTATTTTTTTTTTTTTTTTTTTTTTTTTTTTATGGAAAGGTGCAGGCAGGAATGAAGACAAGTAGGCAGGCAGAAGAGAGATGAGGAAGAAGCATTTTGCTTTATTTATTTCCATTTTAGTTGTTCACACTGGTTGTTTCCCCGAGACCCAGGACTCAAACCCAGGGGTATGCATCCTTTGGAGGCAATTGATCTAACTGCTACTCTACCAGAGAGCACCAATTTAATTGATTCTTAATAGAGGCAACACAAACACTGCCAATAAAAGTTCATTTGCACATTTGTTAAAATATTTATCTCAAACACATTTCAAAATTCACTTAGTTACAAATACAACATCTTGTTATTAGCTTAAGGAAATTTGTGTTCACTACAGAAAGAAAATTCAGATAAAATACCAAGTATATAAAAGGAATATATTCCTACCATCTTTATATCACTTTAAAATTTTTTGGAGTACATCTTAGTATAAAGATTCCAGGTATTTCTTTCTCTCTCTCTCTCTCTCTCTCTCTCTCTCTCTCTCTCTCTCTCTCTCTCTCTCTCTCTTTCTCTGTCTCACACACACACACACACACACACACACACACACACACACACACAATTTCCCTATCAATAACTTTACATCTTTCTTAAAATATAGACCATATTCTAATTGCCCCAATTATTCTGGAAATGCTATTTATCCATATTAGAATTCAAGTTACATCTGTTTATAGTTTTGGGGTTTTTTTTTGTAATAGTCCTTGAATTTTCTTTTTTTTTTTTTAAGAAAAGGTGCAGGTAGGAATGAAGGTGGGTAGGCAGGCAGGCAGGAAGAGAGAGGAGGATGAAAAGCTATTTTATTTCCATTTAGTTGTTCACACTGGTTGCTGTCCCTCCCACCCCCAAGGACTTGAACCCAGGGGTATGTCTTGTATCCTTTGGAGGTAACTGATGTAACCACTTCTCCACCAGCGTGTACCTCCCCTTTCTTTAATCTAAGACTTCTCTACCTTCTGCTCTTATATCCCCTCAAGGCATTGCCTTGTTGAGAAGACCTTGCCAACTAGACTACTGCCCTTTATAGATGTGTCAGAGTGGCTGAGCTGTCTTCTTCTCACATTGACTTCTAAGCGTTTGCTGAGTTCAGGACACATCTTCAGATCAGGGCACATCTGAGTCACACCCATTAATGTCACTTGGGAGTGATCACTGAAGTTAGGTCATGAGAGGCTAATTCCTTCAAGTACAACTTTACCCTTAAGACCAGAAAGTTACCTGTGTGGTTTTACTTTGGTAACATTCAAATATCCCGTTGCTTCTCAAACCTAATAATCTTTCCACTAATTAATAATCCTTGCCACCGTGACATTTAATTAGGAGTTGCAAGTTGCTGATTTTTGAGCCTTTAAATTCAGATTATAACCTTTATTGAAATGCAGTTGGTTTCTTGGAATACTTTGGTTTGTTAGAGTGCTTACAAAGTGTCAAGTTCTGTACAATGAGCTTTATAAGTATTGAGTCATCCAATCCTCAAACCAATCCAGTAGTAGCCAGCATTTGTCCACATAGACAGCGAAGAAACCAAGACTGAGTAAGATTGTTAAAGAAGTTAAATGACGGTTGCTTGTTCGCAGCTCACTAATGCTGGAGTCAGAATTGACATTCAGTGCTTGACTCCAAAGAATGATATTTTCCATTATGGAATAGCATACTCTCCAGATTACAAATGTTTTGTTTTGGTAAAATTTTTTTAAATTCATAATAATGTTCAGAATGACACCATGAAATAAAAACTTGAAATCCAGGAGAACAGTTTTACTCTACCAAGTGGAGGTCAATTATGTTCTCTCACTTCAATTCCATTTTTTTTCAACTAAGGAAGAAGAGAAGACAGAGGAAATATTAAGAATTTCTTGTGAAAACCTCTGTTTATCTCCCCTATGAGAAAAAATGTGCAGAAATTGTGAAGTAATTCAATGAGTGCCTGGGAAGGGACATGCTTATGATTTCCTGAGAAATATCCCCATTGACCTTGAGGATAGACCACCTCAAGACGTTCATATAGATTTCCTCAAGTTCTTCAGAACAGGTCTTACCAATATGTTCAATATAGACCTTGCCATGGCAAGGTAATTATTTCCAGCTGAGATCAATGAAAGTCCTATAGGATCACTTTTACCACTTTTTCCAGTCCCTTAACTATCTATAAGAATAACATTGATGATAATATCCAGAATAGGATTTTGCTTTTTGTTACCAGAAACTTGTCTATTTGGCAGGCCAGATATCTGGTCTTTGTCATATTAGTCACTCTCTTTATAAGCTCCCCCCTCCTCTCCTTTAAGCCCCAGGCCCCTATTCCATTCTTTAGCTCAGGTTATAAACCCTGATTATGTCCCATTGGCTTTGGACTCTACATCGATGTAGAGTCTTCATATGTATGTAATTAAACTTGTTCTTCAATCCTATTAGTTGGTCTGATGTTCATTTGATTGTTCATCCAGTCCAAGAAAAACCTGGGGTGGGGGGAGAACTTCACATCTCCTCGACCACCTCATTTATTTCACTTCTTTGAATCTAAAATGTTAAAGAATTTCATGGTTTCCATGCGACTTCTTGAACTTTGTTAACTTTTTTCTTTTCAATTTTTTTATTAAACACTGAAAACATACAAAGTAATATTTATTATATATATATATATATATACATATATATATGAAATCATTTTTTTAAATACCGGGTGTCCTATCTTCCAACTTAAGATAGTGGTTTCTTATGAGTATCCCCTGACGATATCTTTCATTTCTTCCTGTACTAGACGTCACTTTTGACATTGTCAAATACTCTTTTTTTCAGTCTTGTATCAAATATCATTATGGTACTGTCACAGAGATTACCCATGATATGGCATGTTTATTAGTATTTTTCTTTTTCAAATCTCCTGTTCAAATCTCTTGTCCTCTTTATTGGTATAGGAAGTAGGAATTTTTTTTAATTAACCCTTAGGAGTATTGTTTTACCCTGGATACTGAGCCTCTTTTGATATTTGTCACAAATACTCTGCCATTTTGTGTTTTATTATTTCACTTTTGGTGTAGTATATATTCTGATAGCCAGAAGTTACTCATTTCAATAGTAGCAAATTTATCAATCTTTTCCTTTGTGTTTTATACTTTTGTTGTAAATAAACCCACTTCTACCCAAAAGAACAGCCTGCTGTTCTCTTTTAAAACGCATTTTTTTCCATATTTAACCTACTGGAATTGTTTCTTTATTTGAGATAGGGCATGAGCAAGAGACCCACTTTATTTCTTATTATTTTGTTTTCATTACAGGAAATTCAGTCTTTTTCTCACTGAATAGTCAATGGACCTTCTGACATTATTTCTATATTTGCTGTGATTTCCTCTCAGATTACTAATCTCTAGCATTAATCAACTTTTCTGTTGATATATATGTACTAGGTTCTCTTTATATTTTAATATTCAAAATTAGTAGAGTAAGTTCTACCAACTTACTTTTGTTTATCATTGTTACAGAAATAAAAAATGTGGTCATACCCTGTGACTCATGTGACTGAGATCCCTAAGGTGTGGACCCCGTAAAGCCCAAGGACCCAGGTTCACAATCTGAAGCCACGGGTGGGAGGCAGGGCAGGAGAAAATAAATTACAATTTTCCTCCTCTCCCTTCCTTCCTGTCTCTCTTAAAAAAAAAAAAAAAGATGGAGTCCAATCCTGTCAGACCTTGAAGAGCATATGGAAACCCAGTATTTATTCTGAGTGCAATGGGGAATAGTAGAGAACTTGAAAAAATAATTACCTGAGCAGTCTCTCTGAGTGTTAATAGCAGACAAGGAGACAAGGGTGGGTAAGAGCAGAAGCATAGAGACCAATCTGAAACATATCATATTCATCTGCATCAAAGATGTTGGAGCTTTGTGCAGGTGTGGCAGTGAGGATGTGATAGAGGTCTAAGTCTGGATATATTCTGAAGGCGAAATTGGTGAGATTTTTTTTATCACTAGATGTGAGGTGTGAGGGATAAAGAAAAGTCAAAGTGAATAGCAAGGATTATAGCTCAAGAAGTTAAAAGAACGGGTTACCAGCAGCTTAAAAAGAAGAGACAACCTTGGGATCAGCCAAGTTTTATGAGATAAAGCCTTTGAAATGCATTAGACATCAAATGGAAATGTGACTCAAGTTGTATATGCATTTCTGTAGCACAGGGCTTGGGAGACATCAACATTTGGACAATATTTAAAACCATATGACTAGAGAAGATCACTTAGATGGTAAGTGCAAACAGGAAAGAGAAGATGCCCAAGTACCTACATTGGGAAAGTCCAATATTTAAAGACAAAGGAGATAATATGAACCCTCAAAAGGCAATAAGAACCAGTGGCCTTAAACATTAATAGAAAAACTGTGCAAGAGTTTTGTTGGGAGAAAACTAAAAAGGAATTTCAAGATGGACACAGCAATCAACTATGACAAATGCTGCTTGTAAATTAAGATAAAGAATGATAAATGATCACTGACCTTTAAAGGCCACTGTCAATCATAAGTGAAGGTTTAGTGGCATGATATGGGAGGAGACCTGACTGCAATTCATTTGAGAGAATGAGAGGAGAGACAGGCAACAAGGTGAATTCTTTCAGAGAGTTCCTTTATTTATAAAAGGGAAGCTGACAAATGTTCTGAGAGTTCCATGGAGATCTAGCTGAAAACAAGTTCATTTGATAATGAGACCAGGAAAAAGTTCTATGTACACTGCTGGGAATGAACTAGGAAAAATTAAAAATAAAAAAAAATTAAAAAAAGATGATACAGAAGAGAAATGAGAGAATTGCTGGAGAATTATCCTGTAGCAAATGAGGAAGGAAAGAAAGCACAATGGAGGAAATTGACCTCAGTGAAGAGCAGGAAGGGTTCATTCATAGCAGCAGGAGACTGTTGTCCCCATGAGCTCAGCTACAGATAACTAGCGAGATGTGTGGTTGGACTGTTGGGAAAAATACTTTGAGTGCCTCCATTCTTTTCCATGAAGAAGGAGAGTCAGTTATCAGTTAATATTGAAGCTATGAAAGACATGTTGCAAATATGAAGAGAGGAGAGAAGATAAGGAGAAAGAGAAAACTGACCAGGGAATATATTCAGATCAACGGCAGCATGAAGAGCTCTTAGTGTAGTGATCATAAATTTAACGTGAGGTTGGTAAGCAGTTTTATTTGGATTTGTTATTTGTTTTCTGTTTCTCCCCTAGTCAGTGTGGAAACAGAATACGTAGAGTTGAATTTGATTCATGCTTTGGTTTTACAAAGTGAGTATGAAAGGGAGCCAGCAAAGTGAGGGTCTTTTATATGCTGCTCCTTTGTAGGTCTGTGGACTTTTTCATTTAAATTTGTTTACAGTCATTACTGTTGAAACCAAAGAAGAGTTTTTGCTATTACACATTGTTTCTATTAACAAAAGTGAAAACTAACATCATGGACGATAAGGACATTGTTTTCAAAAATTTTTTGAGTCATATTGAAAATAAGTCACTTGCGGTATGAACAGAAATTTCTATTTAATATCACAAAATCTTTCATAGAGTAGTAGAAGCAAATGACACAATCCTTTTAAAGCATAAACTTCAAGTCGCTATTTCCAACAGATGATTTTGAACTAATTTCTGTCTCTACCAATATGAAACTACAAACTGATTTGTTTTGTATCAGAAATAAAATATTCTTATCTTAGGAGAAATCAAGGAGAGGAAAAATGTTCAGTGGCATGCCAGAACATATTTTAAAATTATGAGATGAATTTATTTCAAGTAAATTTTTAACATTAAGATAAAGTTTGTACAGTGTGTATTATTTTACTTTCTTATTTTAAAATTTGTTCTTTGCAAATACAGTGAGTCCTCACTTCGCTTCCTCAAGAGGTTCCTGGAAACTGTGACTTTAAGCAAAGGACTAAAAAAGCAGATCTTTGAACAATATACTTTTTTATCAAAATCTGCTGCAATTGCTTTTGTTCTCATCAGTTTTCTAAGGAAATATCATTGACAATAAGATTTTTGAGGACTTGGCAACATATTGTTTTTTGAGTAATCAAGAAAATTGTATTTAATGCAATATCTTAAAAAGTCAAAACCGATACAAATCTTCCATGAACAAAATTTCAAAATTCTAAATACAGACGTTTTTAGTAATAGTGATTTTCTGTTTGCCTCCAAATGATACTTCTTAAAATTTTTATTTAAAGGTTATTGCATCATAATATTATACAGTTTTAATGTATGAGTCATTCAATATCAGCATCAGTATATAATACACTGTTTACTACCAAAGTCTGGTTCTGTCCTTCACCATACAATTGACCCATTTTACCTGATTCTTCATTTTAATGTTCACTCTATTTTTATTCTCTCCATTTACACATTGAAAATAGTTTCACTATGAATTTACCTTTCAGTATTGTTTTAACATGTGCCATACAGGTTCCACCATGGCAGCAATCTTTAACAGAGGTCATAGTCAGCTTTGAGTAACCCTATAGAAAACCACGATCTTTTCTCCAGTTATTATGTGATTGGTGAGTGTACAATTAAAAATTATTCCTCAATAAACTAAAGCTGTGTGTAATTCCTTTTTTTAAGTCACAGCTGAAAATTCACAAGTTCACCATTCAGAACTAACTCAATTATTGCATACTTGATAAAAGTTTCTTTCAATTTCCCACATTGTTTTATCACTTATTGTATTATCCCATCACAACACTGTGTACGTATTTCTACTATACTTAGCACATGGGACGAGACATTAAATTATTATTTTTACTTCCTTTTTTTCCTAAATTCTTTGAAGAGATATTGCCTTGCTTTTATTTTAGTATTTATATATGTGCCTTGGGATGGAAAACTATTATTTTATGGGAACATACCCTGGATTGAAGGAACACATGTATGTGATGCCTATGTATTCCCTTTGACCCTTCAGCAAAACCAAAATATACTAAGGTTTACTCCCCCAAAATTGTCCTTTGTTGTGTCCTATGTAATGACTGAAGAATTTTCCACAATAGTACTTTGTTGCACAGACTGCTAATTGTTTTATAATGGCCCCCCTTCCTGCTTCATAGCGATCAGTGTTGTGTTAGATTTCATTACTCATCCTTCCTGAGGCAAGGCATGAACATGTGTCTATTCCATGGGCCTAGGACGCATGGAACTCCAAGTTAAGCTAATAAAAACAAAACGTTACATAGTCTACTTCTTTCCACGCCTAGATATTTGGCATAATGGCTGAAATTGAAGATATTTTAGACCATGAAGTGAAGAATTAAAATCTTTTGAGAATACTGTCACAATATATAATGAAGAAAAAATAAAAGCCAAGATCCCTGGCATTTGAAACGACTATGATTGGCCCAGATTCCTTTGTGAGAGAAATAATCTCTATCTTATTTAAACTACTATTACTCAGATCTTTCTGACATAAGTTGAACCTATAACCTATTCAATAAAATCTTTTATAATTGACTCAGCCTTGCCCTGACAAATTATTGTGTTTGCTTATACTAATTTTCTATATGAATAAAACTCTTCTATTGTAGAAGTAAGATACAATGCGAACCAATATATTCAGTGGCATGAAGAGAACATTTTACGATGTTCCACAAAACATTTTGAAAATATTTCATTACAAGATTTTAATGAATAGAAAGCATTCTTATAATAGGAATGTTATCATTAAAGTAAATGATTAAATATTAAAGTTTCGTATAAAAGTTAGCTTTTAAATTTAGTATGACATCTTGAAATTCTATTGGTTTTGCATTTTTTCTCATTAATTTTCTCCCTAAGAGAAGTTGCTTCCCACTGTTTTGTCTTATTATTCCTTGGAATAATACATCATATATCTGGATCTAGAGAAAAGAATCATGGAGCTAACATCTCTACCTTTTGGATGTTGAAAAAATGCACAAAATTTAAGTGAGATGTTTTCAACATTAGAAGTAAATTTTGATTTGTTTGTCAGACTTCCTACTGGTATTGTGTCATGGGACACATCAACAAGAAGAAGATGGGAAACACTGAACATTGGTGTAAATTCAACCGCTTTAGTTGGAGAAATGAGGGAGCCCTTGCTACCCTGAGATTGTACTCATCAGTGTGAAGGTAGGCAGAGTCCTCCTAGTGCAATTTCATACTCATTTTAGGCACACTCCATCCGCTAGTTAGAACACTCTGGTTTAGGGCACTAAAGACTCCATGACTGGGGAATCTAAAGACAACAGCAAGTTTAACAGGAAATTGGATGAATAGAAACAAAAAATCGGTTAAAATAGACTGTTCATGTACTTTCCTAGAGGAGAGAAATTTTAAAAATTAAATTCATGTCAAGTTACTTTACCATCACCATTAGCATTTATTAAACAACAAATCGTTGAGGAAGCAAAGATGTATGTCTTTATACTAAAAGTTGTCTATTCCCTAAAGAGACTTTCAATGTGTTTAACTCATAGAATCCTGATATTTTGTGACATTTCAAGTTAAGTAGTAAGCACAATAATTAAAATTCTAGGTTGACATTTTCATGGTTTTTAATGAATTTGTCATAAATTTATTTGAAATGCACTTGCAATAAATTAGAACTTAGTATGAGAGCCAGCCTTTGAAGTTTTTAAATAAGTGGCAAGAATGACTTGAGTTCTTGACTGAAACACGGAGTCAATTTTACAAATTTGAGACATTATCTCTAATAATGGCTTCTCCCATAATAAAACCGTATTTATAGCTTTAAAAATTTGAAGAGAATGTAAATGTGTGTTCAGACAGGATGACAGCATGGTAATAAAAGGTTCACATCAGATCAAACAAGCCTTTTATCAAATTATTACACAAACATAATTGTCACTTTATTACCAGGAGAAGTAATAATTGTAATAATAGTTGCCACTTAATGATACCCTGCTAGTCCTCGACAAACATTAGCTCATTTACTTTAGTTCTTAAAACAATCTTTCAAGGTTAGTTTATTGTCCCTGTTTTATAGATACATGAGGTTTGCAGGGATAAGAAACGTGCCCAAAGTGACCGAAATAGTAAATCCTAAGCTGTTTACACTCAGCCCCCTAATTTAATGTTACCAGGAATATCAGAGTTCTAGCAGTGTCTTTAAATAAAGGCAGGTTTGCATCTCAGTTCCCATGCATCTCAACAAAAGGAAATAACACCTAACTTTTCCTTAATTTCCTTGGGGAGATAGCCAAGGGGAAGATGGGGGTCTTCTAACTCAGTGTCTGCAGAAGCCACCAAAAACTCTACTAAGAAAAGGAACGAGGGCCTGCTCCTCTTAGATCCACCATCATTTTCTTCTCTCCTATCCAGGAATTCATCTTCAACCTCAGCAGTCCTTTGTTTTTGTTTTTACTGTGCTGCACATTCAACTCTTCAATAAGTTTTAAAAAGATGATCCAGTACTTAAACAAATTTTAAGAGTTAAAAATATGATCCAGTCATACCGCGTTCTTCCCAGAATACAAGGGGAGATCATGAAAACATGGCAGTGCTGTATTATCTGGTCTCTGAAAATGAGCATCGTGCAGAGGGAACAAGACAAATTACCACTATGAGTGTGACTCACTCTCCACCAGACCACATCCCTGTGGAGGAGAACTCAATAACTCCATCTACTCTAATCCAACATTGATTCCTCACACAAATGTTAAAAGTCTTTGTAGGACAATAGAAACTTCCATTAAAGGGCCATAGCCTTCATTTGTAGAGTAAGAAGAACCAATTGCTATTGTACATAATGGTGATGTTTGGCTACTTATGGAAATGTTTTCATTCTCTACATGGGTTTCCAATTTACTTCCCTCCATTCTCTTTTTTTAAGTGAGGATTTTTCTTTGGGAAATATTCAGTGCCTGCTCTGCTTTAACAAATAGTAGACTCAATAGATAAGCGAATACATGTCCCTACTTTCACACCTCTTGGACCACAGGAAAGAAGGCACTCTCTTCTAGAATGCAGACCAGAGAAGAACATCACTCTTTTTTATTTATTTTTTAATCATATGACCACCTTCTAAGAAAGCAGCCTTCATTTACATTTTAAGAAAGTGATACATATTTGAAAAATGCAGCAACAGGTTAACACAATGTTCATCCCCTTTTAACTGATTTCCTGGAGAGAAAATCAAGACATCAAGGAAGCAAAACAATGGAATGCAAACAGAAATTATCTATGATTCACCTTAATGAGTACACAATGGGGTTTAACTGCAGCTCTTCCCAAGTAGTATCTTCACTCCAGGCAAATGCTAAGTAAACAAAATGCCAAAGTGTGTATTTGAAACAAGTGGGATGCTGGATGCATTCCAGAGAGACATCACAGGAAAAGCCTGAAAACATTGCGGAGGTAAGAAGAAGAAAAAAAAAATACCTACACGGAATTCCCAGGGCAAGCTTCCTCCTTCTTTCCTAAAGATCCAGGGTCTACAATGCTTCCATTTGCAAAAAAGGATGAGTTTCCCATGGAGAAGGATTCACAGAGTGCTCTCTAGAAGAGTAGCTATGGGGGAGGGATGAACACTTGAGGTGGGACTGGTCAGGCATACCCTCAGTGTTCTCCCTGCTCTTGAAGACTTTCCCACGGGGACCCTTGGGAGACTCCACATTGTCAAGGACAGCTGCAATTCATTTAACCATATCTAGTAGAATAACTTGTTATTCACTAAAAAGTCAAGATGGTGAGAAGAAAAATAAAGGATCTTCTATTTGATTCCCTTTTCCACTGCCCTGTGGAGAGGAAAGATCGCCAAGTCGACATGTCTTTGCCTGGTGTGATCATTATTGACCAATAAGTGGTCAGCACACAGAGATATGGGAAGAGTGAAGAACTGTTCGTGTCTGAGGAGCACTCAGTGAGAAAGCTAGCAAGACAATCACACTGAATCTCCTGCTAACCCCCTTGTGAGAGAACGCTGTTCTCTGAGGAATGCGGAAAGGAAATGGAAATCAAAGTTGCACTTACTCTCACAAAGATTATGCAGCTAATAATTATAACCTCATTATTTCATTGATGCTTTCAACATCAATTTATAAGGCACCTCCTCTATTCCAGACACTTTGGTTAAAGAGGGTTTTTTGAAAAAGTCTCTTCTCCATAGACATTAATATTCTAAGTGGCACACGGTCAAATAAACAAAGTGTGAGTACTGTAGTAGATATGGTCTATTGCATGAATGCATATAAGAGAGCAATTTCCTTCAGCTGAGAGAAATCATGGACAGCTTAACAGAAGAGGTGACATCTCAGTCTTCAAGAAGGAGTACGTCATCCAGTCAAAGAGACGTGTGAGGAAGTTGAAATGGGTTGAGAGAAGAGTTCAAGGTTGTGTGAACCAATACTACTCAAGTATAGAAGACAAACAGTATGACTGAACTAAATTTGTTCATCATGATGAAACATAGTTGAAGGAGTGAGGAAATCAGAGAGCCGGTCAAGGTGTGGGTGATGGATGCTCTGATAAAACATGCTAAGGATCATGGACATTGATCACGGATGTATTAAAAAACAAGTTATTCTATCGGAAGGATAGAGAATATACAGGAAGAGAACGAAAACTAAGACTGTAGTAATAAGTCCTAGAAGAAATTATGAAGTCTTGGAATATAGGCAATGGTAAATTAGATGGAAATGAGGCTATAAATTGGAGAAAGGTTAATAATACAAAATTGGTGATCAATTAGGTATGTACAGTAAAATAGATGGGAGAGAAAAGATTGACTCCCAAGGTTATAGTTTTTTCAGATACATAGGTGTTGGTAAATTTAATGAAAATGATGAATTAACTTTTGAACACATTGCATTTTATGTTTGTATTCTGTGCCTATTTGATCAAAAGATATTTAATGTGAAAACTGCTGAGACGAATTATACAAACAGATAGTAGTCAGACCAATTTACATGTGAAAATATAACTTTGACTCATAAACTCTGTAGCAACCAGTCCAGGAAACCAAACCACAGCCTCTTCAGGAATGGGTCCAGGACGGTCTGTGCTTGGTCAATGATGATCAGATTCTCTCTCTATCTCACCTACTTCCAACTCAGGATGAATCAGAGAAATGCGAAAACCGGTCCTCAAACCATTCTCACCAGAGTTCCAGCTCTAATTAATTCACCTTCAGCTTTCCCATATCAACAATTTCCAGTCGGAGCATAACTGAACCCCTTTCCCACCACAAAGCTTTCCCACTCCTTTGCCTGCCATTGACTCTGGCAAACACGAGTGTTGGAGGACTCCCTGGCATTCCAAGTGCTGAATGAATAGCCTCTGGTTGTTCTCACTCAAGTAGCTCGCATTCATTTCCATAGTTTCCCTAGATGCTCCTTCTAGATATGTTATGTACTGCCTATTGACACAGACTTGGGCATTTGACTAGGAGTTATGCCCTTAGGGATTTCTTAATGCCTTGTTGCTAACGTCTTGACTCATCTACCTAACAAGGAAATTCAGAAATGGATCTGAAGTCAACTGTCTTTCAGGTGAGTATTATTAATTCTCACTTTAGTATGCAGGTATTATTATTATCATACAATTTGGCAACCTCGATAGAGTCAGAACTTTCTTGTTTGCTCTCTGCTATGCTTCCATATTGTGTTTCCTATCAAAAAGTGTCATTAGACATAAGGAGAATCACAGGTAGAAAACAGGCAGAAGATAAGGCAGGCACTATCAAATTGTTGTTCAAACCAGCCTCATAAATAGTTGAGTTTGGGATATCCATTCAGACAAACTCTGCTGTAAGATCACTAACAAAATACAATTGTGTGCCCATGTGTGGCGGCAGTCAGCTTTCAGATTGGGAGCCCAACACAAAGTGCATGCGCATCTCTTTTACCATGACTGGTTCTCATGAGGTCATCCAAGTTTAAATCCTTTCCATGTACTGAAAAGTCTTGCATCAATGCATCTCATTCCCTCCTAATTCTTAAGCCTAGGTTCTAAATGTTGTATAACTTCAGTCAGGATAGTTAAGAAACATTTGACAAACAAAATTGTTCCTTTGAAAAGCACCTTAAAATAAATAAGATAATATGGGCTTTGTGAAGTATTTTTTATTGGTATGCAGAGGTTTCCAAACAAAATTCTGATTAAAAAAATTACTTCACTAAAAGCTTCTCTGGCAAAAGTGAATAAGGAATTTTTATAAACTTCAGCAACAACAAAGTTACTTTCTTAGTAAACTTGCATCTTTGTACCCCTCTTGGTTCCTTATATCAGTTCTCCATGTCCCCTTGTCCTTCTAGTCTTGTTTAAATTTGGGGGCAGGACTGTGTCTCCTATCCAGGGTTACCTAACTATATTAGCATGTGCACATACTGGTTGGAGGCATAAATACTATATTTGCAAAAAATTGACTGAACTGACTCAAAAAGAGACCTGTAGGATCTTCCTTTCCTAAAAACCAACACGAAGTGACTGAGGACAATTTCCATCATACCTTGGGTCACCCTCTCACTCCCCAAAGTCCTACAAATGGATAAACAGGCTGCATCTTTCCAGAAGGATGCCATGGGAAATGTAGCATAATACTCTCTGTGTCTGAAAATTACTCAGGACTTACCAGGACAGACTGGGCAGAGAAGAGCAAGCCTTTGTCCAAAAGAGAGAGTAAATTGGGGATGTGGCAATCTGTCCTTTTGTGTTCTTATGATTAAAAAGAGAATCTGCTCCAAACAGAGAAGTCTGAATTCCAGAGGTGTTAAAGGGTAAGGAGGGAGGGAACTCCCCAATCCAAGTCCAGTACTCACTGGAAAGCCGGAGTCCTTGGACATGGACCTTTGTGGGACTGAAGAACTGAGCCAGGATACTCTGGGCTGAATTACACAGAGAGGCAACAGACTCATTCTTACTTAAAAGACTCAACTAGTCTGGCTCATGATAAATTTAATGTATTATATACAGATAATGATTTATAATGGTGCACATCTTAAATCTATATAGTGTTATGATGAATATTCCTTCAAAAATGTACAATAAAAAGACTCAAGCACTCGGATAGGGCTCTGGATGGCTCTGGGGGACAGTAGACAGCATGAGAAACCACCATCACAGCAGACAACAGAACTCGCCACACTTCAGTGTCCACTTCAGTGTATTGAACTTCCAGGAATCAACTGAAGGAGGGGCACTTATTCCCTTTACTTATTTAGTTGTTTGCTTGTTTCTTTAAAAACCTAGAAGTTTCTTAAAACCTAGACGTTACTCTATGTAGATACTAAAAGTGCTAATAAATAATACCTCACTGAATGCTCACAATGTGGTGCGTAGTTCTAGTATTCTACCCGTCTTTTAGACGTGCAGAATGAGGCATAGAGCAGTGAAATGCCTTCCTAAAAGTCAGACTGCTAGTACTTGCTCGAGATAGGAGTCAAACCCAGACAATTTGTCCACATTCCATGCTCTTAATCACCAGAAAATGATTTCTTAGTATTTATGGGAAAGTAAAAGCAATGCCAGGAATCATGCTCTGGATCTATGTAGTATTTCATAGCAGCTACATTTCACTTAATCTTTACAACGACTTTGGCTATGAGCATTTTTTATCTTCAATTTATAGATGAGGAAACAGGCTCAGTGGTTCGTTCAAAGTCAAATAGTTAGAAGCACACAGTCAAGGCTGAAATGCAGATTTTCTGATACCAGTCAAGTACTCTCTCCACTGAACCACATGGTCAGTTACCAGAAAAATCTAAGCGAAGTTAGGTGAGGAGGTTGCAAAGGAGACAAACACGCTTAAAAAAAGATAAAATCAGGATTCAAACCTGCCTGACTGCTGCTGACTGCACATCAGCTTGCATAACATATAACAATCAGCCCTCAAAGAAGAAAAATGAGTCAAATTCTATATTATAGTGGCTTTGTCAAAGTCCTCTCCAGGGAACTGGAGGAATTTGCTGAATTCATGTTGCAATCTAGCCTGTAATAAGAACTCTGCAGTAATTAGACTCAGAACTAGAAATTGCACATAGCCCATCAGCTGAGCAAAGAGACACTGGTGCGTTCTCTAGTTAAACACCCCAGTGACTCATCCCTGTAGTAGCTGTAACTTCAGAAAGTCACCTAACTTCATGGTTCTCAAGGACATACAGAAACATATCGACTGTTGAATAAGAGAATAAGAATAATTCTGATGAGAACCAATAAAGATGATTTTAGTATATGAAATGTTTGACTAAACTCAAAAACAATTCCACGGATTAATCCTTATATTAATTCTAGTTCTTATAAAAACAGTACCATCTTGATGCTGTTGAAAATAAGCTTATAGCCAAAAAGAGTAAGCATTTTCATATTCTTATCTTTGTTCAACATAGATGACTCAAGTATTTTACTATTGAAAATAATCTTTTTTAAAATTGGGTTTTTATATTGTACTATCTTGTTCCTATTCCCTCTACTGCTTCTAATTTATTTTCAGTGCCAATAGAGGTTCTTGGTGCAATGGATAAACGTGGTCATATTTTGCATTAGCTAAATAATTATGAATCTAAAATTCATTATATTGTATATATAACCTGTATATTTCAGGAAACTGCATTAAATGTACTTCAGGGCTGCATTAAAAAGATAATAAACAACATACTATTATGAGTAATACTAAAAAGTATTCTAACTGAATAGTAAAAATAGATAACTAGAGTTTTCTCAACCAAAGAAGAAAAGTAACACACTTTGGGATGTACATCTAAAAAATGTTAGAAATTCTGATAAGCCAGGAAAACTATGAAGTTTACTCAAAAAACAGTAGTGAACTCAGGAAAATAAAGATTTAGCTGGGACTCAGAATAAACTAACCTTTGACTCAAACCCATGATTTTCCTCTTTGCTCTGCCTTTCTGCTGATGTGCTCCATCAATTTTGCCTGACACAGACTAGACTGATATTCTGTTTCCCAAAGCTCCTGATGCAAAATAGTCATTACAAACCATGCCCTTACCCACAGATATTTATTTTCTACTCAAAAGAGTAACCAAAATGGGTTGACAGCTTTTCATTCCAGAGCTATATACACTTTTGGGCTATGAACCAACATGGTGGCTTCTCTGACTATATGGATAGGGAGATGAGCTATTCCCCAATGACAAGACAAAGGTAAGCCACAGATAAAATAGGTATCTACCTATATTTCAAAGTTTGAAAAGAAAACAGATTTCGAAGTCAATCTGGTAGGTATGTCATAATAAATTAGGAAAAAAAATTAATTGTTCTAAACCAAATGTATGCATATTAGGGAAACAATATTCAAAGTCATTCAAACTCTGAAAGACTAAAATATTGCATATTGGAGAACTGTAGACCCCATGGAAATGAAGAGAAATAACCAAATACAAATTAAATAAAATGTCTTATATTTTGTATTCCTTAAAACCATTCATTGTCTGTCTTATCCCTAATCCCTCCAAGTCACGAACTCTCCTACCCATCTGCAATGTACTTTTCTAAAAAGAATTGCTGTGCTTGATGGAAATCACAAGGACACAATGTTCCTGAACTGTTCACTAATGTGAAATTTTAATGTAACAGAGACTCACTATTTTCAAAGAAATACTATCAAGCGGTTAATAATATGCAAATGGACTATCAAAGGTATTACAATGCATGCAGAAGTAATGTATACAATACCATAAGCAAAATCCAGGATTTCATTTTCCTGGAATACAAAGATAATATTTAAAATATGTAACACCAGCCATCATCCTTCCATTCCAGAGAAAAAGAAACTGAATTTCTAACTCCTAACTAAAAACATGCCCTGAACATCATATGCCAGTGACAATATTTATTATTAGAAAGTTTCACTCTCAAGTCTACAAGGTAAAATTTAATAAAGGAGCTATTCGACACCATAATATTTGCAAGGACATAGTAGTAGGAGATGGAAATAATGTAAGATGTAATAACATGTGCAAAGTTCCATAAGAAAAATAAATATTCTAGTGTCAACATGACAGTTAAAATTCAAGGTTGAAGGTACATCCTTGTAATAATATGGTATTACTCACCTATGAAACATTTTCTCCAAAACAACTAGAATTATCTTCGGTTTTCAATGAAGGAAATTATGGAAAATACTTTCTTAAATGGCCGAGGGAAAAAATCTTCAATGAAGTGACTAATAAATACTCTGTTACTAAAACTGAGAAAATGCTTAAATCAAAAACTAATTGGATTAATGTGTTGAGCATCTTAACCCACAAAAAACATAGGCATCAGCCTTGGGTTTCAATGTAGAATGTCAATGATGTTAAACATTTTCCAGTGTTTCAAGAGATGAGTAAATTTTAAAGTCCAAGAAATTTTCTAGGAAATTCAGGTCCCCCAAAAGCTTACATTTCTAACATCTAAAGAGCAGAGATACTTATTTGATAGAGCTTATTTTCTTTAGTACAATGTGAATTGGATCAGAAAAACCAGTACAGTTTCAATTAGGGAGATCAAGTCTGTGATGCATGGAGTAAACAAATCTTTGAGCTTTAGAAATAAGAAAAGTAATACACTGTTAGATTTTCAAAGCAGAAGTGGATTATACTATACTAGAGTTGAGTGTTGCCTCTTTTCTCCAATTTAAACTTTACTGTTTGTCTCCCCTTCCATGAATGCAGCAAGAGTAGGGCATGCATTTTTGTCAGTGTATCTTTTTTAAAAAATTAAATTACTTAAGGAATTTAGCATTGAAACATGACATAGGTATAAGGTGTGCATCATAGTAAATCCATATCTGTATAGCATACATTAAGCTCAATACTATTTCAGCTCTTCCTTCACCATACAATTAATCCCCTCCACTCAGTTTGCCCATCCACCCTCACTCTTACTTTCCTGCAACCACTGATTTGCTTGTTTTAACAGTACTATCCAGTAATTGATTTGTTTCATTTGTTGAATTTACTTACTTTTGACTGATCTATGACAGATGCCTAGAAGAGGGACATGCTGGCATGCGATAGATACTTAATTACATTAATGTAATATGCTTTAATTTTGAAATTTAAGTAAAATCCATTCTTGTTCAACACATTTTTTGCTATGCATCCCTTATTTTTTATATTTTTCACTTTTACTGAGGTATAATTGACAACATTGCAGTGTTCAAAAGTGTAAAACACAATGATTTAAAAACATTGTGAAAGGGTCCACAATCAAGTTAATCAGCACATCTATCACCGCAGGTAGTTCCCCACTCACACCCTCCTTTTTTTTGTGATAATACTTAAGATACTCTGGGTAAATTTCAAGTATACAATATATAATTAACTATTGTCATCATGTTATCTATTAGATCCTCAAAACATTCATTTTTAGCTGAAAGTCTGTACCCTTTTTACCAACTTCTCCCCACCACCTCCCCATCACCTCCCCATCACTTCCCCATCCCCCAGCACCACTGATACTGTGCAATATTAGACTTTCTCTGCCTGGTCTAATTCACTTAGAATAATGACCTATGTTTTTGCTATGTTGCTGCAAATGGCAGAATATTCTTCTTTGTAGAGGCTGAATAATATTTCCCCTGTGTACATGTGTGCATGTGTGATCACGATTTTTCATTTATTGTGTGATCACAATTTACTTATTTACCTGTGGACAGATCCGCTTGGGTTGCCTTCCTTCTCTTGGATATTACAAACAATGATGCCAACAACATAGTAGTACAGATATTTCAAAATAGTAGTTACATTTCCCTTAGACATATACCCAGAAGTGAGATTGTTGGATCATGTAATATTACTGTGTTTAATTTCTTAAGGAATATTCTCACTCTTTTCCATGATCCTGTACTCATTTACATTCCCACTAAGAGTCTACACATGCCCTTCTTTTAAAGTCATAAGTGGGAAATTTTAAATGGAAACAAACATAAATTATGATTCACTACTACCCTCATGATTTGCAATCTCTGAGAGAACAGTGGGTTCTAATTGAGGGCCACAGCAGAGGTAAATCCAGGTGAGGACAGAGTGGATGGGTGGCTATTTGAGGGCTAGCAATAAAAACTTAAATGGAAGCAATACGATCAATATCTTGGCCTTAGCCTTCTAGCCTTCAGAAAGGCAAGAAAATTAATTTTTGATGTTTAAGCCACCCAATCTATAGTATTTTGTCATGGTAACCCAACTAGATGAATATCATCACTAAGTTTTGGATGACTTGCTATATAACAGTAACATACTGATTTCCAACTAGAATAGTATATAAAAAAATTAAACAAGACATTTGACCTTAGGACTTTACAATTAAAAAAGAGACTTGATGCTAACAGTGAACTTAGAAATATTATAGTGACAACAGACAACACAAACATATAAACCTATGATTACTTAATGCATGCCTTTGGGCAAATAGACTGAGAGTTCAGGCTCTTTACAGATAAAGCACCATAAAAGCATACCATAAAAATGTCTTCAGTAATAAATATTTCTGTCATCATCTTTACTTAATGAATGTTGTAGAGTTTATATCTTAGTATAATGTAGAAATATAATTTTGAAAATACTTCCACTTTAAATGCATGTGTGGCAATTATCCAATAATCATTCAAAAAAAGCATAAATAATGAAGTATCTTCTCTAATATCACTTCAAAAGATATAATCTTCCTAGGGGAAATAATATCAAGGACAGACAATTTTTATATTCAAGTTTCAGACATACAGTGCCTGAATACGCTGACAATCCATAAATCCAAGAAGGCAGAATAAAGGGAGTCAGTTGTCAGTCTAAAGAAATGACAGCTACCAATCACCGAACATCATCTCAGAAACAGAATTTATGTATTTTATTCTAATATATGCAACAGTTATTTCCACTTTATAAAGGAAGACACTAGCTCAGAATGCTATTTTTGAAAATGTAAAATGCTATACAGTTAGGAGCTGCCCAAACTATTACTATGATTATCATCCTCCTCATCACTACAATTATCACCATCATAATCACTTGAATCACGTTCATATGACAAGAAAGCACGACAAGTTATGTGGCTACTGACTTGAAACCAATTCTCTACCTTCCTCTCCCATTGTTTTGGTATCGGAATCACCCTTCAGGATTTAAAAGTCAACAGTGTCAACTACATTAGTCTAATCACGTTCTTTCTGTCAGGAACCTCGAATTCACTATCTCATCTGATGGCAATAGGTCCTAAAAAGAGAAAAAAGTTATAAATTCTTGAGCTGAGAATTACAGGTCTACAACAGTCCTGTACATCCTCATACATGATGGTACCACTCTTCGTTCAGTTTTTTCAGGTACCAGTAGAAAACGTTTTTTAAGAAAGGAAGGCAGAGCATGGAAGGAAGGAAGGGAGGGAGGGAGGAAGAAAACACATTTATTGAGTTGTTGATGCTTTTCACTTCAGTCCCAGGTCTTGAGTCTGGATCCTTAGACTGTAGGTGGGCCACACGCCAGCATCTCAGCAGCCTGTGCCATAAGGGCACACTCCACTGCTCCCACCCCACACCCAGTTTCCACTTTTATGAGATGCTTAGAACTACTTTTGGATGCTCTCATCCAAGGAATAGTATATGGAAATTGGTACACTAGGGAGAGTAGCTTCTAGGAAACGAAGTCACAGAGAAATGTGCAAAATTTGTATGTGATCATCAGGACAAAAGTCTGTGTAAGATTCCTTCAGACATCTCATAATGGGAAAGGAGCAACCCATGGTTTTCAATGGTAGAATATTCCTTCATGCTACTGATGGTGGACCACTGAGGTTGAATACAAATCTGGGGAATGGGTAGCTTCTGCCACAAATGTAAAGGGGATAAAGAGCACCAGAATCATAGATATGATGCTCGACTCTGACAGCAGATGATATATCAGCATGGGATCCTACGTCAACAACCTTGCCGTAAGACATAGAACAAAACCTGCGTCCTTCTGCGGTGGCTTGAAACCCCAGCTATTAGTGTCTAAAAACAAAGTTTGAAGGCTAGTTTTGCTTTGTTGCAATACCTGTCAGTGAAACTTTATTCCCTCTGAGTAGAGAAATGTCCTCACAGTTGGAACCTCTAAAAGTGTCCATTAACTCAGACATTTCTGAACCTCTAGATCAAGACATTGAATCACAACTCTGCCAAAGGTTGTAATGAAAGATCAAATTTCCTCTGTCTAACATACTGTTTCTGGTCATGCATTTATCTTTTTCATTGCAGAAGGAGTGTTCTTCCATACATTACATACCTCATGACCTAGTATCTCAGTCTCTCCTCGCCTTGGAGAAACAGTGGTTTCTCAATTCATTCCCTTTCCCAGACAATGTGTGCTGTTCCCATTTCAGGAAGGAGGTCAGGAGTTTTGGAAATTCAATGTCTCAATAGGGACCTTAAGAACCATCTTGAATATTCCTTCTGTATCAGTATGCTCATTTGAAACTCTCTTCAGTCCTGAAACTTCTGCCAACTACTTATTTCTGCATTAATGTTTGTAAGTGTTTTGCAGAATCCCTTCAAATTCAATTGTATCACTGTCAACTGATCATCTTCAAAAGAGCAGAGATGCTTGAGATGCTGCTGTTATCTCACACACCAATTCCCCAAAAGAGTTATACTTCTAGCGGCAGCTCACAGACATATGTGCTGTACAAGGATTCTTGACTTTCTGGTAATTTTGAATAGAATTTCAAAATATCTCTGCCCCAGGCACACCTCTTTAACTTACATAACCATATAAAACTTGCTTTGATGAGCCACATGTCTGCCTGGTAGGTCATCCAATATGCCTCCTCCACTTTATTAGAGTGAATGATAAGCCTGCATCCTCAGATGATACCCATGATATAGACAACCATTTTCACTGCTCCTTATGCCAACAAATCTATGGGCACAGACAGCCGCCATCACTGACATGACCATGGCTCTGTTGGCTACACCAATGCTCTGTGAGTCTTGGCCCTCCACCACTGTCCACACTGTGCATTTGACAGCTTACAGAGATGGTCCACACACCTCTCCTTTCCCCGCAGCTCAGGTTTTATTGTAGAAGACACTCAACTCTTGACAGTAGAAGTCATGTCTCCCCTTAGATAACCATATAAGAACTGAGAGACACTCAACCCTTGATACAGAAGGCATATCTCCCCCCAGGTAACCATGTGAGAACTGAGACTCGAATTCTACTCTCTCTATGTGTATATATGGACATATGGATAGTGTGTGTACCCACACAAACACACAGGCATACACATTCACACATGCTGGTTCTGCTTCACTTTTTTAACCCTGACTAATATGTCTATACTGCTCCTCTCCGCAAAGTCAAACTACATGCAATAAGAGGCTAATTATAAATAAGGGCTTAACAGAGAATCCTTGCCACAGGACAGCCCTGAATTACTTCTCAGTGAATGTGAGAGGGTAGTATTCTCAGACTGCAGATATTGCCATTGTCTTTTTGAAGGAATACACTGGGTTTTTATCATAACTTCAGCATCCTAAAAAGCCCATTTAGCAGGCTAGCAATATGGTATTTAAGGCTATTCACAAATCAGAAGTGAGCACGATGGTTGGGCTTTAGAAGGGACACTATTCAGTCCCATGCAAATAGATAAAAGAATAAGTTCCTCAGTAAGAAAAGTCCCCTATAGCAGCTTTCACTTCAACTATCAACATGTTAGAAATATCAGAATGAAAAAGGTAGGGAGACCAGAGAGATGTACCGGGACGGGGAGGGAGAGGGGAAGGAGGAGGGAGATTGATTGTTAAGAAAGATTGGGGAGCATCTTGCAAATCATCTTAACTATTTCAGTTTTTATCCTAAAAACAATAGGAAATCACTAAAGAGTTTAAAACAAGGAAATGATTTAAAATCTACAGCATTTTGTGCAGTTTACTTTGGCTGGAATATGGAGGAAGGACTGGGGGTGGGTAAGCACTTCTTCAGAGGGACGGGTAGCAGGTTATTGTATTTGTTTAAGCAAATACAATTGTGACTTAAACTATCAAGGAGATAAGCAGTCAAACATCACTTAACAAATGACATGTTGGAAAGCATATATTCAGAGATTCCAGTAGGCTCTGCCTTGTAAGTGTGCAGTAAACTGCATCGTCTAGGTTTTTGTAATTAAACTCTATGATGTTTTCAAGAGGAAATCACCTAATGTTGCATTTTTAGAACTTACAGCTGTTACTAAGCGACACGAGACCCTACAAAAGTGATCTGACAAAAAAACGTATCAAGAGATGCTGGTGAATTCAACCCATTTTTACATTCCTGTCAGTCTTTAGCCCCCACACAGTCCTATCTGTAGAAATACTAAGTATCTGTATAATCTTGTACTTGCCCTCCCATCTGACATGATTTCTCCTACTGTTTTCCTTCCATCAAACATTCTTTAGCAAGTCCTTTCCCAAAAGGTAGTTGTCCTGCCTTTATGAACTTGACGGTACACATCTCTGCTTGACAAATTTGCACAGCATGTACCGTCTTCATCTACAGGCCTTCTGAGGTCAGAGGCTGTAGTCTACTAATGCTTTCTGAGGGATCTGTGTTAGAACTTTCCATACGGTAAATCGTAAGTAAGCTTATTCATGAAGCAAGTCAGCGAATGCATATCCTAATCATTTCACTCAAAGAATGAGCAGAGACTTAACTCTGATCATCTCGACAGCTGCCAAAAAGAATGGTTCTATTTGTCTACAAATAAAGTAGGCATTTCATGTCTCCTACAATAAAAGGAGACAGAAAAAAACAAACAAATCAGTTAGAAAAAATCAGCCAAAAACCTTAAAACCCTGACAAAGGAGAAATGAGTTTCCCCTTCTGTAGGTCACAGTTGTGTTGGAAAGAGTAATGAAACAGAAATCAGAATACTGAAATTCTTAATTTCAGTTTTGTGAAAATATCAAATTTGCTTCTACTACCTTCTCCGAAAGTGGGCATTAAACCCATCCATCTGCCCTCACATTATAAGAGCTTCTCTGTCAAAATCTAATTTTGTGAAAAGAATGTATTACTTTCTAAAAACTGTTTATTTTGAAATGATGTCAACTTATTTTAAAACAATTAAAACAAAATTTGAAATGTATGTTAAATTTCACTGGGTAACTCAGAATGAAAGCATTAGTAAAGTTAAATAAAAAGCTAGTTCTCTTGAGAAAATGTTCGTATTTGTTTATAATGTCATTTACATGTTCTAATTGGCTTTCCTAGTATTCTAAAGGTAAATTTTGGAATAATTTTCTTATTTGAACTTTAATTTGCAAACTATTGTGTCCTTTTGCATATCTGGATACAATTTGCATAAACAGTATAATTACAATTATCTGCCTTCCCCAAAAGATCTGAAAGGAAAAACTACTAATTAATCTCATTTACATGTGGATAAGGTTAATTGCTAAGACCAATTTTATTTTCCCTTGCTAAACTGTAATAAATGTTGTCATCCTTATTAAGATACAACATAGATAATATATTATGTATCAAATTGCAAAATAATTATATTTATGTAGTATCTTTCACTCTTGATTTTTTTAATAATTTTCTCTTTATTGAAGAACACATTATCTAATTAGATGGATGCTTTCTCCCTGCCAGAAAGATTACAATATACCTTTTCAAAAACTGTGTTTTCCTCTTTCCTATCCTACTGCCATATTTCACCTTCTTTTCTCACTGATATGAATATACAAAATAAATATTAATGGTCTCCCTCAAATGACACCTGGTTTTATGTATTCTCTCATTGCATAACCGCTTCTTTATCTATGATTCTATCCATTCTACTTGGTGATTATTTCTTTAATACACTCCCTCTTCTTGTAATGTTTAGGAATTCTGTTTATTTGGGGGCTATTTAAATGGTTGCCAATGGGTATTTATTAAAATCATTCCTTGGATTTGTATCTATACCCTAAATGATCCAGAGATAACTTTATGAATATAAATGTCATCATGCAACTTTCTCATATAAAATTTTTCAAAGCAGTCCTCTACAATGGCTCAGGTAGCTAAGATACCGGCCATGAACTCAGGTTCAAGACCCTGGGTGGGTAGGATGGGGGAAGAATGGGGACCTTCAAAACCCTCAACTTCTACCTGTGATACTCCAGTTCCATAGGATGCATATAAAATCCTTCATCCTCAACTCTGACCTCCATGTCTAACCTCACCTCCAGTGGTAATCCCAAGTAGCCTGGATTCCAGGGACGTCAAACTTACAGAGTTCCTGATGCCCATGACACTATAGCACACCCCAAAGTCAATTCTGAAGCATAAGTCTCCCTAGACAGTCCAAAAGTGTCGAAGTATTTTCGAATGTAGAAAGAGAAAGCCAAGCTGCAATCAGGAAATACTTCTCTGTAGAGAAAGGGAGTTAATAATTACTAGTAAGTCTACACATTTTAAAAACATATGCTTTCAAATATTAATTTTGGATTCATAGATTTGTGTTATTTTTTCTAAAAAGGTTCCCTAAAGAAACACGTTCAAAACTAGAATTTTGCCCAGGACCGTTTTACCTGAGTGTACTTCCTCCTCTGGTCTAATCAGAATAGTCCTATCAAATCTTTAGAATTCAGCTTAAAATACACTTCCCCTATTCCCGTACCCTCATGCATCCCAGAAATGATTCCATATGTCATTGTTCCTTTTACTACAGAATTTATCACATTCCACAGTCATTTATTTACCTGTTTCTCCTCTGTCTTCAAGTCAATGTGGTAGACATGTGTGGCAGTTCAGACCCACAGGATGCATTCTTCTTTCCTAACAATCCCAGTTTCTTTATGGGACTCCATATTCATTTTTCATCAGGGTAGGGAGCTTTTCATATTCTATGACTCAAATATCTTGTATAATACACAAAAAATAGTGTCTAATCATATGTTTAAACCAGGCTTAATTTTCTGACTATTGGGTTACTTAGTACTGGATTACCTGATCAATTTAGTATCATCTGTTTCTCTCTTTAAATATAAATCTATCACTTATGCCACCATAAATTAATATAAGTATTTCTTTGCATAATCCATTCTAAGTTGATTAATGTATTTAAATGATTGATTAACACATTTGTCAATATGTAAATAGCAATGTTTCAAGTGGTATGCATATGATTGCTTCTCCCTAAAAATTATACTATACAGCATTTGAATTGCAATTGTTCCAAGTTTCACTGTTTGATATATTAAAATACCTATATTTCACTGCCTATAGTTTTCAGGTTTGTTTGAGCAACAAAATGAACCTGCATTTTTCCTATTTTAGGATGCTTTCCAAATATTAATATTAGCCCCATAAGCTATTCTGAACAAAATATTAAGAGTTGAAATTAGTCATTATGATAGAATTAAGATTAAACCCAGTAATTCCCAGCCTTTAGAATCAGATAAATTAAATCACTCAGAGCAGAGAAATTTAAAAACAAAAATCTCAATCTTGGGCTCAATATCCAGATATTTTGATTTAATGGACACTGGGGGGAACTAGAAACTTGTATATTTTTAAATCTCTTCAGGAATCATAACCTGTAACCAAGCTGACAAGCAGATTTAAGGGAAAGCAAAGGGTTCTTAACTTTGCCTCATTTATTGGAAGCTTCATTGATAACTATCACAGCTGATTCCTTCCATTGTGCACACTGAAAATGTTTAAATTACAAAAAAATAGCATTAAATATGTCCACACATATCCATATATATGTATATATATACATATATATATATATATATCAAACATAAAATTCAATGGGATCAATAAAAGCACTACAACCCCTTGAAGAAATGGCTGATTTTAGGGTTAGGGCAGGGATTATGCAAACTGAGACGACACATTTTGCTGTGTCAGTAGGATAGAAACCAACTGAATGAGTTCTCAATGGTCATATATGGAAAAATATGAACAAACTGAATAACATAACAGTAGACAATAATGCAAAATATAAAGCAAGTATACTTGAGTCCATACTCATATGCCTAGGAGATTAAATACATGAGTAAGAGCAAAACTATCTCACATGCAGGAGAATTCCAAGCAATTTATATAGAAACTCCTCCATCAGATGAGTGGAACAGGGCTCTTGGGATATAGGCTCCCTTAGTGATTTTTTTTCAAAGAAAAGACCATGGAAATGGGAGGGAAGGTAAGTGTGTAACAGAGAAGCCTGCCAGATGAGAGAGGAAATCGAGGCTAACCTCATCAGTGAAAAGTCATTTGAATGTATCCACCTTGAATACGAGGTGTTGTGGCCTTCCTCCCAAATAATCATGTCTCCAATGTAAGTATGATAGAATTTATAAAATATCTTACCATACTTCTCAAAAACAGTCAAGGTCAAAAAAACCTGAGAAACTGTCAACCCAGAGGAGTTTAAAGAGACATCCTGACTATACATAATGTGTTATTTTAATGGACACCTAAAACAGAAAAAGGACATTAGGGAAAAACCAATAATAATGAAAAATGAATAAAACATGAAGTTTAAATAATAAAAATGCACAGTATTGGTTCATTAATTATGACACATATAATGTATGAAGTCAATGATAGTTTCCAAAGGGTGCAGAGTACACAGAAACTCTTTGTGCTAAGTGTACAACTTTTCCCTAAATCTAAAAGTACCCCAGAATTAAAATCTAAATACCAAAAAAACACATTGGAGACTTAGGCATACATACATAAGAGAATTGATTATGAAGAGAACATTTGCAACTTGACTTATAAACTATTAAGAATATTTACTAAGCACTAGAATTATGATGTCTCAAAATCATAATGCATTTAGTATTTTTATCTACACAGCTCCTGAGTCAAAGTTTTTAATCAAAATAAAGGAAAAATATGGGTTTTTAAATATGTCCTCAGGGAATCATACCTAAATACTCATGTAGCATTACATATTCTGTTGTTTAAAGATTCAAAGTCAAAACTGAGTACATAAGCAGGCAATAAGTACCCCCATGCTCTATAAGTGATGGACAGACTATCCCTTGGACTTGCCAAGAGTAGAATAAAAATTATTTTATCAGTGTAAGTCCATCATCCACCTTAATTTAAAGTTAAATATGGAGTCTGAATGGCCAGTAATGAGAATTTAGAAGAGATCATTAACAAATGTGGTATTCCTCTCCTCTGATCAGAGTGTGTTTGCAAAACAAAAGGGATGCCAGTGGGCCTATCTCTGAAATAGTCACAAAAATTCATTAAAAAAAAAAAAATCAGTACTCTACCATATAAAGGAAGCACTAATGTTAGATTTCAACCTAAGTGGTCAAAAGTTCCTACTCCTATTTCTGTTCCAATTATAATTGCTGCATAATAGATTTTCCTAAAGCACAGAGCTCTGAAATAACCATCTTATTATATTCAAAGATTCTGAAGGTCAGAAATTCAGAAGAGTGGGACAGCTTTTCTCTGTTCCAGGATATCTGGTTCTCAGCTGGAAAGACTAAAAGACTGGGGCTGATTCGTAGATTGAGGACCGGGATCAACGAAAGGCTCATTTACCCACGTATCTGGAGACTCTGAGAGCACTCCAAGCCTAGGATTACCAACTGAACCTGCAGACCTGCTAATGGCAAATCCTTGCAGCTTGGTTTCCCCACCATAAAGGGACCTCGGGGCAGAGAGAGGTCATATGTGAAAGCTCAGGGTTCCAAGCTGGAGTGTTCCTGTGAGCAAATGTTAGCTGCATGGCTTTGATGGCCCAGCTCAGAGTAACACAGTGTCACTTCTGTCAGAATTTATTAGAATCTTCATATGTTTCTGGAAAGTGACAAGATTACAGTGTAGAAAAGCCTGTGGAATAGGAGACAAGGTTGTGGCCATATTTGGAAAATACAATCTTCCACATCTCCCTTTTCCTCCCACTACAAGTCTGGAGGAGCCCAAAAAGCTGTCAACAGGGGAGAGGAGAGAGAAAAGTCAACATGCCCTCACTTCTTTCCCATTTCAGATTTCTCTGCCTGAAGGGCAGCTAGGAGGGAACATTTAAAGTCAATGAAATATGAAGCTCAGATATTATACATAGCAGATTGTAGGTACCAAAACTTGAAAACAGAGTTTATTACCTGGTAGTGATATGACAAGCTTTAAGAACTGTCTTAAATTCCATCCTGAGGATGTGCTGGTAGTGTGATTACTTTAGAGTGATGCAATAAAGTTGTTTTAGACAATTCACTTAGGGTTATAGGTGGCCTGTACATGTAATAAAGATGTAAAAGGTATTAATTTAATACATTTGTCTATTACAGTATGATTGCCAACACAGATTTAGTTAACACCTCTATCATGGTGAATAAGTATCATTTATTTGCTTTGTATTTTTAACTCATCCACTTTTATCATTCATGTTGAAGGATAATGCCATTTACTTTATTTTCCACTATCTACTAGACTCAAAACTTTTTGGCTTCTGCTTTAGTCTTATTCATTATTCCTTCACCTATCACATTTCCTTTCATTCAGCATATTTTTATTGTTCCTTCTGCAAGGGGTAGAGTTAAATCAAGCTACCAGAAATAATCTCAGAATGAATAACTGACATGTGCAGGATGAGTAGTAAGTTGTAATTATTCAAGAAAAGAGGGAAGGGGACAAAAATGGAGATAAAAAGAATGTTTCCACCAAAGAATACATGGTATCTATCAGAGTCTGCAGGCAGAGAATTCCATTAGGATTGAGTCAGTAAATGAATGAATTCTTCAAAAAATTTGGTAGATGCCAAGTAGATATAGTCTAGGTATGTCTATTTGGAATGTCACTGAGAGAAGCAGATATTAGGGCAAGATTTTTAGAAAAGTACAAGTAAAATAGCATTGGCATTTTATACAGTGTATATTTTTGAAATGCTGTGGGCAATTTTAAAATAACGTTCAGAAAAGTCAGCAGATATAAAAATTATTCTAACCTAACACTTAGTAGTTTTTTCTCTACAAATTGTTAAAATATTGAATAGATATAAAATCATTTTTATTAAATATGCACAACACAAAGAAACGAACACAAGAATGTGGGTGCCCATGACCCAAATTAACAGAAAATTACCATCACTTTTTAAGGCCTGTCCGTGTATTCCAAGACATTTCATTTAATGGGTGCATTCCTCAGAAGCAGCCAATATTTGGAATCTCATGTTATTATTGATTTCCATTTCCTGTACACATTTACAGAGTTTGTATTCCTGAGCTATACATTATTTAATGTATATGCATGCATCGAAAGTTTTTATATAAATATAAACATACTCAGTGTATTCCTCTGTAGCTTTTTTCCCCCCAAGAATCATGTTTTTGCTGTAAGTTGTAATTCATTCATTTTCAATCATCTAATATTTCATCAGACAAAGAGACCACAATTTATCTATTTTAATGCGAATGGATATTTGAGTTGCTTCCAGGGATTTTTTTGATACCTCAACCAGCGCTGTAGTGAACACTCTTCAATATATCTCCTGGGCAAGAGTTTCTCTGAGACAGGAATGGAAGTGCCCAGTCACTAATGTGGTCATCTCTAAGAAGGTTCCAAGCTGTTCTAAACTGATGCTGCCAATTTGTCCTTCTAGCACCTGTGTATGTGTGTTATTGCTCAATGTCCTTACTAATGCTTAACATTGTCCAATCTTTTTAAATGTTTCCACTGTAGGGTATGCTTTGGTACTTTATTGTGACGTTCCATTTGCATTTCTCTGACTACTAATAAGATGGAACAAATTTTTCTTATATGATCAACCATTTAGGTATTCTCGCATGTGGAAAAAAAACAGTTTTAAGACTTTCGGCAGAGTTTCAGTTACATTTTCTCTTCCTTTTTGCTTGTAGGAGTTATTTATTCATTCTGGGTAGTAGTATTGTGTCCTTGCTGTGAATTACACACATATCAGCCCTGTTGTGGTTTTCTTCCACCAAACTCTGCTGTCTTTTGATGAGGAGATATTCTAAATGTAAATATCCTCAAAATACATCTTTTTTTATTCATGCTTTTTTCTAGTTTGGTTTAGAAAATCCTTTATAACCAATAAATCTGTGAATTGAAAGTTTATAAAAACAAAAGCAAACTCCTAAGTATATTGTTTTCTTAAGGTTTTATAATTTTGTTAAGTGGTGTAAAATTCAGCGCACTCTTTACCAATGACATGATCAATTATCCAGGTAACACATTGAAAAGTTTGACTTTTATACCCAATCTGTAATGCCAGTTCAGTGACTGATCAGGTTTTAATATCTGGGAAATTTGTTTCTAAAACTAGGAATTCTGGTACCAATCAATCCATTCCTTTTCAAAACACTAACTTTATGACAACTATGCAATAATTCTTGATACCTGGTTAGGCAGTTCCTCTGTTTTATTCTTCTCTCAGCATGTATTATTCTTGGCCATCACACTTCATGTCAATTTTGGAGTTTAGGCTCCATGCAAAAACCTGCTGGGATTTTCAGTGAAATTGTAGTGAACTTGTAGATGAATTTTGGAAAGATCAGCAAATTTATAATGTTAATGATTCAATCCTAAAGTATGATATGTCTACTTTAAATATATTTTCTTCAACGATCTCCAATTAAGTTTTGCAACTTTTTCTAAAACGGTCTTATTCAAATTTTGTTAGAAATATTTCTAACCACTTTATTTTATGCCATTACAAATGCTACCATCTCTTAAAAATATATTTGATATACAGTACTGCATATTTAATTCATTTTTGTACATTTATTTCCAATCTATGGACTTATTAAACTCTTTTTTCAGTATTTGTAGATATAGAGTCTATATAATGGTAGTTTTCTTTTTAACTGGCCTATATCCTTTCTTTTTAGTGTCTTACTGTTAGACTTTCATATAATTTTAAGTAGAAATATTTCTATTGGACATTGGTGTTCTGATCAAATACTCTCAGCCTTTACTATTAAATATTTGTTGTACATTTTGTCACATTAAAGATGTATACTTCTAATCCTAGGTTTTTCCAACTAAATTTTTGTTGAAAAATTTCAAACCTCAGTAAGAATAATAGAATGATTACCTAGACACTTTCTACTTCAAACATTCAACTACCTATGAGATAGTCTGCTGACTAATTTAATATCTTAGTTGTTTTCTGAGATCAGAGGTGTTTATTCTATTTGAAATATACCATGTATACCATCGATAGATCCTTTTGGTCCCAGGTTAACATCGACTATCTCCTCTAGCTTCTGACCTTCAGTTGACCCTGAGCTGTGCATCTGACTACCTGGTCCTAGGAAAGAATGAAGCCCAAAATTCAAGGTGTCCTGATCCAGTAAAGGCCCTTCAGACAAAAGCCAACATCAGCTCTCTGCTTTCCTCCCTGCCTTTCCCTTTTCTCTTAGTTTATGGCCTCTGAATATTCCCTAACAATTTGAAGCTTAAAATTTAAAATGATACTCTATATTTTCACTGGAAGGGTTCGTTTAAGGCACCCAGATGAGCTGACTCTAAGACATGGAATTTGGGTATTCTTTATATTACACTACAAATCTCACCAACTTCCTCCAAAGGACTTTTCCCTCTCCTTCATGAGGACACCAGAACCAAACACATACTTTGACATCTTCTACACACAACTGTTATCTTCACAAGCTCTCAGTGTCTTAATAGATTTCTGACCTAATATGGCTATTTCAGTCAAAATGGACACTAGTTTCCAAAGAAGAATTCTGTCATGAAATTTCAGCTTGAAAATGTTTGGATACAAAGATTTTCCAGTATCTCCACCTTCTCTCTTTGGCAATTTTAGTTACCGCATATGGCAGAATGTTTTGACACAGGACAGCTCGTTTTTTAAAGTATGAAAAGCTTAGTTGCTCTTGTTTCATTTTCTAGTCATCGGCTTGCGGTTAGGCACACTCCATAATTATCCTAGGAATTAAAATTAGATGTGGACTGAAGCATTTCCCTTCTCCCCCAACAGAGGTGCACTCACACCCAAGTTTGTCACACAGATTGTGGTTGGATGGGACTGAGGAAAGCAAACTTACTAACAATGTAATTTTTTTTCAGAGTTTAACCTGCATGTGTGGCCCCAAATATCCCCTTTCCCAGACAGGTATGTTTTACTCTCTAAATCGAAAACAGCAGGAATCAAGTTGGGGTAACTTTGCCCCCGATAGTCCCGTCTTTCTTACCTTGCTGCTCTGCAGGTTGGGCCCACTTATGTGCACATAGTTGAGTTCAGATGATTTCACTCAAGCAAGACCAGTTTTGATATAGGTACAGATGAAGCCAATTAAAACGATAGGGTCTCACCTTATTCAAAGAGCAGCAGGAGACTTGTAGGTTTGCTTTTTTGTTTCCTTGTATGTCACTTATGAGTGAAACCACACTTCTTTCCTTCTGGCTGATTTCAGCAGAAACATCTCCGGTTCCATACATGCTTATTGCAAAAGGCATGGTTTCATCTTTTTTAACAACCACATAGAATTCCACCTACCACAGCTTCTTCATCCAGTTGTCTGTGGACGAGCATAGGATGAGAAGCTGACTAAGGGGGTGAGTGGGGGTGGGGTGGTACACACACAGACTGAGGTGCTAATATCCCCCCCAAAAGCATGGAGCAATGTAAACGAAAACAACAATTTTTTAAGGGCAGGGGAAGTGGGCAGGCCAAGAGGGTTCAAAGGATCAAATATGGTAAAGAACAGGACAGAGGGTGGGAAACCATGTATTATGTCGAGAGGTTGCTCTGCAATGATATACACCTGAAACCTGTGTAATGTGATGATGTCATGTTCTTTCAATAAAATTAAAAAATAATTTTTAAAAAAGTTTTAAAGGAAAGGTACAATGCAAGTAGGAAGGAAGGTGCACACCCAGAGAAAGGAGGAAGAAGAGCTTTTTTTCTTCGATTTTATTTTCACTTTAGTTGCTCCCACTGCGCCCTCCCGCACCCAGGACTGAAACCCAGGGGTATGCGGCTTGCGACTGAGCTAACACCTAACCGCTGCTGCGCTGGAGCACACCAAGAATAATTTTTTTCAATGAGGACAAGTTGTGTTAAAAATGAGCAGTGTACGTTTTTATG
Organism: Solenodon paradoxus; assembly: GCA_004363575.1. Classification (NCBI taxonomy): domain Eukaryota; kingdom Metazoa; phylum Chordata; class Mammalia; order Eulipotyphla; family Solenodontidae; genus Solenodon; species Solenodon paradoxus. The sequence continues at coordinate 73,332 of RJWH01001314.1, forward strand.
TTCATTTTCTGTAGCTTTTATAATAGATTTCTACAAATTTTATGCCTTAAAGCACCACAAATCTATTCCTTGGCAGTGCTGGAGGTAAGAGTTTGAGACAGGTCTTCAGGAGTTAAACCCAGGCGTCTGCAGGGTGGGTTCTGTCTGCGGCTGACTTCTGAGCCACGGGCTGCTGGCCCGGGGTTAACGCACAGGTCCCGGGAGATGGGGCCTGGACCTGCGGAGCTGCACTTCCTCCTGCATAGATGAAGCGGTCTCAGGTGCTGTTCGGCCGAATTCATATGTGGAGACCAGAAAGGCTGGCCAGAAAGGAATTAAGCATTCATGGATTTTGGCATCCTCGGGGGCTTCTAAATCCAATCCCCCCACAAATACCAAGAGATCATTGTACTTAAGTTTTAGGAGAGTCGAAAGCTATACTCAGATTTTTTTTTTTTTTTTTTTTAAGGGAAGATGCCGGCAGGAATGAAAGCCAGCAGAGACAGGCAGGAAGAGAGAGGAGAAAGCAGCACCCCGTTTTGACTGAGGGTGTTGGTTATTCATAATCTTGGCTGTTCTGAGGGCCCAGCTGGGTTGCGCACCCGGGTTTCTGGGATGCAGGTGAACTGTGTCCCGAGGCTGACTTAAGTCACAGTCGGCGCCTGTACTCTGATTTCTGTCCCCAGCTGTCGCATGGCTCCAGCGTCAACTCTACTTACCTCTTTCAGCTTCTCAGGCGCCCCTTACTCCATCGCCACACTCTCTGCTTGCTCTGCCTTCTCCTTCCTCCCTTTTGTGAGAACTGCTGATTACAAGACCTAGCTCACCTGCATAATCCCAGACACCCTCCCCAACGCTCAAGACCCTTAATAGAATTCCCTCTGCCAAGTTTCTTCACCATATTAGATAAAATAATCAAAAGTTCCAGGGATTAGAATGTGCACCTCTTTGGAAGGCCTGTTCTCTGGCCTATCACACTTCAAAATAGTGAATGACCCCTCTCGGCTTCTATCTCCTTACCCAGTCGGCTAAGCCTGCTTTCACTGACCTTGAGACTGAAGTCCTTATTATCAGTCTATATTTTCTAGGGAGCCATGGATAGACATCATCACTTATTTCATAGATTAAAAATATTCCTAATGTCCCATATTCCCATCAGTGACTCCTTTGTAATAGACTTGGGGTATCCAAAGCCTTTAGAAGTTTCTACATTTCATACTGGAACTTACATTAGCTCCTTGGTTCATTATGTCTCATTTAAATTTAAACTACATTTCACACACACAAACACACACACACACAATACAGTGAACACTGAAGTATTTGAAAGGAAATTATCGGCAATATAGCAATGACTGTGTCACCATTATCTTCACTTCTGTTGATGACTCTGCTGATGACTCACAATGTGGTAGGTTTCATTATTCCCATAGTAAATATCCACAAAAGACAGTAACAGAAATTCCTGCTAGAGAATACTTGAAATATCACTACCTTCAAAGTCTTGAAGGTGGCACACCCTGATGGAATAGCCAATGGTTCAGCCGCCTCTGGCAGAGTGCAGTCCATGTGCATCCTGGGACTCGGCCAATAACCAAGATGCACAGCGAAATGTAATAAACAAAAAGATGCTTCTTCCTTCTCTCTCTTCCTGCCCGCCTGCCTACTCAACTTCATTCCTGCCTGCACCTTTCCTTAAGAGCTAAAACTAAAACTAAATCCATTAAGGTAAAAAAATTAGTAATAATATAAAGAGAACTCTTGATGATCTATTAGGAGTTAAATATTTATATTGTCTCCACAGATTTTACTGTCATATTATATATCTATTTTGTAAACTTGGCAAGAAACTAAAAAACATTGAACCCTAAACCCAAACAATGTGGTGGAGATGGTGATATTGAGATGGCCCACGGGAACAACAATTTTGAGCGGGAGGCCTCTGCAAAGTGCCTTTAATTACACACTGCAGGCTTAAAAGTTCGGCCACAGTGGGTTCTCCACGCGCCTCAGTTGCTGGGCTCTGGTGATGAATCCATTCACACTCTGATTCTCAGCTCTAGGAATGGCCATGTATTCACTCTGGTGAAAAGGTTAAGAAAGGGCTCTAATAGGTATTTAGAAAATATTTCTCATCCCGACACCTTTGAAAAGACTGCCCTTTAAGAGGCCATGTTTTGACACCTGTAAATCTCTCTCAGCATCATATCTGAAATGTTAGGTGCAGCGGAAGTACCACGACGTCAAATTTTCACCTAGAAAGGCATGTCGTTGAGTCATAAAAAGAACCAAAGCCAAGCTTAATCCAGGACGTCTGTAAATATAGGTTTTTGCCGCAGTTGAATCTGACACCCAGAACAGAAATTGTGAGAAGCAATTTAGTTTAACACGCAATTTCCACTAGGGGAAAAAAAATGGATCTAGCTAAGAAAATACAGATATTGAATTTTCTTTTCAAATAGAATGAGAAAGGAAAAAGGAGTAGAGGGCAAAAGTGAGAAAGAATGAAAGCCAAGGAAAGAAGAGGAGGGTGGAGATGCTGGCACATGGGTCTCATGACCCATATTCAGAAGAAGTACTTCTTAACTATATGAATTTAAAGACTGTTGAGAAAGATACTAGCTAGATGCTCACAATTCTTTTTTTTTTTTTTTTTTTTTTAATTTGATTGTTTGTTTGTTTCCCTTGGTACTCAAGAAAACTAAATTTCCCAGCCTCTCTTGTAGTTAGTTTGGGCCATATTCACTTTTGCCCAATATAACATAAATGGAAACATTGCCTGGGTCTGCTCCTAAGACCATCCTTGACAGTCTCAGATCAATATCTTTCATGTCTGCAGGGACCCAAAAGTCATAGCTTTGAATAGCAGTCTGACAAACAGAAAAGAACAGCCTCACTGAGATCCTCTGAAGGGTTTGCTCCCAGGGGCTTCCATCAGTCCTGGGTCTGAATCGAACATGACCAAGACATAGACTCATTGTTTTGAACGTCTATGAGATTGTGTTCCCCGTTATGTCAGCCAGCATTAATCATACTGACCCAAACAGTATCTAAGTGATATGGCCATATTTGTGTTGTATCTAAATCCTTCTGATGTATGTGTGAAGATGGATTGGAGACTAAAACAAGATGGAAGACGGGGAGACCAGCTGGCACATAGGCAGAACGGTGGGGGCACGGAAGATGCCGTGGTGAGAGAGCATGCAGAGTGAAGGAGATAGAATGAGCAGGACTGGATGGTACATTGATTTCAGGAGTCAGGGGAGATTCAGGTCAGTGCCAATCATCTTAGTAAGGAAACTGACAGAATTTTAAGGGCATCAGCTGAGAGATAACACCAAATAACTGTGGGAAGGTCTTAATATTCCGTTAAAAGTGTGGTCTCTCTTTCATGGCAGTTGTCCCATTTGTCATCAATTACTTTGATTAGTTTCTTACTGGATTGGTTAAAGTGTAACCTTGTGAACCCTGTCCATTTTTGCTTAACTTCCATCCCTATTATTAATTCATTCTGGACACAAAGTAGATATGCAACTCACACTTGTTAAATTAACAAATCGTGAAATAGTGGTGTTGAGAGACACAAACATTTGAAAATAGAAACTTCAGGGGAGCAACTTGACCAAGAAATTTAAAATTGGAGATCTTCAGCCTTACAGGGAGATGAAATCTTCTGCATGGAAGAAGTGTTCTTGGAGAGAAGAAGGAATGAAAAACACAAAGAGCTGAGAACACCACATGGGTCTAAGTGTGGGTTTTAGTCTTTAATAAAAGAGGACTGCACTGGCAGAGAGGGAGAAAATAGTTGAGAAGAGACCGGGGATGCATGTATTTGTGAGGAATACTTTGCAGTCCAATGTGCAAGAGAGACAGTCTCCCTGCAGGGGAACTGGCCTTGACAGAAAGAGAACACCTGTCTCACTTTTCCAGAAGAGAGGAATTAAAGGTGATGGTAAATAGGGGAAATTTTGCACATGGTGGGATTGAACTTGAAAGAGATTATATGGAAAGGAGGTACATGACTGGTGTTATGTCTTGAGGAGAATGGGGGGAAAGTTTGGAATAGTCATTGAGAGAAAAAAACAAGTCAGGGCATTAGAGAATACTTAGGTTAGGGGTTGTGAATTGGTGGACCATGAAAACTAGAAGACCACACAAAATTTCTCATTCATGCTGCACCTTCCATTGTAAAACACCATGCACGTTGCTGGTAGGAAAAAAGTATGTTAACAATGTTGGTGCTTTGCCTTTATTGTGGTGAGCCACTAAACAGTTATTTCAGGAAAAACAAAAAATTTGTTGGTGGCATGTTGACAAAATTATTGGCTGTGTGACTATTTCCCTTTGCAGCCTGTGATGTTCACAGGTTCCCTGCATTATTTCTCACGTTAAGCATTTAGTGTGTTCTCTCACTGACCTTTATTAAATAAATCACAGTGAACCTGACAGAGTCCTGAAACAGGGCTGATGGAATCAGGCAGTGAGTCTGTAGCTTTCTCTGTCCTGTGGCTCTGTTCCTTCCCAAAGCAGGATTTTCTCTTTTCCCATCCCCTTTTCCTCACAGGATAATCTACAGATAAAATGTCTGTTAGATGTGTTAATTTAGCATCACTGTAAAGGTGACAATTCCTCTTTAAAAAGTTGTTAGTTGTCACTCCTGTATGGCTGGGGGAGAGCTGAGGTCAGATTCTGGCACCATCAAATTAGACTCCAGAAAACCTGCCTGCTCAATACCTACTTCAGGGTCAGAGGTTGTTGACTGGTAATAGTATTTAAGCTACTTTATTGTTCAAATTTTTCCTCAAAATTGAAAAGGCAACATGCAGATAGCAAAAAGTGGACCAAATTTATTGACTAGTAAGAGAGAGACTAAGAATCCATGCTTCGATCACAATTAAATGCAATTCCACTGGACAGAATAAACCAGAGAGCCTTCATTTCCCATTGTCTCTCAGAAGATTATTGACTTAATTTCATCAAAGTAGAGTAGTTGGTCTTTAAAGTCACAGGAAATTTTTCATAATATCAATGCTCCATACCATTGCAGAAAAGCACCGTGTGAACAGTTCACTGACAAAGTCATTTTCTATATTACTAACTGTTGTTTTGAAAATGTTAAATGAAATTCCATGTTAGGATAAGTAATTTGCCAGGAAGCTTTAGGGGAAGTCATTGAACAATAGTGGTGACTCTTGTCTGCTGTCATATATCTACCTGCTCCAGTAATGAATCAACTTGAATGAGCAATGAGTTATTCCAGTGGTAACAGCAGAATGGTAATAACAGCCAATTAAATTAATTTCTAAATTCACTTACTTGCTGTTGCCAAGGTCATCAAACACAACAAGAATCCAGAAAAATTAATATTCTGTCTCCTTTTTATTAAATAATCTCTGAGGGGTTAGGGAAAAGGGTTGCTGAACACCAGTCTCATTTTATCATTAAATCCTCCTCATCTATTTAAATGAATATACTATTAGGCTTATTAAAAAAAAAAAAAACCAATAGCTTGGGTAACACAAATAATGCAGGAAAGAATGGGAAAGTAAATTATTGAAACAATTGCATTGGATATCATGTTTATCTCTTCAGCACTAAATGATAAACACACTGCTTTGTTTGCTTGTTTCTCATTGGAAGTTATTCATATTCAATCTACACATCACCCATGGACACAGCTGTATCTATACAACTAGTGCTATTGTGTACGGGATGAAAAAAAAGCTTTGGAGTACATAATTCTCTGCATTTCTTCTATTAGTATTGCCTATAATTATCAAAATTGACTTCATTGTAAGATTAATTTAATTTTAAGGCATATTTGTGTTTTAAAATATGAATATGTAATTTCTGTATACACCATTTAGATTCTACTTCCTAAATACCAGTCTTTTAAATCCCGTTATTTCACTCACTCCTTGAGGAATCTAACCTAGTCCTGGTCACCATCATCACTTGACTTAACAAAATATCCTTCATTCACTCAAATGTCCATCTTTCTTTAAAATTACCTTCCATGCATCAGGTTTTGTTCTAAGTACTTGACAGAGATCAGTAGACAGTAGGAAAAACATGCCCTGTCATATGGGAGCTTTACAGAGTCATGCTCCTAAATTGCAAATCTCTCTATGTCATTTTCTTATCTTACAAAGGCTTTCTAACGACACTAATAATAAAGGCAAAATTTATTAACGTGGTTTAAGGAGGACTTCAGGAGCTGGCTCCTAGTTAACTCTCTGTTCTCATCTCTCTTGATCAGTCAGGTCTCCTAGTTATAAAACCACAAAAACTGACTCTGATGAAAGTTACAGAAGAGCCTATTAAAAGACGCAGAGCATCTCCTAGAATTATTGGTGAAGTGAAGGACTAGGCATGAAGCTTCATTTTGTGGAATAATGCTCAAAATTTCATTATCAAATTGGCCTGACATAGAAATCCCTGCCTCCATAAATAGGCATTAGATCTTGAATTGTTCAGATGTCACATAAGCCTCAATATCTCAGCCCTGCAACCTCTAAGTCCAAGCTGGATGCATGTGTCTAAGAGAGATAGAGATAGAGAGGGAGAGAGATTGAAAAAGACTTATTCATCTCCTTCTGTCCTTCATAACTAACTATAAATTACTCTGACATGGATGTGTCTGATTAGTGCAGATAAGAGAAAAGACTCAGAATACAAGTACCTGCCATTTTCAGCCTTTTAAGGGAAGGGAGTTTTATTTTTACCAAGACCCATAAAGTGAATACATTTCCTAAATATGAAAATTGTCTTCAGTGGTAAATGGACAGATGAATAACAAAGGTCCTTCATACCCCTAAAAATCTAAACTACATAGACAAATAGATCAATGGAATAGAGTCTAGTCCAGAAATGAACCAACCTAAGTAGAATCAACTGATCTTTGACTCCTGATTTTTCAGTGGCCATAAAGTGGGCAAGATAGTCTTTTCAATTACAACTGGAACAACTGGACATTCGCATGAAAAAAAGTTAATCTATATGCAGAACTCATATTTTCCAGAAAAATTAACTCAAAATGGATCATAGGCATAATTGTAAAACACAAAAACTACAACTCTTAGAAGTTAATACAGGAGAAAACCTAAATAACTTTGGGGGTGATGATGACCTTTTTAGGCAAAATCACACACATACAAATAACTGATAAACTGAAATTATTAAATTTAAAACTTCTGCTCTGTGAAAAAGTGTCAGAATGAGAAAGCAAGTCACAGACTGGGCAAATGTACTTGCAAAAGACACATCTGACAAAGGACCATTTTCCAAAATATACAAAGAACTCTTAAATAACTCAACAACAAGAAAATTAATAACAACAACAAAAAAACAATTAAAAAGTGGGCCAAAGATCTTAACATGCTTCTTTGGTCCATTTCTCACATATTGATGGCAGATACGCATATATGTCTTACCAACAATTGAACATCCTGGGCACTAATAGATGGCACTGTGCTTAATATGTACTTGATACAAACATGCTACATGACTGTGCTCAAAACTAACTGTGTGTGGGCAGCTGCACAGATGTCAAATATCAGGTTATGAGAGACTCAAAAGTCACTACAACTTCTTTTAGAGAGAGGAAGTCCATCTTTGAAAGAAAAACTTGAGTAAGCCACTTTGTGGAAGCCAAGGAAATAGGAACTTGGAGATATGCCTGGGTGACAGTACATAGTTCCTCGTTTGCCATCCAAGAAATGTTAGTCCATTTAGCTAGTGAACCTTTGTTTCACAGAGTGTAGAAGACCTGCTAGAACATAGCTTAATCCCTTTTCCTTCTCCATCCTTTCAGGCAGCACCTAGTTTCCATTCCAAATGAACATAGATCATGTGTGTGCATGCGCATGTGTGTCTATGTATGGGAACGCTGTCACCCAGCCTTCAACTCTGAAGTGTGACCTGTGTTTTCTCCATGGATTTCCTGTGGGATTGATTCAGAGATACTTTCCAAAGACTTTGCTTGATGTTACATCCTTGACCGCCTTTATTTCCCCTTGAAAGATAATTCTATTGGTGCCATGAAGAATAGAGTTAAAAATGATTGAAATCAAGAGTAGAAAATGATACATTTCTGGAATAAAGCAGTATTGATGGGGAGGGAGAAGATATGTTAACTCAAAAGTAATTCCAGAAACAAGGACTGAGAATCTTTCAAATGAAGAGAACAAGTTCCCACCAGATTTTCCTGGGAGCTCATCCCAATAAATCACTTTTGCCTGGATCCTTATCCCAGCATCTCCACATCAGGACCTACCTCAGAGATCACCAACTAAACTGTATTTTTGTTCTTTCTATCCTGGCGTTTAGCAAGTGGTATGATAAAATGTACTTGTTTCAAATTGGGCTCAGAAAGAGTGAGAGTGTTTTTGTTTTTGTTTTTCTTTTATTTGCTTTCTGCTTCAGATCAAGATGTAGTAACAAGGATGAACTCTACCCTCCATTAGACATTTTACAAGAGGTAAAGGAGAGTGATGTCTGAGAGACAAGAAAGAATTGATCCCTATGACTGCAGGGGCTTTCCCCTCTTTGGAGAGTTTCCAGCTGCAGAGCAGGAGGAAAATGGGAGTGTCATGGAGGCTCTGATTGGCGAGAGCTGCAAGAGAGAAGAAGATGATGCCAAATGGAAACACGGATCACCAAAATGAATGAACATCTTGACACACTTAAGATTTTTAATTATTAAAAAAATGATAAAAAAGTATAGTAACATTTATTAAGTATGCAGTTAAAGCACATTTTACACATTTTATTATTTTATTTAAACATGAAATTCTATTCATTTACACTGTTTTATTTTTTCAGAAACTGAAATCTATAGAAAAGGAGATTTGGTAGCACCATTCAGATTTTTGCAGTTCTGGCTGTTTTTATATATATATATCTCCACAAAAGAAGCACAACATACTTTCTCTGGTTTATCACCACAGAAAATGATCTCTTTCACATTAATATTCTGTCCAATAAAAAAACTATCACACACATCCAAAGAGGTTGATTTAAAAATCTTTAACAGGATGAATGGCTTGCCTGACTTTCTTTTATACATTTAATATATATGATCTTTTAAGAAATCTGTCGCTGGAATGGTTTTCTTCTTAGTATCTATAAATATTTAGAAAGTTCAATTATCTTGCTTAAAATTGCCAGAGCTAGATTATGCTTAGCTATTTAAAATATTGATTTGCTTGGATGTTCTTAAATAAAACTTTATCATTATAAGTTGAATTTAATGTTATTTCACAATGGACTTTTAACACTAAAGAATAAATGAGCTTTTATATAGATTTGTAGTTTTCTTAATCTTCTTTATCTTAACTGAAAGAATTTGTTACCAGGGGAATTTTTGTCTCTAGCTCCCAAAACACTCTTAGAAAACATGCAATTTTGAGCAACAAGGTAGGTTTAAAACAAAACAAATATAACAACAATGACAACACTACAGGACATTTTCAAGAAATATTTCATAAGAAGATAACAGAATGTTCAAGTAATAGGCTTTTTCGTAGCAGAGAATTATTGCATTGAATATATAATGTTTTTGCAGTTGGGGGCATATCTTGTATGTTTCTTTATGTTTTTCTAGTAGAGGAAAAAATATTTAAAAGCTTGTTTATTTAATGTTCTCCTCAGAAAGCACCTTATCTGTGGAATGTAGAAACAGTACTATGAAAACATCCAATAGCAAGACGAATATAAAAATAAAATTTCAAAATGTCTCCCAATACTTCAATAAATCAATCTCTACCTATATTTAAAATTAGTTCAAATGAAGTATATAGAAATAAATATTCATCAAAAATATACATGCATGTTTCTGAAAATAAAGCATATCAATGAAATTATTGTTAACTGTGACTTTCAAGGGTTGAAAATCAAACTGAGTACAGAACACAAAGAAAGCAAGTTTGCAATTTCAATGGTCATGTAATTTTTTCAGATTCTGAAAAAGTACGAGTTATTTGTTATTTCACATAGAGAATTATTTTTATTTAGTATTTCTATTTTTATAATGAAAAAGATAATCACTTTTTCAAACTCTCCATAGTAAAATTTGTTGGTTGGACAATGATTGAAAATTGAAATGTTTTCCGCTGTTTAACACTCTATTCAATCATTTTGCTAAATCCTGATGAATAAAATTGATAAATAGCAATTTCTTTAACTTAGAGTAAACTCAGTAATAAAAGGTTTAGTCATCCTCTTACCATCTTCCATATTTTCTTCACCAAATTCCTTAGGAAGCCCTGTATGACTTGTTAATAATAAAATTTATTTTTAGTACCTATGTATATATAGATAAAAATGCTGAAATAAATTGCTAATAGAAGCAAAATGACTGAATGCCCTATAGAACTATAAAAGGTAATCTTTGAAAATATCTTTTCTGTAAGGCAGAAAACAATTCTATCACAACTGGACAAAGTTTTTTTTTGCATTTCTATGGACAGTTGTCATCTGTATTACTATGAGTTGTATACAACTTAGCGTTGTAAAATATTCTAGTTAAAGACACTCAAAGAATGAGCTATCTTTAAAGGCCGGCTAGAAAATACCAACATTCCATTGACGGGATACCCAGAAATCTTTTGTTGCATGTTTTAAAGTCTTTCACTTTTTTTTCTAACGGAGTCCAAAAGAGAGGGCAAAATGCTGACCCAGGGAAATGAGGTAACAAAGACAGGTCATGAGAATACATTAAAACACCAAGAAGGAAAAGATGGCAAGAAGGTAAAGTTGAATAAGACATCATGTCACAAAAGAGGGCAAGGCGTTCAAGGAATTTTGAAAGTCCAGGATAGCTGGGTCTGAGGTTCAGTCCAAGAATGTAAGACTGGAAGCCAAATTCTGAAGCAACGAGATAGTAGTGAGTAAAGTAATAGTCATTTTTTCCCCTTCAAAGATTACTGTTGGTGCTGTAGAGAATGGAGTTAAAAATGATTGGAAGCAACAGTAGAAAATGATAAAGTTCTGGAATAAAACAGTATTGGTGGGGAGGGAGAAGTTATATTAAGCCAACAGTAATTTCAGAAACAAGGACAGAGAATCTTTCAAACGAAGAGAACAAGTTAATTTACCCTGGGTGATTTGTCTGCTTATGCCCAGAGTTGAGATAATTTATTTTCATCTTGGATTATTGCCTAAGGCCATAGCAAATATATAGGCATATTTGAATTTAGTGAGTTAAATCTGGGTATCAATATAGGCACCTGATGACTTGTATTTGATTTAAATGCATATATGAGAATCCGTCATTAGATAACTTCCAAAGAAGCCTCATGATAGCCTGGGGTCATTTAGACAAAATTGGCATAGTCACTAAGTAAAAAGAAAAAAAAAATTAACTCAGAATACATTTATCCAAAATTTAAATATAGCACAATACAACTAAATAGACTACAGAACTGAATCAATACAGTTATATTTCACAACAGAAAAGAAAAAGGTGACCATATTTCATGAATTGATACCAAGATTATGAATTCCATACCATTATTCTATTTTTTCATCTTCGTTTTAGAGATTTTTTTTTTTTCTTATGGAAACTTGGGATGAATTTTAACGCTTCCCCATTTATGATGGTTAATTTTATAACAATAGCTTCACAGTAAATGTACTCCAATCTATTTTTTTTAATTTGCTATAAATAGAAAGCTTATGTATCCATCTTTAAAAAAATTTATAGGGAACTATCAAAAACTGTATGTCTTTTTTTTTTCAGCAAGCAGAGAATTATGTTCTGACACAAAAGACGTTTTTCTGCCTCCCCCAGAATATTTTTAACTGAGAACTCATGGGGGAGATTGTCGTAGTAAAAACACAACCTAGCAATGAATTTATTACAGTAGCTTTTTATTATAAAGATGTTAAGTCAGGAGAAATGGTTTATGATACTGCTGATTCTTAAAATATGAACAGCTTTCCCCTCCCCTATTTTTAAAAAATCTGACAAAAAAAAAAAAAGGCAAGAGAACATGCTGAAAATATAGAGCTATAGTTGTTCTTTTATTTCTAAGATCTTCAATCATGAATTTAGGATACGACTTTGAAATGCAGAGTACATTTCATTAAAATAATTTTTGTCATTGAAATCTCCCATCCCCAAGGTTTTCTCTCAGTTCTTTATGAAAAGAAAATGAAATTCCATGTTGGCAATTGGTAGAGAGATGTATTCATCTCTCAGAATTGTTCTGTCTTAATAGATAAACTGATTTTATATTAGCAAAGAAAATTTATAGGATCATTTAGCCAGCAAATATGCAACATGAATTCTTCCACTTACCTAACCCTTTTTCATGGCAGACGTTACAAATCTAACATTGCACCATTTTCTCTGAGGTTAGAGTCGTCCTCAAATCACTTGAAGATAGTACATGGTAAGAAAGGTATTTTAATGGTCCAATAGAAATTAAATTATTTAAACGTGAACATTTTAAAATATAAAGTAATCGCCATTAGAACATAGTCACTGCACTGATGTTGTGATCACTGGGGAAATGGAATGAGAGTCAAGACAGCTATAATAAAAAAGGACAGACAAATCACAACAAAATTCAACAGATGCTAGACTGGCTGGGAGAGAGGAGAGCTGGCGGGGAGCAGAGGAGAAAATGAGGAGAAAGGGGAACAAGGGATTAAAGGGGCTAATATAGTTAATATAGAGGGGTAAAGATCACAAGAACTCCGGTGGTGGGGGTGGTGTGAAATGAACAGAGATTCCTGGTTACTTCAACATTCTAAATTACATAGCAATATAAACAAAAGAAATAATAATAGAAAACAAAACAACCACAATAAGTAATGATAGCTACTACATAACACAATTTAATCATGCATATTTATTGCTGTTGGCAAATTTATGGAAGATATGAATAATTTCTTTTCTAAACATTTCTAATAGCGATAGTAATAGAAAGAGTTTTTGTGTAACTAACTCAAAAAGTAGAATGTCTAGGCTTACAGGGTATATTTACCATGATAACTAAAGAAGAGTAAGAAATCACAACATGTTATCTGTTGTACATATATAAATATATTTGTGTTATTTATATTCATGAATACATAAATTTAGCACAGCAGAGATTAATATTCTGGGATCTTTAGACTTCACTGATTCTAAATGCGAAAATAGTAAAAAGATAAAATAGACAAAAGATGAAAGATTTTCTAGAGACAAAATACTGTTTTTGACACTGATATTTGAGTTTTGATTCTTACAACTTGGTGTAGTGGTAGGAACAATTCCAATTTTGTTGTGTAATATTTACTTTATAGGGTTTTAGTCTGGATAAAAGCGTCTGCAGGAAAATTCAAGTTGCTCAATATATGATATCTGCTATTCCTCTCTCTTTCTGTGAGAACTAGGCAAAATACTCTTGGAGAACAAGAAATGCATCGATTTTTATGTTTAAATCCTCAGACTTAGGAGAGTACCAGACTTGAGCATGTGTTTGGGAAGGCATGAACTGTTGATTATCTGACTTAGTGGAAGGAGAGAAATACTCTAATTAGTTGTATGTGCATCAAAGAAAAAGTTACACCATTCCTCTGAGGTTCTTCACAGGTTGGACGAATGAACAAATTAACAGTAGTTCAAATTGAGACTGATAATGGAAAAGCCAAGATTTAATAAAAACATATGGATAGTGAATTTATATGGCCGTAAATTCTGAGGTATCTGGGGTAGACTGATCACCTATATCCTGAGCTGAGGTATGGAAAGGAGACCTGAGGTCTCAGATGAGAGAGAAGAGGGGTCTCTACATGGCAATGAGAAATGACTCATCCCTACTCTTATTCTAAAAGAATAGATAAGTAATTCCCTTTACTACATTCTCCCAAAAAATAGGGGCAAGAGACCACTTCTTGAATAGAAGGGTGGAGGCTCAAAGAGTGGCAGATAGCTTCTTTGATTAAGGGGCCAGTTACAGGGTTAGAAGCATAGGAGCTTCTCCTTTGCCTCTGGGGCTGTCCTCCACTGTCCTTGGATCTTCATGTCAGAGTAGGGTACTTAGAATGGAACATTTCTGAGACAGCTCGGGTTGTCATGTTTTAGTTCCATCAGTTGCAATGTCTTTGTGTTTGACTAATGCTAATTATCGAATAGGGATCTGACTTTTAAATTGGTTTGAAGAAGATTTACACTTCTTTTTTGATGTATCCAGAAGTCTAAGGGAGTATACATTTTCTTACCGCTTCCCAACAAACTTATACTTCTTAAATATTAATTCAACTAGTAGACACTCATTCCTTTACAAAATTGAATCTCTTCTCCTGACTCATGCTACTCTACTAAAAATCTAAGCTGTTTTCAACAATAAGATATGACCTCACACCTTTGAATAATGACTATTATCTAAAAGACCCGAAACAAGTATTGAGGAGAGTTTGGAGAAAAGGACACTTTTATGCTGTTGGTGGGAGTGTAAATTGATGAAACCATTATGGAAAGAAGTATGGAATTTCCTACAAAAAGGAGAATGGAAATTTCATCTGATCCTGTTACCCCACTTCTGGGTATTTACCACCACCCCTGACGAAAACATACTAATTCACAGAGATATATGGACCCCCAATGTTTATTGCAGCATTATTGACAATAGTCAAGAAATGTAAACAACTTAAGTGTCCATCAACAGATAAATGGATAAAGAAAATGTAGTGTATATAGACAAAGTAATACTATACAGTCCTAAAGAAAAATGAAATCCTGACATTTTCAACAATGTGGAAGAATCTAGAGGGGATTATGCTAATTGAAATAAGTCAGGGGAAAGGTAAATACTGGGTGAGCTTACACATATGTAGAACAGAAAAAAACAAAAAACTGAATAGACAAAATTCAAACTAACCCTTGGACAAAGGTGAAAGGGTGGAGGGTGGGAGCAAGGAATAATGGGTGTCCAATGGACAGTGGTGGAAGATTATTGGAAATTGGCCAGTAGGCATGATGTGTTACCATATATTTAATAAATAGTGAATCTCTACATTTAAACTTATATTATTTCGTAAATGAAAATTACCCCAATAAAAAAGAAGAAAAATGATGAACTAAAATATTTTTCATCAAAAACAAAATCTAAGATGTTTTCTTGTTCTAAATTTAATTTTCTTGAAAAGCTATGATTATTATATCACAAAAGTCGGAATAGCATCCTTTAATGTGTAGGGAACTAATGACTTTGGATTCTTTTGCAAAGTAGTAATCAAAAGATCACTGTTTATTCTGCATTTGTGGCCAATTAAAATAATAACTTCCATGAGGGAGAAATTAAAATTTTCTCCAAAATGTATTCAATAGCCTCAATCTTGATAGAGTTTGGGGTATATGAAGCAGGTGATGAGTAGTAAGGAGGGCAGGTTAAATCCATTACACAGATCATTTCGTATATTCTCAGATTTATTAGTTTCCCAAGTCCTAATCAAGTGCCAGTTACAATAAGACCTTTATCTAGAGGCAAATCAAATTTTATAGGGGAGTTATCAAATTTTTTTCATTTTTTAATTATTGTTTCTTTTATTTATCTCACTAATACGAGGATAATACTTTCACACTTCAGTATATGTCCATCACACCACACCCAGTACCACGGTTCTAGTGCCCATCATCGTTATCATTTTTAATTTAACAAATAAAAACAAAAGTTCTGGATTTTCTGAGCCACTGATATTTCAGTTAAAATGTAACAAATTTCCCATTGTAAATGTAGCCAGATCTATACTTTGTAGGACATTTATATAAAGAAGTCAATTGTTAATCCATAAGCTATAAATCACAATGTGGCCCATATCTACATTAAAATGCATTACAAAAATTAATTGAAGCGCATTCCTAAAAGAAATAATAGTGAATCCTGAGATTAAAGGGTTTAAAACATGATCTTTGTACTTTTTTGTTCTTCTAGAGGCTTTCTAGTATACCATTCTTCTTATCAAAGTACTTTATTATAAAGCTAAACTCTAAAGGACCTCAGCTCAATAGGCACTAGATGGGAGGTTCATAAGGGAAGAGACACAGCCTGTTTTTACCTAATTTAATAAAATGTTTCCAGCACAATCTGTAAAATAATCAAATGAATGAGCTGAAGTGAAAAATTGAGGATGACCAACATATTGTTTGTGAGACCCAAGGCAAATATATGAATGGTTCACCATAGGCAGTATTCCTCATAAACCTGGAGAAGCAGAGTCCCTCCCCTGTTCACTGGTCCACACTGAAGGGCTCCCTGGACTTTGAAGTGTCTTTTCCAAAATATTCAGTGTCACTCTCTAGTCCCTGGGATTTCCAGGACTGGCATATTCCTCTGACTAGGATGCCCCAATACCAGACCTGGACATATATGAGGCCTTAATTTTTCTTTTGTTTTGAGTCATCTCCAAATTCATGCCCACGCTCACTTTTCTATGTACACACACACACACACACACACACACACACAAACACAGACACACACACACATGGAATTGACCATATATTTCAAGTTGCTCCAGTGCTGGCACCTTTAGGATCATTCTGGGGCTCTGACTGGACTGATTAGTGGATAGTTGTTCCCTTTTGTGCACCAAAGCCTTGGACTTGATACTGCAGCATCAAGTATCACATACCACTCGAGGGCTTGAGCACAGCTGCCCTCACAGAGGCCATATTGGGGCATGCTGATGGCAGAGATACTCCTGGCAGGGGCTCTTGGACGTGAGGTACAATAGCTGATGAACCCAACTTACACACACACGTTGATCTGGATGTGAGGGCACCACTTGTTCTGACTTGAGAGACATGCTGAAGGCACAGGTGACAGGTGACCTTGGTTCTCTATGACTCACAGTCTCAGTCCATGATAGAGTTCACCATATTAGGTCCATGCTCCTCCCTTCAACTTTCTGGGATCTGAGAGCTAGATCTCCTTTTGGAAATCCTCAGGAGTCACAAACTCAGAAGACCGAGGGCAGGCATTAAAGGTCAATGTATGAAGCAGGTGGGTAGACGGTAGACACAGGAAGGGGAGAGAAGTAGTTTTCAAATGAGTGCATACTTTGACTAAAAGAGGTTGCCTAACTCACCTCAGATCCAGGCAAACGTGAACACCATTCTGTCAAAACTTTAGAATTTTTTTAGACTGCATGGAATTGTAAAGGAGACTTTATACCAACCTCAAAGGAGACAAAAGCAAAAGTAAATTTATAGGACTAAATCAGACTGAAAAAGTTTGCACAGAGAAACTCTCATCAAAACAAGAAGAATCTTACTAAATGGGAGAAAATATTTGTACATCAGACATCTGACAGGGGGTTCATATCCTAAATATATAAAGAATTCATAAAATTCAACAACATAAAAGTAAACACTGGTTAAAAAACGGGCAGATGATCTGAATAGACACTTTCTCAAAGAAGACATACAGATGGCCAACAGGCACACGAACAGATGTTCATCATCTCTTATTAATCAGGAAATGCAAATCGAAACAGCAATGAGTTAGCACCTCACACCTGTGAGAATGGCTGTTATCAAAATACAAGAAATAGCAAATGTTGGAGAGGACGTGGAGAGAAGGGACACATGTGCACTGTTGGTAGGAATGGAAATGAGTAAAGACATAAAGAAAGCTGTAGATTCCCCCCAAAATTAGAAATAGAAAAATAGAAGCTCTATCAACTCAGTTACCCTGCATCTGGTATTTACCCGAAGTATACAAAACACTGATTCAGTGAGACAGATGCACCTTCAGATTTATTGCAGCTTTATTTACTATAGCCAAGATTTGGAAGCAGCCTAGTGGCTATCAAGTGATAAATGGATCAAGATGTGGCATATGTACAAAATGGAATATTACTCAGCTACTATCACAGAGACACACAGACACAAAGAGAGAGAGAGAGAGAGAGAGAGAGAGAGAGAGAGAGAGAGAGAGAGAGAGAGAGAATCCTGCCATTTGCAACATAAATATATTATGCTAAGAGAAAGCAGTCAGAGAGAGACAAACATTGTATGATGTCGCTCCAATGCAGTACATAAACGTATGAATGAACAAAAAAACAAGATTTTTAGGCTATGAGATCAAATTCATGGTTACCAAAAAGAGAAGGGTAAAGGGAGTTGTAAAATCAGGTAAAAGAGATCAATTATATGGGGAAGGCTAGAATTAGACATTTAATAATAAATTTAGTGCAGCATATACAGGTATTGCTTTATAAAGATGCACACCTGAAATTTATATAATGCTACAGTTCAATGTTATTTCAATTAAAATGATTAATACATACATTTATTTTATGTATCTCCCTATTTTAAGTGGTGGTGCTCTTTCAAACCATCTATCTTTTTTAAGGAAAGGTGCAGGCAGGAATGAAGGTGAACAGGTGGGCAGGCAGGAAGAGAGAGGAGGAAGAAGCATTTTATTTTGTTTTTATTTAGTTGTTCACATCAGCTGTCTCCCCCTCCCCGACTTGGGGCCAGGAGTATGTGGCCTGCGCTCCTTCAACTGCCACTTCCTATTTTAGAAACTCAAATATTACCACTCTGCATCTATTTAAAGCAAGTTCCCTAAATACCTTTTAGGGACCATTCCCCTAGCATCTGTAAGTGCGGATGGAAGGAGCTACCTTGAGTGACTTTGAGTGATTTTTATTACTTGAGAGATCAAAATATGCAGCGCACATCTTCCGAGAGCAGAAAAATATAAGATACATACAATTTAGTCTCTGGTAAGGAAATGTGCCGTAAATTTTTTCTGTACCTCTACTTATCTCCCCAGAGGGTCTTGGGGGTCCCTGATATTGAGACAGTCAAGGCCTGGGAGCAGGTTTGTTCGCTGATGTAGCACAGCACACTGACTCATTGCTTGTGGGACTAAGATTTGCATATGTGGGTAGACGAAAAATGTATAGGAAAATACTTTTAATATTTAAAATTTTAAAAAGCTATCATTTCCTTCAAAACCTTTGCCCATGTTACTTTGTAACACCATATACAAAACTTTAAAAATGTTCACATTAACCATTTGTTTTTTGGTCCCTGACATGTTTTGTTGCCCTGACTTCTGCCCACTTGGGCATATGCAGATGCAAGGTGAGAACAAAAAAGTCAATTTCATCTCATCTTCTACATTTCCAAGAAGTCTCTTAAAGGTAACGTAGAGACAGTGGTCTGGCCAGGCAGGGCTTTGGGTTTGTAAGAGTGAGAAGTGTTCTGAAAGAGGAACAGGAGCTTCGGTGTTCTGGAAGTTGATGTCCTGAGGAGAGTCAGCTCTGTTATGTAGGCCATGAGCAGCACATGAGAAAGCATGAAGGAAGAGCCATTTTTCGTGTCCCATTCTATAGAAAAATCTGGGTAACGGGGAGACAGAAAGCTGAAGGAAGCTAATAGTTGTTGGACATTCCCTGTAATCTGGAAGGGCAGAGCCCTGATAACCTTTGGGTCACCAGGGATGGAGATGTGGATTCAGAGAGAGCAGTCTGTATCCTTTCTGATAGACCTTGTATTATCACGGAATGGAGTAGTCAAACTGATAAAGAAAGGCAGCTGGGCTGACTGAAAAGAGGCAGAGAGGTGCAAGAAGGCAGCCCAACCTACCTTGGGCTAAAGGCAAAGTTAAGTTGCGAGAAAACAAGCAACCACCGTAAGTAGGTCATGCACGGTGGCAAATGTCCAAGAGTTCTGGATCAGAAGAGGGACAGCACAGCCTTGTACATACTGCAGACTAAGTGGTCAAAGACTAGAAAATCTAATTATATTTCAGAGAATGCCAACAACCTAGAAGCTAATCATGACCAACAGTTAGATGATCTATTTCACCGTTACCTGAATCGCTCACCATCTCCACATGGAAAAAAAAAAAAAAAAAGAACCCTCCCTGGGGAAAAAGATATGTCTGAGAAAATTCTTATGTGACTAAATTTACCTTGAATTGGAAGGATTAAATTTTCTGCTGCTGAGTAGAAAAGAGACTTAAAATAGAAATCAAGTGCCATTACAGGAAAATAAAGGAAGTTCCCTTCCTTACACCTGAGTTTGTGGCCTGTGAAAATTCATAACCATTTCACAAATACGAAAGTTTCCATTTGAGCAGCTACCAATTGCAATGAGCAAAAATTTTGCATGATGGCTAACTAATCCCTTAAATCAACTTGAATAGAAATATGTTTTAAGTCCCCAAACAAAGAAAAAAAATAAACTTTAGGTATCTTTTTGCCAAAGTCCAAAGACTTCTTATAATGAATATTTCAATTCAATGCTGTGATGTCTCATATTGCTGTTGAATGGTAAAGTATGTGTGATTCATTAAGCTCTCATTCATTATGAAAATAGACTAGCAAATTATATTCTTTGTAAGTGAAAGCATTATGGAAGCAATTTGCAAAATACATTAAGCCCTTTCATGATCTTTCTAAAGAAAAAAAAAACCAACTAGTCTTAAACACATTGCAAGGTCATTATCATTTTAAAATCTGAGATCTTACTTTTCATTCGTTATTTTGTGAAATATCTCTTGCATGCATATCTAAATGTGGTGATATTTTCACAGTACAAACATTTTTGTGTCCCCAGGAAAATCAGGATTCAACTATGCTTTCATGAAGTTTGAAATAAAGATTAAATTCTAGTTTCTTAAATACTGTGTTCAAATGTTCTTTCCTTTTCCTCTCAAATTTGTGTAATCCAGTCTTACCCCACAGAGACTGTAACACGATCCCTCATTTCTTCAGTTGTGGTACTAAAATCATCGTTTTAAACTTGTAAAAACAACATAATAAGCCTGGCAGCTTGTTACAGGTTTAAAATAAGGTGGTTTGACCCTCTCTGGGGTTTTAAAATCAGTTATCTACCTAAATTAAGGTAGAAATGAGAGCAGATGTAGTGTCCTTCTGTGCTGAACACACTCACAATACTGTTCATTACTGAGAACAGGTCGGAACATGTTTGTTTCCCAGGAAAAAGAGACCTCGATTCAGTATTCACAGAGGTCCTTCTCTACAGTAAAGACATTCATTCTTTAATGGCTCTATGACTAGGGTGTTGTGAAGCCCAAAGATGTTATTTTTGGAAGATAGTTTAGCAATTAAAAGCAAACAGCACTGAACTGCTTCGTAATATCCTCAACATTGATTGGCTATGATGATAAAAGAACAACAGGAGAAAAGGGAAGACATATTGATGCCCATGTTTTGCTTGCTTCAGACACCTCCCTGGAAACTGATCATTAGTGGATGGAACTTCCGACTTCTACGTGCAGACATTTTCTTTTATCTTAATAACTTAAAAAATACACTAGGTTCACTCTCTCCCAAACATTTAACTATTTACCCAAAATGTAATAATATGTGCAAAGTCAATATGGGGGCAAGTGTTAGAAGTTAATTCAGCTATGAGGATAAATTAGATCATATTCTTCAAGTAAATCAAGTGCTCACATTTTGTATAAAATTAAACCTATTCAACTTTTTTTGTGACTGATAAAGAATGGAGGATATTGTTCATAAGTGTTTTATGTAAATTCAGTAGAATTAAGTTTGTTTCGATGTTGAATGAACCAGAAATAGACTAGATCCAGCTGAGTGCTGGATCTAAAAAATTGTTGTTAGTTTGATTTGCTATGTAAGCTCTAAAATTAATTGTTTATTCTCTTGAGTGTTTACCGGTCTTCTAAAAGGTGCCACAGTTGGGCAGAATGTAGCCATAGAGTGATTAGGAAACTTTGTTCTATGTGGAATTGAGAGAACATTTGTGAATATTTCAAGAAAAATAAACTAAAAAAGTGCATGCATAAAACACTTAATGAAAATATTAGCATTGACAGGGAATATATTACAGAATTTGGCCACATTGAGAAGCTGTTTTCCTGACTTAGTAAGGATCACATTTTATTGCTAAATTCTTGTATTTATTATTCAGAGTAATGACTATGTTGAGGAAGTAAATTTTCTTTATACTTTTGATGTACATAGATATTCATTCCAAGCATGAAGGTGAATAGTAGAGTTAGAAAGTCTACATAAGTAAGAATTATTTTTGAGACATTATCCTTGCAACTTGTCTCTGAGATAAAATTTACTATAAGAGACTCAGGATTGTTTTTTTGGTTTTTTTTTTTAGGAATTAGCCTAGTCTCAAATGAAACCAGTAAGTAACATGATCATAATCTTTGTCAAAGGAGAAAGTAAAATCTGTCAATGAAGTTATTGTTATTTACTAGATGAACACACCTGGTTCCATTAGGACTTTGAATGTTTCTTTGTAGAGTTAGATATTAGTACACTCAGGCTGTTTTTCCCTACTCTCTCTCTTTCTTATGGCCAATAGTTTTTGTATTGTTTCTAACTAGGATTTATTGATTTAGCCACTGAATAGAGAAAAATTAAATTTGTTGCTTGATCTTCAGAACATTGCCTGTATACCTTCATCAGCTTTCCACAGAAAAAAAATAATACTATTTTAAGGTATAATCTTCAACAAAGAAATTTTATTAACTTGTTTGTACTAGTAGATGAAGCAGAATCATTTTTTTAATAGTCATTTCTTTTTTATTTCCTGCAAGTCTACATTAATTTACAATAAAACTTAATAGATTTAATCAATGTAGAAGTTATTAGGAAACTCCATAAAATAAAAATTTTGAATATGTTGATTATTGAATTTTAGAATATTCTGATTGTCTCCCATTGTTAAAAGCATTTTTATATCAAAATATCATCATAAACTGCAAGATTAATGCTATTCATGTCTTTAAAATATATCTTTGGATTTCTTCCAGTTTTAATCAATTTTTGTTACTTATCAAGTGACTTTTTAATTTGTCTTCATCTTCTTATGCAGAGATATTAAATTTAAGAAAAAGCTTAATTATAAAAATATCTTGGTGAGCCCTGATGGAGTAGTGGTTAGGTAAGCCACCTCCGAAGGAGCACAGTCCATGTACATCCCAAGGGCCCAGGTTTGTGTCCCAAGTTTGCAGGGGAACAACCAATGTGAACAACCAAATAAAAATAAAGTAGAATGCTTCTTCCTCCTCTCTCTCTCTGCCTTCCTGCCTATTCACCTTCATTTCCGCTTGCACCTTTCCTTTAAAACAAATTTTAAGACAATTATCTTACAGTCCCTTCAGAGCAGGGCCCTTTTGAACTAATGTTCTATATAAATATGGCTACAAGAACAAGGACCTGTTCTTGGTCCTAGATAGGCTGGTCATTTTTCCTTGAGATACAAAACAGTACGAGGCTTTTGGGTCCCCCATCAGATAGCGCCTAGGGAAACTCACCTGCCTCCTTTGGCACACATTACAGCGGTCTCAGGTTTATTCAAATGGGATAAAGTTGACAGTTGGGAAATGAGAAAACAAATGGCACTGTCTTGTTTAAAACAGTATGTATGGTCAGCCTATGTACATAGTAAATGGTTAATAATTGCAATCTTTTATGAGTTCATCAATTTTTCCCCAAAACCAAGTGTGTCATACTACTTATTTAGTGTTGAAATAATTAATGATTGTAATTAGTTCAGGGCTTTTAAAATCTGAGAAATCATTTTCACTAAAGAGTGTTAAGGTGCTCCATGGATGAAAGTTAGCAACATGTGAAGAGTTACTCCCTTCTGAATAATCCTGGATTGTCATTCACTTGCCTTAACAAAGTCATTGTTTTTTGTGTCAGGATGATGTGAAAACTATGCAAAACTCCATCCATCTTTCACAGAAGCTAAAGAATCGGCTTAATGATGGCCAAGATGCATGCTTCCAATAATGTAGGTATGTCAAATTACTGCTTAGCTACAGCATCATCTTGCCTAACATTAATATTGGAATTTATAACGAGTAAGACAAGGTTGAATGATCTCCTTTTATGAACTGCAAAAATCCAAGTTTATTAATTTGTAATAGGATTTTCATTTGTCACTCTTACATGTACATATCTGATAAGGAAACACTTCCAAAACACGGGAGCTTTAAATGACCTTGTTGAACACACCTCTTAATATTATGAACCACAAAGTCAAAATGAAACTCTCATTTTTAGGAACAATCAGCTTTTCTAATGATGGGATAAAATGCTGCTAAGCCAGTATTACATTTGCCCAGATTGTTCAAATAGTCTTAACAATGTTTTGAAAGTATTTTTTGCATAATACTTCAATGTACTTAATAACCTGACACATTTCTAGTCATGAAACTCAGAATCAAGGGAGAGTAGATTCCTGGCTCATTAATAAATACAAAACATTTAATATAACATCTAATCACTGTAAAGCCTTAACATATTTTCTGTGTATACTTTCTGACGATTGTCAGTAATATCTGAAGTAAATATAAGCAGTGCTTAAGAAGACATGAAACAATTTCATCGTCTAGGTTTCCAGAACATACAAAAACAAAATAAAATTAAACAATTAAAGTTCTTTTCAGTCTCTTGACTAAGCCCTGATATAACTATTAAGCAAAAATCTGATTAAGCAGATCACAAGACTCTTTCCTCAGAAGCCAAATAGCTCTGGCTTCAGAGTCTCAGAAGAATATTGCAAGACAAGAAGAACCTTCTCTTTGTGTATTTGACTTTCCCCAAGAGATATTTAGCAACCCATTGGTTTCAGCTGCCCTAGAGATACAACTTTAATTTTTTTATCTAAGTAATAGATATGCAATAAATGTTAAGTGGACTATTAGAATTTGGGTACAAACCTTGCTAAAGAAAATGAAACATTCTTTTCACTATGTCTGGGTTTCACTCATCCACCTTTACCTTTTCTTTTTCTAGAACTCAGCAACCTTCCCATTATCCAGACAACTGTCAGGTCTCCTGTTGTTAAATTTCTGACAGTTTTTTCATTACAGACCCTGTTTTTCAAGAGGCAGGTTAACTAAGCAATTTTGATTTGTGCCAAGCTGAGACGTGGGATAGACACCTAAAGACCATTTTCCAGTTTTCATACGATTTCACTGGAATTTATTTTGCCCTAAAATTCATCCGGTTTCTCATTCATGAAGTTCTACTATGGTCTTGTTGCTTAATTCAAGGCTATAAAACATAAGCAGTATAAGCTTTATAACCAAAAGGTTTCTTCTTAGTCAGAAAAATATTCACAGTCATCATTTGTTTTATATATAGGAGATAATGCTAAGCCCCCTTTACTTTATGAAACAAGACACAAATATTACCATCCTTGGCACATATGTTAAAAGTACGACAGTCATTTAGATGCAATATTTTTCTAATTGTAAAAAGAAAACTAACAAAAGCAGATAAGAAAGAGAAATATGTAAATTCAACCTACCAAATAAGATCACATTGAATTTCAATCTCTTTCAGTGTCTCTATGTTGCTTCTTCAGGAAAGTATTCCCCAGCAAACCTATAATCACATAGAGTTCCCACCCAGTAATCAGTTACCCCTGATTTTTCCATAGTCTCTCCTCCTACTTTATAAGTAACCCCATGTGATCTGCTTTCTGTCCCATTAATCTACCAAAATATTTCTCTGGAAGTTTCCAATAAGCCTCGATGTATCAATGGAGTTCTATTTTCTCCATCTTCCTTTGTCTTTCATCTCGACTGTGATCTGCTTTTGCTTGAAAATTTTTCCTAACTTGGGTTCCAGGATGCTACCTAATGTTTTTTCTCTTCTTACATGTGCGGATAATAATTTCTTTTGCCTTCACTTCTCTTGTTCTTCCTTTAGATTGCCATGTACATTTATATTGCTTTCCTCTAAACAACAGAACAATCATCTTTTGAGTACAAGTTGTATTTATAGATTTATTTAACAAGAGGTCCAGAGGTTGGCACACCCAGGACTGGTTTGATGGTTCATATAGGAAATCAAGAATTCTTCTGTCTTTTCATTCTCTGTTAGCAATGTTTGGTCTGTTAGTCACAAGGTGGCCAACTAGCTCTACAAAGGCAGGAGGCTGAGGTAAAAGACCCCTTCTGTTCCTCTAGATCTCTCCTTTAATTGGGAAAAATGCATTTCTTAGAACTCTCACATCTCATTCACCAGACGTGGGTCTGTCTCCCCTACACTAATTAATGGAAAAAGGGAAAAGATTGCCAACTGGCTAAAACCTGTTGTGATTCACTTCATGATGCCACAATGGCCCCCAAGCCCACTGAGACTTAGGTTAGCATGCAAGAAGAGCCTGTGACCATGGAGTAGGCAGTTGACAGTCTATTCTGCTTGTATATTAATTATGACTGCTCCTCAAGACTAATACACACATATACACATACGTGTACACACATGTGCATACATGTATATACACATATACATATGTGTGTATCGAATTGAGCCAAGGACCAAATCATGCTAATCCTTCCTGCAAAAATTGCCTTCACATTCTTTTCATTTACCATCTTCCTAATCTGATCACATTCACCTGAGACCTTTAGTGGCCGAGTTCTGTGTTTCTCCTGCTTAGTGTTTCCTTGTGCCTATGCATTCACATTCTCTGGAATGATGCTCTTCCATGTTCTAACATGACCTACACAATAGAAACACTGTTCCTGGAGTTCAAGTCCTTCAGGTACTTTTTTTATTTAAATGAAATGCCAACTTCTCTCAAATATGGGCTCTTCTTTCTAGTCAGGCCTTTTCTATGAACTTCATGACACCCTGTGCTCATTCCAACACCCGATGTAGGCTCCTGCTGTTACCTTGAGTTGGAACGTCTTCCATCGTCTCTTACATGACTTCAAACAGCACTATATAACTAACCAACTGAACCAAACAGGTGTTCAGAGCACCAGTAAAGCAAATTATTAAGCTCTCTGGTCTGAGTGGAATTTATAACCCTACCCTAAATTGTTTCACCTTCCTGATAGGATAAAATGAATGTATTTATGCTTGATTAAGTTATAGTTCTTTCACTTAGCAGCCTTGCCACAAATTCTAAGGTCATTTCATAACTGTAGAAGCTAAGTACAATAACCCAGAGTGCCATGTACTTGCCTTGAATGCTTATTAAGTGCTTAATGACTGACTAACTTTTAAATTATTTAAATCACATATACTCTATCTTTACACATTCTTCTACCTGCAATGTCATTATTTGCTATATATATAGTGAGGCCAATATATGCCCCAATGAGTCCCAGTGTGAGTTGATAAGGTAAGTTATGTATGTATTTACCATCTTCCTCAGGCATGCAGGATACCTTTTTCCAGACTATGGGAGAAACAGACAGTTGAAGGTCATGTCAAATAGTTTAGAAACAAGGATTTGGGGACATTAATTCCTAATAGTCCCTTCGTATCCTTTGACCACAAAGCCACAATGGCATACTTTGTTTTCATTTGATTTCAGACTTGGAGAAGAGTATGTTCAATGGCTTCCGTTCTGCCAGTGAGCACAATATCATGGTGGCAAACTTTGTGCTAACATTTTCAGAGAAAAATATTGAATGTTGGTTTCCAAAGGAAGCGCTTAGCTCTGGAATTGTGAAGAAGAAAAAGTCACTCTGTAAATAAGCCAACATTGAAAAAAAAATTCTACAGCTTTAATGTGGTTGGATCTTGAGGGTCTTTTTGGTGGATTAACAGAGGAGGAATAAATGAAAGAAAGAGATGTTCCCAATATGTTGTGATAGCGATGAGATGATGATAATGCCTGTCCTGATGGCAAGACATAGCATGACCTGAATTACAAGAGTCATCCTGGAAATTAACAGGTGTCGTCAAAAACAAATCTTCAAGTGTAGCTTTATAGATGAATTTCATACACTGCCCTAGAGGAAGTCTGAATAACATGCTGATCATATATGCCAATGACCAAACACATGAATAATCATTATCATTTAAAAATTTTGTCCAGGATTTAACTACTTTAGTCCTTTGGGGAGCCTTGGGTTTCAAGGCTCACTTCTCTCTAGCAGAGTTCAGTGCTCTCATTAACATAAGAAAGTGAATGGAAATTAACCAAACTTGAATTTTCACTTTTATTCCATTTCACAGAAATTGAGTGTTGGACCAGAAGAAGAAAGTACATTGATTCCATACTTGAGAATTCTGTGAACTTAGGAGGGAATGTTAAATCTTGTCTGCGAGAGTATTTGGGGAGAGAAAAGGAAGGCGTCACCTCCTCCATACCACCTTTCATACACTCCACTGACACCTGAGCTCTCATTTTCCCATCTCATCCATCCCCCTACCTTCCTCCACTTACTAGAAACATGGGCATTATGATTTCTGATCCCAGATTGTGTAATAGTTGAAAAGGGAAAACATTTTTGAGTCAGGAACCAAAAATTAACTAAACTGGTCTCTAATGTGTGTACAAGCTGTCTTTAGAAGATAAGAACAAACGGAGATAGACAGAAATGAAACAACTAGAACGGCGTTGCTACTCGGCTTGGCCGTGATTCCCTAGATGTTTATTTCTCCGCTGACTTTATGTTTCTCTAGGTCATGAACTGCAGCTCCTCTTGAGAGCAACAATTGGAATTGCGTTGTCCTTACCTCCCCTGGAATATGGTTTAATAACATCTAAGCTAATGATTTAAAAATACTTGCTCTGAGATGGTCTCTTATATGTCTTCAAAGGTAGCATTTTCGATCAGTATGAAATAGGTGAAAAGGATGCGGGGAGGAACATTTGTCCTTTATTATTTTTCCCCCCCTTCTACCGAGTAGAAAGAGATCCAGTCCAGGTTTTGCCTTCAACTCTGCCTCTGAATTTCAGCTGTGCGAAGTGTAGCACGTTTCTCTCTCTCCCCTCCTCTCTCCTGCCCTCCAGCCTCCAGTGTCTGTCTCCAGGATTTCTCTCTTCCTATTTCACGGGACTCTCACAGGCTTCCTCAGCCTGTGTGAAGCTGAGGTTTCCCCTGGATCCCGTACATCCCAACACATACCTCCACACACACATCCCCAAGAACCCCGCGCTCACTCCGACACACACACGCGCGCGCTGGTCCTCTCCCTCCCGGGAGAGCCCGCGCGCGTTCCCACCTTCCCCTGCATACTCCGGCCGGCGGAGCTCGCCGCGCTCTACGATTCTGCGGCTCCGGACTCGGATCTCAGCTCTGAACCCCGCGTGGCGGTGTTTTATTTTTTTATTTTTATTTTTTTTAACATTTCTTTACGGTCTCTCGTTTTTTATTGCACCGTTTTCTATCTGGGGGGCTAGAGAAGCCTGGCGGCTGCTTTCCCAGCCACTCCTGGTTGGCTTGCCATTCTCCATCTGGCTTATAAAAGTTTGCTGAAAGCAGTCCAGAGGGCTGCGCGGCTCGTCCCCTCGGCTGGCGGAAGGGGGTGACGCTGGGCAGCGGCGAGCAGCGCGCCGCTGGCTCTGGCGGGCTTTCGGCTCGAGGGGCGAGGTGAAGAGCGCACGGGCCCTGGGGTTGCCGGAGCTGGATTTGCATGTTGCACCATGCCTTCTTGGATCGGGGCTGTGATTCTTCCGCTCTCCGGGCTGCTGCTGTCCCTCCCGGCCCGGGCGGACGTGAAGGCTCGGAGCTGCGGCGAGGTCCGCCAGGCGTACGGTGCCAAGGGATTCAGCCTGGCGGACATTCCCTACCAGGAGATCGCAGGTAAGCGCGGGAGCGCGGCCCGGGCCGGCTGCAGTCCTCGGCAGCCGGCCGTCCCCCGGGCCTCCAGGCACCCTCCTCCTTCCCCCTGTTGCTGAGTTGTCGGTGTTCACTTTCCAGCAGGGCTCTCCCGGACGCGGCTCTGCGCCGGGCGGCGGATGCTCCCGCGGCTGCTCCCGCGGGGGAAGGTGTGCGTCCCCGCCGCCTCATTGTGTGCACACGCGGGAGCGCCCTCTTTCCCTCGCTCCCTCCCTCCCGTTCGCGCCCCTGGCCTGGGGGGTCCGGCCGCGGGGCTCGGGGGGCCCGAGACACCTCGGGGCGACCGCGGATGGAGGGCTGATCGCCGAACGGGGCGCCCACCCCGCGCCTCTCGCCCCGGCAAACTTGCGAGAACTGCGGCCGCAGTTTGCCCAGCGCCACAGTCTGAGTGGCGCCTTCTCCGCTCCCGCCCTCGCGCCGGCGGGGGCGGCGGAGACACGCGGAGGGCGCCCCTCGCCTCTGGCTCCACTCTCCAGTCCTCGGGGAGCCGGGGAGCCGAGTGCGCGGCGCCCGGGCCCGAGCTTGCAAGGCTGGGGCGGGACCCCCGCCGGGACTAGACCTCCCGACGTGGGTAGTTCCGGGCGGGCTGGAGGAGTCCGCGGGCTGCCTGTTTCAGATTTGGGGCGGGCTTTCCCGTTAGGGGTCCTGGTACTTCCCCGATTGCGGTTGGTCACTCGGGGTTCGCTGGGCACCCCAGACACCCCGCGCGGCGCGCCGTCCCGAGCGCTACCTCTCCCGCTAAGCTCTGGGAAGCCGAGCCAACTTAAGTGGGTGGCTCAGTTGTGGATGCGTCTAGGGGTCCGCGCGCCTGTGTCCCCCGCGGGCCCTGCCACTAGCGTGCCTGCCCCCGGAGCTTGAGAGCTTCCCCCCCTTCCTCGGAGCCCGGTGTTAGCGGCACTTGGTCTCCAGCTACTCGCCCGGCAGCCGGGGTGCGTGTTTTCCGGCTCTTAGCTCCAACCGAATGCGAGCTTCTTTGGGGCTCAGTGAATGAAACGTGTCGGGGAGAGATTATCCTTTGGCTGCCGGAGAACTGAACTGGGAGAGGCTGAGAGAGGCGGTGAGATGCTGCGAGGGCGCGGGCTGCTCAAACCTGGCAGCTGAAGTCCTTAGTGACCTCAGACCATCAAGTCAAAATGCTGTATTTCCACCCCTCCCTGCCTTTTGCCAAAGAACTGGTCGATGGAGAAAAAGCATCTTGCAGATAATCTTAACACATCACAGTTTCGATGCGTATCGGAATTGCTATTTTATTGTGGTTGATCTACAAACTCTGCCAGGTAGTTGCTTACACTGAAATTAACACCTGTGTATAAATTGAGGCATTGAAAAAAAATCAACTCATACATCAGGCTAACAGCGCGGAGCATCATACTGTTTACAGGCAGCCTTTTTCCATTCAGAGCCAGACGCGGCCAGTCCCTGGTGAGTCGAAGGCGGAACCTGTGGTGAATTATAAGACTCCTTTTCTATCCCTGTCACTTCTGTTCCCTTTTCCAGTACTCCTTAATTTGTTAATCAATGACTGGAGAGCGATTGGCCCTCGCTGTTCCTTAAGTTTTTTAACTCTCCCTTCCTTTGTCGACTGTTATTTCATTCCATTTAATTAATTGATAAGGATCAGCTTTGCTTTTTTTTTTTAACCCCCCCCTTCCCAAATCTCTGGAAATTCAACTTTTAAAAGGTTTGCAGTATGGATCACTTCTAGGAGTTTTTCTCCTCTAGGCTTTTTTCAAACTGTATCTTTTAAACACAGATATTTCCCACAATGATTTCAGATAAGATATCTCGAAGAAAAAAAATAGTGAAGTGTTTTTAAATTGCTTCCATATTCTTTAGTGGATAACAGCACTTTCTGGGGACTACGGTTAGCTCTTCACATGGTGCAAATCTCTTTAATATCAAAGTGAAAATTTTTAATCTAATTTTTGTAGTCACGTTTACTTTCTTGGAAGCTTTACCAGTGGTTGAAATAAATCCTGGAGTTTTAACGCTAGCGATTCTTTGGCCAGCCCTTGACAATTACAGTGCTTGTTAATTAGCTATGAATTGCTAAAAGGTGTGCAAGGCTGAAACTCACTAGGACTAAGGGCTCTGTTGACTTTGCTTGAACTCAATGTCTTTGATGCTGGTGGAAATAAGATATAGGTCACCAGGGGGTCAGGCACATGTGATAGGAAAATAAATGAACTGAAATATTTGTCTATGAAGGAGATGCATATTTTCAAAGTAAACGTTATGTTACTGATTACTGTTGGGCAGTACAATTTAGGAGGTATGTCCTGTTATTGAATGAACACACTCTTCCCCCTCTAGTTTT
This sequence comes from Solenodon paradoxus, assembly GCA_004363575.1. Classification (NCBI taxonomy): domain Eukaryota; kingdom Metazoa; phylum Chordata; class Mammalia; order Eulipotyphla; family Solenodontidae; genus Solenodon; species Solenodon paradoxus. The sequence goes on from RJWH01001314.1 coordinate 105,189, forward strand.
TGATACTATTTACATTTGATGATCTAGTATATGGTGATTATCCTTTCTTTAAACTCCTTTTCATCCCTTGCCTTATTTGGACTTTTAATGGTTTCCTGGAGAAACAGACTCTACCATTAATCTGTCAGGGACATGAATTTAAGGAAAAGACTGTTCAGACTTCAGAGTCATGAGAGCTGTCTCTAATTGAAAAATATTTGCAGGTAGCCTGCCTGGTAAAATAACTGAGAAGTAATAAGGGCAGTATGTTTCATCATGGCAGGAGTAAAGTTTTACTCAGAACTCATGATGGTAAAATAGTGTTGCCCTTTTCTAGTCTAGGTTAGGAGTTCTTTAAACCCAACAGATGAGGGGCTATGATGGGTAATATATAAAGTGATACTCTCAGAGAGTGCTTGGCTGGGAAGGAGGAGGCCTTCAATGGGTAGTTTGCACCATTAATCTTCAGTCAGCCCTGATTTGAAACCATGGAAGACAGATGGGCTAGACGATCTATCCTTGTTTTGAAAGACCTCCAAAGGAGTGGACCCTTGAGTCCCTCTCTGCAATCCATTCTAATACTTAGTCATTTTTGTGGTAGCGAAATGTTTCCAGATATGTAGCCAAAAGCCTTCACAGTGCTTGCTTGTTTTCTTTTGTTTTATCTTCTGGGAAGACACTGAGCAGTGGGTCATCAGGTTCTGTCGGGATTGTTATCCCGATCAAAGGTCAATGTGAAACATTCCAGTCTTTTGCACAGCATCAATAATATTATCTCATTTTCAGCTGCCTTATCTTGAGGGCTCTAAACTTCTAAACAATTCCACAGTTAAGGAGCACCTGCTTACAGAAAGGACTGGCAATGAAAGGAATATTATTTTAAACTTACTGTGCCACTATTTTCTGCTGGGGTCTTCTTGGGGTCATTAATTATACTTTTTGTAGCTGACGGGTGGTGACTGATGAGCCTGCATGTTCACTTAAAAAAATTACTTACTGGTTGCAACTTCATTTAATGACCTATTATATAGAAGTTATTATGTGCTCAGTACCTATTTGCAACACATTCCCTTCTCTTAAAATATTAAACATTGCCTGTTGGTCCCTTCTAATAACTTAGTACTGTTATTATCCCCCATTTTGTAGATGAAAAGACTGAGCAAGAGGCTTAAATAATTAACTTATGACTTGACAAAAAAATCAATGAGGCTAGAATTCCAACTAAATCTTGCCCATTGTCTTTCAGCATTTGTTGAATGAATGGATAGCAAAGCATTTCTTTCTCATCTGGGACTTGTATAGTCTGGTTTTATCAATCACTATATATATTCTCTAATGGTTCATGCTGAATAGTTTTCTGTTTACTGCCAACATCTACATGTTTTCAAAATCACTTTGAATTTGGATTCATGTTCTCAGGAACTGGCCATGATACCACCACTAAAATTGTCTGTGTATTTATGCATTTTCCTGATCATTTTTTTGCAAATACGTGGTTATATAAAAGATGGAAACTGAAGAACTTGTTCCTTTTTTATTTTCCCTCAGTGTACTGGGCTTAGTGGCATATTAGCTTAGTCCAACAAAGCTTACTTTAGCAAGTTATCATGGGGATAAAGGGAGAAGGAAAGTTTGCAAAGATTAGAAAAAAAAAAAAAACTGACTGTGTTCTCAACTTTTACTTTGTCCCTTTGTCTCAGGTATTTTTAGAGATGAGCTACAAAGAATATTATGAAAGCATTAAACTCACATCTTTCATATCAATTTATTCTAAGAATTTAAAAATCTATCTCAAAGTCTTCAATAAAAACAGTCATTCTCTTATACTCTGCTGATATAGTTGTGACTTTTTTAGTCCTTCTTTATTGGTTTCAAATTTCAAAATAAATAATGCTTCATTTTACCTAACTTTTGTCCCAAGGGCCTTTCACTGTTTTGTGTTTTTCCCAGATAAGTCTTATTTCACTGTTTCCCGTGCAAACCAGATTACAGAATACTTTTGCCATTAGCAGAAAATTTTCAGTTTGCATATAGCTATCACATTTATATAAATAGAAAAGCAGTGTTTGGTAACTCTTACTCTTTTATAGACATATTAACAGTCCTAGTGTGGGTTAAATTATTTAATGTTCCCTTCTCTGCCTCCTTCACAGATTTTGGACCTCTTTACCTTTTGCTTATTTAGGTGATGTTTTTAAATCTTTTCGAAGAAGAGTGTGAGGTATAAATGAGTTATCGGAATTTCAGATTTTTTTTTTTTTTTTTATCTTATGAGTTGTTAAGTCACTAGATTTCTAAAAGAATCACATTAATTCCAGGTATCAAAGCAATTTAAAATCTAGGCTATGAAGAGTGCCTCTTGTTAAAATCTTGATTTGGGAATTAATTTTATAATGATCCTTGTAAATAGAATTATCTTAGCTGATATAATTAGAGGATAATATATCATTGAGGACAAGAGTTTATTTGGATTGACTGATAATACTTGTTTTTACATAAAATACACCTTTTAACTGTACCATATCACTGTAACTTGTGAGTAGAAATACAGACCACTATCAAAAGTGATTTAAAATATACAGGATATGTTACTTAAAATATTATACTAGCGTATTATAATAAATATTATAGAAACATTACATCATAATTCTTCACTAGTAATCTTTTATAATTATGGAGGAGTTTTATGAATACTTACAAAGTAGAAAATTAGTCAGTTCCTTTACACTGAAGTGACTTATCATTCATTTACTAGATTTGTATAGAAATATGAGTTTATGATAAAAATGGTAGTTCAGAAATTGTTGATCAAATAATTTAAACTGCTTAATGTTAATTTATATTTAAGTCCACAAAAAACCAACCAACCAACCAGTATAAGATGTCTTCTTACTCTTTCTTAATTTACATCTTATGAAAGTCTTCTAGCCAGGCCAGTAAGATGACATAGAGTTTCTTTCCAGAGTACTTAGTATTTTTTTTAAACTTAATGCTTATATTCCTTCGCAGAGTAAATTCTGCTCTGTTAAATTCTTCAGCTGGCATATACTTTAACTTCTAATAGTTTTGTAGATTTTTCCAGTATTATTCATTTTGCAGTGATTTATATACTATGAAAGAGTAATTGACTTCCTTGGATGACATATTTGTAAATAAAGGGTTTCATAGCAGTAAGTCAAGGATAAAGTTTAAAAATTCTAATAGTCCTGGGTGAAAATTATTACAGATTTTTAATAAAGCTAGATGAAAAATATTTTTAAACAAATAGACAAGTGAATAATAGAGAAAAATGGAAATTTGATTCCACATGTATACTTTATCAGGTTGATTATATTTATAACCTATTCTCCCTTTTCTTTGGCTTTTATAGAAAACATCTCCAATAAATATTTCTTATTTGCCTGCTATGTAAGTCATTTCCAGGTGCTGGGTCTAGGAGCTTAGGGACTTTTGATCCCAGCGGGGAAGTAAAATCAAGGGTATGACTCACCGTTGATTATGAATGAGCGTAAGCGCGCAGTGCTAGGGGTTCCTAGTATTTATAGGAACATTTGACCGAATCACAGGGTCATGCAAGTGCTTCCTTGAGGAAGAGAAGTGGACTCTGAAGTTAAGCACGTAGAAAGGAAAAATGGAGCAAGAGAGACCCACTCCTTGTTAGATGATCAGCGGACCCTGAAGGTTTGAGAACAGCTCCAGTGAATGGGGAAGGTGCGAGAGAGGCAGGAGAGCTAGGATTGTGTTAATGACTTGTAGGCCCATTGACCTATGCCAGCTTCTCTCTCAGAGTCTGGGCCCTTCCTCCAAAGCCTATGAGGACCTAAAGCAAGATTTCATGCATCCAGTTGTTGTAGACAAAGCCTGAAGAAGCAGATTTTTAACTCCCTAGAAGCTTCCTGTTTGGTGTACCCTGAAAAGCTACCTAAGATCTACAGTCATTTATGAGACCAACCTGGGGTTCATAAAAACTCCAGCAGTGGGAGTGTGTTGCTTTGTCTTGATACATAGTTCCCTCTTCCCCAGAAGTTCCCTTCTTCTGTCCCCTTTCCTGGCACTGGGCTCTGTGCTCTCTCTGGAAGGTCTTAAATTGTGAGGTGCTGTACCTTATTGTAACCTGTTGAAGGGTCACCCAGCTAGAGCTCTGCATCCCTCTGCCACTTTCTGGTCATGTCTCTTTCATTGATCAGCTTGGAAGTCCCTCGAAGTCACTGCGATGGCATTGGCCTAGAGCAGTCAGAAGCTGTTGAAAAGGTGTTATAATCAGGATTAGATTTTGTTTTGCAATGTTACTTTGGTTGGTTTGTAGAGAAAGGTTAGAGGGGCGCCATAGTAGGTACAAGAAGAGATGTTAGCTTGGACAAGAGTGGGGACTATGGAAATGGATGAAGTTGAAGCATTCAGGAAATGCTTAAGAGGTAGAATTGATACCTGCTCCCCCCAAGTCTATTAATCATTCAGAAGCTATTTATTGACAATGAATAAGGATTGGGGTGTGTGTGTGTGGGTGTGTATGAGAGAGAGAGAGAGAGAGAGAGAGAGAGAGAGAAAGAGAGAGACATGAGGGGGGAGAGAGATACATGAGGGAGAGAAAGAGAGAGATGTGAATGGGGGAGAGAGAGAAAGAGAGTGATACATGAGGGGGAGAGAGGGAGAGAGATACATGAGGGAGAGAGATGCATGAGAGAGAAAGAGAGATATGAGGGGGTGAGAGAGAGAGAGAGAGAGATACATGAGGGGGAGAGACAGAGAGAGAGAGAGAAAGAGAGAAAGAGAGAGAGATATGCATGAAGGAAAGAGAAAGAGAGGCAAGTGTCCCAGAAATGTTTGTTGAGTTTATGAGACCTTATACATATTTTTACATAGTTTTTGTGAGTCTCCGTGTTGCTGAGAGACAAGAATTTTTCAAATAGGTTGGAATGAGTTGTTACCACTCAGGAAGTTTAGAATTATCAAGATATATGTAATCTCTGTGTACATCATTTTACTTAAATCAGTTCTTTGTGCTGTGACAGTGTAAAAAAAAAATCTATATTTTTTCCACAATGAAGACATAATTAAATTATACCTTTACTCCCTACTATTTAAATAATAATGTGTGGATAGCTTAAGTATCAAATATCATCACTAATTGTAAGATAATAGTCCCAGAATAAAGCATTTTTTTGACCTCGCTGAAAGGAGGTACAATTTAAGTGAGATTGTATTAAGATCCTGTTGAGAAACAGAACCAATAGGCTAGATAATCAGACATGTGTATGTGTGTGTGTAATATATATAACATATATATACATGTATATTATATACATATGTATATAAAGATAATAAATCTTTATTATAAGAATTGACTCCCAGGGTTCCTGTCATCTGTGAGCTGGAGACTCAGGCAGGCAGTGATGCTGATGGGTAGGGGGCCATTTAAGTCTTGAAGCCCAAGCAGTGAGATCCAGGAACTCTGATAACCCAGGGCAGGCAGCAATGAAGCTCAAGAAGAGGGAAGAGAGAGGGAACGACTTTCTTCTACATTTTTGTTCCATTTCGGCCACAAACAGATTGGATGCTGCCTGTCAACGTTGGTCACTCATTCTACCGAATCAAATGCTAGTCTCTTCTGCAAATATCCTCATAGACACACCCAGAAATAATATTCTACTAGTCACCTAGGCATTCTCTAAACCAGTCAAATTGGCACATAAAGCTCTCCATTCCAAGAATGTGAAAGGCCAGGAACTTTAGCAAGGGGCTGTGAAAGGCATTCAGGATGGGGTTAAATGCAGGAGCGAAAGAGAGCTTGTGGAGGACATTGTAGAAAGGCATCTATTAAGAACATGTGGGCACCAATATTGACCAGATAGAGTAGGGTTGGATTTTTGATGGGCATTGAAAATCCGTGACTTAGGCCATTATCTGAGATTCTTGGCAATGCAGTGAGCAAAATTAAAAAGAAAAAAATTTAGCGACTTTATTATTAGATGTTCAATAAGAGTTTACAGAAGACAAGATGTTGAAATCCTTGCCTGAAATCATCTGTGTCACTTCTCTTTGATAGCAGGTCCTAGAAAATCCTGACTCGACTGATTTGGAGAATCAGGGAAAGCCATTATTTCTCATGAAAAGAAGTTCTAGAAGTGAGAGCAGGTTCAGGAATGGTAAAGTAGGAGGTGAATGGTTTTATCAGGATTCCAGATTCTGCTTGTTTTTTGGCTCTGGGATCCCATTTCTACCAGGTCAATGCCCCTATGGTCACAAGATGGCTATGGGAGTAACAAGAGTCAAAGCCTCATTATTAATGAATGCTCAGAGGCACAGACACAGATTGTTTCCTCCTTCATTGAGGAAGCAGATTACCCTCAAAAGTCCCCAGAAGATTTTCCCACCCTTCTTGCTCACCCTTCTCATATGCCCATGTCTGGAAGAGAAAGAAACAGGACCATGGCGATGACCTGGTAGGAATCACCTTAGGCTGAAGTGATGTCCACCTTCCTCAAGTATATGACCTGTAAACTGAGTGGTTAATCCTCATATTCTGAATAAAAGTCCCAAGGAATTGAAAGGTAATGGAGAAATTGAGGGGAACCCCTCCAACTATTGGGATTAATGCAGTGTTATCATCCTTGCTTTATGGCCAGAGGGTTACTGATACATGTTCAACAGTTGGCTCTCAGGGGAGCAGCAGTTGGGGAGATGGGTTAGTGCAATGCACTCCAGTTTCCATTATAGAAATGTTTCCACCACGATGGATTTCAAGCTACTTAACCATTTATCAATCAGATCACCAAATTCCTGAAAATCTAACAGTTGAGTTGGAAGGAACCAGAATTATCCCGCAATCTTGTGAGATATTAAAACAAAACAACACAACCTATGCTTAAGAACCATCTTCAGATGTTTGATCTGATTGGTCTGGAAAAGGACAGCCCCTCCTTTCCTCCCTCCCTCCTTCTCTCCCTTCCTTTCTTTTTTAATTTCCTCAAGTAATTGTGATGTGCATGGAAGAAAGACAGCTCAGGAGCTAAAGCAGCTCTTCATCAATGGATCATGTTTCCAAATCTCTGGCTTCTTGTTAAACAGCCTTCTGATTCAATAGGTTTGGGCTAGGGCCTCTTGTGTGCATTTTTAACCAGCTTTCAGGTGATGCTGATGCTTTGGTCCAAGCGCTATACCTTGAGTCCCTGGCGGGCAATTACTCTGGGTGCATTCAGCGTGATTTTAAATACAGGTTTGTGTCTGGGCTGTGCTGTTTGGGCAATGATCTTATTTTTCACTTTGATCTTGTTTAGAATCTTTGACCAAAAAGCATTGCTGCTCCACATTGCAGCGCTGATCACTTCAGCCTTCTCTCAGATGCTTACACTGGCCACTAGGGGGATGAAGGGAAAAAGAGAGACTGGATGACATCTGCTCCTAACAAAATGTGCCCAAGCCAGTTATCTGCCAAGGGCTCATCTCTTGAGTGGTAGAAAAACTCAGCATTGCTTTAAAGGGGCACTGGGAAACAGTTTCTTTCACCGAAATTTCCCTTTTATTCTTCACTAATATGACAGGCTTTCTATGGGAACGTAGGACTGACTTTTTGATTTCCTTACTCTTTAAGAGATTTTCCATCCCTCCGCATGCCCCTGACTTTGAGCTGTTTTTCCTACACTAGCTTCTCATCCACACATCTAGGCTAAATTATTTCCTGACCTCTAGACTCATATGTAAGGAGACTCCATTTAGAGCTGGTCACTCTTCATTTTCTACACATTTAATTAAAGATGTAGCTTAATACATTCCGGGCATGCGCATCTGTGCTCGGTCGGCTTTATTGGCCAGTGTGTTTGCTCCTTATTACAGTTCTGGGAGTTTTTGGAGAAACTGCCTTCTTCTCTTTGTGCCCCCAGGATAGTTGAGATTAACCAGGGCCAGTGTTCCTCAGCTGAATTTCAGAGCTGGAGATATTTCCTTTTAAAGTTGCAGTGAAGTGAGGCAACTCTTATGTTGGCAAAGACAGCTCTTTGAGGTCTTCTAAAAAACATGAAAACTTTTAATTATTGTTTTCTGAGTGAGTTAGAATAGCTCAAAGTCAATAGGACTTTGGAAATGAACTTGAAAACACTCTGCTTTCAGATATGAGATTTTTAAATGACAGATTTTAACATTTTTTTAAAAAAGTAAGACAATACTGTCCTCTAACTGTTTGCATCTCCTTTTTTTTTTTTTTTAATCCTGATGATTAAGAGGTTTTAAAACTTAAAAAGTAGTCAAATTGAAAATCACGGATATCTTATTCTTTTTTTTTTGACCATAAAAGGTTTAGCACACGTTTCTGAAGAGAGTTGGGGTGATCTTTGATATAAGTTCAATTTGGATAATAAGGACTTGTAATTCCAAAGTGTGATCATCTTGGAAATTCTGAATTTGCGGACATTCCTATTTGATTTATCATCAGCTTCCCCTCAAGCTGCTATATATTTGCATTGAACTTGGAGAAATGAGTTTATTTTTACTTTTACGTAATCAAGTGATAATGTGCCTAAGACCTTTACTGTACTTTCACTGCTCATTTGATTATGTGGTATCCGATTCAAAATTCTTTCACTGACTTAGAGGTATTCAGATACCAGGAGGTCAAGCACTAGGTTAAAAGCTTAAGACAATCCTTTTATATGACTGCAATAAAGAACATATTCATTTCACTTATATTACCACATGGCTCTTATAAAAGGTCAGTTTCAGCTGAATATAAAATAGGTTGCAAATGGCAAATCTTATATCATCAACACAAAATTATTATGACCCATTTTTTTTTTCAGCTACCATCTTCCCCTCTTTTAGAAAGAAATAACTTGGACAATTTTTAAAATCAAAGATCTTCATAATATATTTCATGCAAACATATATAAAATTGTATACGCTTATGCTTTCTCTTTTAATCAAGACAGTATATGTAGACTGATTACACTTAAATTCCAGTTAAAACAAGAATTCAGGCGCATTAAATATTCACAGCAAACACCATGGAATTAGACTTTTTAAATTTTTTGTTGGTGTAGACATTTAGCAAATTAACTTTGAACTGATTTCTCTTCCTGGGTTATTGATGATAAGATAAATAATTTACTATTGTAAAAAGTTACCTGCATAAACATAAGCTAATTGCTCTGAGATAAAAGTAACAAATTAGTCTGATCCAGAACATGGCTTGGTAAATTATATACAGAGGTTTCAGTTGAAGCAAGGGATGACTGTATATAGAAATATAGGCTGTAATGATCTTAATTCTATGTGGTAACCAAGCCTGCATTTTAGAGCTGGAATAACAGTTTCCTCTCACTGGAAAACCTGAAACACATTGCATAGTGAATTTTAACCTTTCTAACCATGCATTTATAAAGTACCTCTCTTGACAGAACCATTGTTATTCCTCTGAAATCTTTATTTTCAAACGTCTGACCTTGGATGGGAAAAAAAAAAAGTTTCAAAATGTTCAAAATGCTCTATGTTTTGAAAGGCTTTGAAAGAGTATTATTTGGAAAAAATGAGCTTCTCTCACAATTACTATAATCAGGAAAAATAGAACCATGGAATACAAATAAGCAGGAGCAGACTTTTCCCAGTTCACGGTTTCTGAAAGCCATCTTCACTCTGGGTGACACTTCTGATTTAACCTAATTAAGCATCAGAGAGCACCACGTCCTGAGAGTGAAGCCTGGAGGTTCCTGCAGGTCCCAGGCTGCTCATTAGGTCCCAGGCACTGCCAGGGAGCTGGTGCCTGGGATTCCTGGAAGGTGCCAGGGATGCCCAGAAGGAGGCTCTGCCGTGCAGCGCCAGCCCCGAGGTGTCCCATCTGAAGCCACGTTTCAGCCTGGTGACTGTGGCGTTGATTTTCACGGCTCATGACAGACGCTGTTTTCAGCCCTCGAAAAGGAAGTGGCTGGAGCTGATACTCACAACACAAACAGCAAATTGCTCTATGGCTTTCATAGCGTTCGAGGCCTGTTACCTGAAGATTCTAATGGCCTTTTAACAGTGTCTCCAGCTGAGTAGCAGATGTACGGGATCCTGACCATGGAAAGCGCTGTTCTGTCTTCCCCTGCTCTGGAAAATATCTTTTTTTTTTTTTTTTTTTTTACAGAACTTGCGCTAATGCGGCGTATCCTACGATCTGTTCAATGGCATGTTAGGTAGGGGCAACTGAAGCCACAGATAAATAGTATCCAGACTGTCGGTGCCACCAATCTGCCACCTGCCTGGGCTGTGTGTCCCAAACTAGTACTCACTGGAGAATGGGCTCATGTCAACATGGAAAGGGCTCTTTGGGTGGTACCTCAGGGAGTGGAAGTAATGAATGGAGCCCCTAAAATTCCTTATGTGTTAAGTCAATTACCTTGAATCCTCAAAACTGGAGTTTACTGAAAATAATGCTTTTATGTTTCAGAATGATTTGCAATCTGCCTTTGGCTTTGCTTTCTGCCTTTCTGTTGTTTGAGTGTTAACTTTGTCCCTCTATTGGTCAGGGGGAGAACCGGTTCCCCACGAGGCAGCTACCTGCTCCCTAAATAGTCAAATCCATGCCTTTAAACTAAGGTTTGACTTGGTGGCGGGCAGGGCGTGTTGACATATGTTTTAGGAATAGGGAAACCACAGATGGGGAGCTACACGTGAGTGTATTTCAATGTGTAAAATTAGAGTTACTGCAATAAAAAAGTTAACAACAAATCAACGAAAGATTTGGGTCAAAGGCAGGTTTCAGTGGGCTTTTGAGGAAGAAGTTAAACATACCTGAAGAAGCCTTGTTGAACTGGATTAGTTTTTTTATTTAAAACAGGAGAGAAGTATTGTGTCTTTGGATGTCACTGAGGTCCACGCAGTGCTGCTTGTCTCAGCTTAATGGTGGTGAACCCGAAAGAGCTAAGGAAGGAGCAGCAGGTAGATGAGTCAGATTCCTCACTCCTGGAAATGCACAAGGCTTTGGAAGGACCTTGAGGAAATGCGTGAATTGACACCATCTCTTCCCCCAAAGTTGAAATATGTGCACATCGAAACGTCAGTGTGAAAGGCCTGCAGATTTCCCACCCTCTTTCTCCCTCTCTTCTTCACTCACATAGCCGATGTGAGTCATTTTAGTGCGGTCTACTTTATTCTTTAGTGTCAACAGTTTAGTTCTTCAGGGTGACAGTTAAGCCAGTGGGACACCTGTCCTGGTGCAGTGCATAAAGAGAGGCTTGATTCCTAGTTCTACTGCTTTAGCCTTGCTGAACAAAGATGTGACCGAAGATGACTACAGACTTGGCCGCTCATCAGTAAATTGCAATAAATGAAATAACATTTTTAAAGCTCATAGAATAGTACTTGCATAGAATAAAGGCTACACACATGTTTGACAAGTAACTGATGACAGGTAAGCAGCTCAGTCTCTGAGATGGGGGTAGGGAAAAGCAAGGGGGAGATTTCTCTCCAGGACAGGAAAGAGAGAGTGTGTTTCTCTGGGTTTCTCTCTTCTCAGGACCCTGCTGGTCTGCATGGTCGATGTCTGGTGGACTTTCCAATCTGATCTTACTCAGCATGAGAACCATTTGGTAGCTCCTTTTCGTGCACTGTTCACCTTTACATTGGTCTTTTTGGCCCCGTAGACCTCCTGTATCTCTGGCTTGTCTCTCGTCTTGTCTCTGACACCTGTCACCTTGATCACTAGGTAGGGTGTACCCATCACATGCCTTCTGGTTTGCAAGACAGCTGTGTTGGAGTCTCCAGGGACTGTGCCCTGCCATGTGTGGGTGTAGCCCCCTCTCTGGTACTCCAGGCCTGCAAATTCACTCTAAAGTTGGTGCCTGGTTACTCACCAACCAATCAACAGTATTTGGGCCAAAATCCCTTTTTTCTCTTTGGCTTTCCTGTTTGGATGTAACGGTCCTAGAGAAGACCCTGGGAGACTTGGGGTGCACTGTTTCCCCTCCACTTCTCTTCCTCTCACAGACTTTGGGGCCAGGGATGTCTTCCTTTTTCCCATGCTGGCTGGACCTCACCTACTCCAGCAGTTTTGGAGAGTTTGTCTCCTTTTACAGAGGCCAGGCCAATTATACACATTGGTGATCTTGGAGAAAACTTCTGTAAGAAAACAATGAATTAGGGTCAAACAGATTGAATCAATTAAGAATTTGCAAAGTATTAACCCCAGTGCACAAACAATGCAAAAACTTCTGAAGACTCTCGAGCATTAAATGACCTGGGAATAATACATAATCTATTTATATGGGAATTTTAGGGCATCGTATAGAAGAAAAAGGGGTTACATGTCCCTGTTTCATGCTTGCTAAACTGCTTATTTCAAAATTTTCTAACTTCTTTGAATCCCAGTTTTCTGATCTATAGAAAAGGGCAAAAATATCGTTTGACTCATAATATTTTTGGTGAGGATTAACTGGCATACATGTGCACAGTCTGACTGACAATTCTCACAGTAGATGTTAGCTCTCCTTTTCCCATTCCCTCTTGACACATGTCTCACTTTGAGAAATCTTCCTATTTCATATTCAGAAGAGAGAAACCCTAGTAGGCTGCCATCCGTATTCTAAGACTTAGTCATTTTTAATTTCCTCGTATGATAAGCTTCTAAGAGAGAGGCTTTAATGGAACATTAAAAGGTAGTTTTAAAATGGTGTTAAATGTCAGACAGCAAATCTCTTAAAAACATTTACTTTTTCTTCTTTTTGGTCTTCTTCTTGGAAATGGCTCTGAAATGTCTCTTTCATGCCATCCTCTCACAGGTTCCTGTTGTGTGTTTTGCCAGCAGAATGATGTATTTGATACATTGCTTTGATTACTTTAATTTGCTTAGACCAGTGGTTCTCAAATTTAAGTGGGCATCAGATTAACCCAAAAGGCTTGCTCAAAAGTGGGAATTTGGCTCTCACTCTGGGAGTTTCTGATACATTAGCTGTGAGATAGGTTCAGTGCCCAGATGATACAATGTTGGTGGTCCCTAGAAAGCTCCTGGAGAACCAGTGTATTGTCAATGGTGCCCTTAGTTCTCCAATGACTTGAGAATAAATTTCTGCCATTTTGGTTGGACATTCAGTAACTCAAAATGTCTTTCTATCACCCTTCTAGAATTTTTTGTCTGATAAAACCTTTTCTACTAAACTTTTCTTTCTGTGTCTCGTTTCACTTGCTAACACTCATGAAAAATACTTGGGCTGCCCTCCCCTCTTTTCTCCACTAATTAAAATGCCATTTAGCCCACATTCCCCTTCATTTATTTGTCCTAGACCACCCAACCCCTATTTTCTCCTTCTTTAGCATGGTTATGTAGAATTCATTTATTTGGGCATTAATAAAAATCTGTCTTCTCATAAATCATATAGTGTGTCATTTAAAATGAGTACCTGCCATTTTGTCTCCCAAATTTGCCAATGTGAGACTGAGGGCACTTGAATACATATTCATACTTCCATAGCTCCCTAAAGCATGCTGCTTGAGCGTAGTAGGCACTTGATAAAAAAAATTACTGCTTATTGAATGAACATATAAAGAGATTTTAGAAAATTGTCGAAGGTACATTGTATCATCATGTTACATAGGTGTGTATCATCATAAATCAGCATGGTATATAATAAGTTTACCGCCAACAGTTCAATCATATCCTTTGCCAGGCCTTCCAGCCAACTTTAAGTAAGATCAAAATTAAATGGTGTTATATAAAGGCATCCTTGTATTTTCTCTGATAAAAAGATTGCGGCTGAAAAGTGATATTTGCTAAAGTCAGTGGAAATCAATTCCTGAAAGTATAGCCCACCCATGTTTATTGTGTGGAACAGGTATTTTGTTGCTTTCATTTACTTTAAAGCATAATTTTTCTCCCAATGAAGTGCCTACTATATATAGGTCTATCAAAATGTTTATTTTTTCCCCCAAACCTGGCATATTTTAGCTAACAGTGACAGCAATTTCCAAATACCTGAAAAGATTAGAGAAGTTAAATATAAAGAGTATTTTAAATTGCAGTGACATTTCCTAGGAGATAAAGAAATTGACAGAGAGGAAAGTTAGTTTAAAAAGTCAGGCCTAGGAATAAAGCAATCAAATTGTACCACCTTTGGAATGATCTATTTACGAAGGAGGCTTTGAATAATAAATAGTATCACTGGAATTTTCATAGGAAGCACTTGTAATTTTGTGAATTCCATCTTAAGCTGTTACGTGCCTGCACCAGTTCTTGGTTAGCTCAGGTCAGTAAAAACGTACTTACTTCTTATTACTTGGTTAAAGAGCAGTACCCAGTTTCCCTGCTCTTGAGATCCAGAATGCAGTGAAGATAGCCAGACACACAGTCAGCTGCATTATCTTGTGGGGAGTGGAGGGTTTAATGGCCCTGGAGCCCCCAGGAAACAGATGAAGAGGGGAGAAAAGGTACCCCTGGGGTGGGGGAAATAATAGGAATTGAGGACTTCAACTCGGGTTACAAAGTGCCTTTCTTCCCCACTAGAATTTATTTCTCATATGATATTGTTTCATAGAATGGATGAACTCTAATCTTATAATAAGGAAGTTTTTGTTTTGTTAAAAAAGACCATCCCTTTGGACTCTCCAAGAAATGGTGACTCCAACTGGGCAGCAATGATTTAATTGGTCCTTGTTTAAGTAAAAAGAACGTGCGTCTCTTCATAGAAAATTGCTGCTACCCATTCTTTTAACTCCAATAATTTAATAAAACTTGTAGAGAACTGTTCAGAAAACAACGACATCTCATGATAATTCCCACGAGAGATGCAGTTTTAAGTGATGATCTTTCTGGTGCGCCTTGGAGGAATAACGTTTGGGTCAGTCTGGCCAGCACAGTCCACGTACATCCCGAGGACCCGCGTTCTCGTCCCAGGGGTAGGGGAACAACCAATGTGAATAAATAAAAAAAACAAAACAACTTTATTTTCTCCTTTCTCTTCCTGCCTGCCTGCCTCTGCTTGCCTTCATTCCTCCCTGCATTCTTCCTTTAAAAAATAAATGATGAAACTGATGCCATTTCTTATGCAAACATTCTTCTAGGGACAGCCCACAATTGTGCTGTACACTTGAAAATTCATAGACACCATAGCTGCCTGATAAGAGGAATCCAGTGTATGTAAATAGACATAGTTTATTAATTAAAGACCAACGGTATGGCACTTTTTTGCTCTGGGTGGCTCATCAGAATAGTTTCTCCAGGGAGTCCCTGAGTCACTCTCTGATGTAGGTGGTGCCATCTGTGGTCACAGCTGGAGAAAAGGTGAAACCCAGTTGGCTTTTCTGTGTCCTCCACCATCTGACTTGGTTTATATTTTAGTGAGTTTCTATGTTTTCTAGCATGTTTGAAACTGTGAACATTTAAACTCTGTTACCGTTGAGCAGTTTGCATAGGAAGATGTTTTCAGCAAGTTGTGAATTTATTAAAACAAAAAAAAAATAGAGGGGATGCCCAGATGACAACAAGGAAAAAAATTCCTCCTTTAAATAAAAGCCTCCATTCTCATTTGTAAAGCAAAATGTTCTCTCTTCAAAGTAACAGCTGCAGAAAAAGCAGGAAGGCAGAGCACACTAATCTAAGTTGTAAAATATGTTTTGGTAGCTCAACAGAGATTTAGCTGTTTCTGAGAAAAAAATCAAAATCTAATTTTAAAATGAAAGTATTTGAAAGCATGGCACAAAAGAGCCTTAGTGATGGAGCTGGTGGGCAGCCAGGCTTCGGCCACTTTGCTGATGTTCCTGGAGGGTCTGGCTGGTTTGCCCTGCTGCCAGGGACAGTGCGATTCAGACGCATTAGCAAACACCTGTCTTTTCGGAATACAATTGCTGATGAGATAGAATTCCAGAAATAGTTGGAACATAAACGTAATCGTCACCCTGGATTTTATTTTTCTTAAAGTTGATCTGTACAAATTAATATATCTTTCTAAAAGCCAAATTGCTGTTATTTTTTTTTTTCCTCTCCCTATGTGGTATTCAAGCTGTGAACTTGTCTCTTTCTTGAAGTGTTTTGCATACTGATGCTTACAGTACAGTGGTTTTGTCCTTTTAGAAAGTTGTAGCATGGAAGACGCTGTCTTTTTTTTTTTCTTCTAAGCCGTATGCCTGATCTCATAGTGAAAGACTTATGTGCTGTCAGAAATATGGAACTCTAGATCTTAGGGCCCGGTTCCTCAGGCAGTAAACCAATTTTATCACCTGGAAAAGATCAGCTTCTATACATAGCATTTATTTTTTGAGGTTGAGGAATATGGTGTGTTTGTGTATATGTACATATGTATGTGTGAACATGAATTTACTACTAACAACAATAAAGTTTTTTTAAAGACTAATATAAAGATTTGCTAGTGTCTTCATTTCAGCTGTAACTGAGCTTTCCAGTAGGGAATTGAATGTTGAGGTCAGGGAATGGTGGTGGAAACCACTGGACAGTGGTTAAGACCCTTGGTGATCTGATGGAGGCCAGGGTGTGTTGACATATATCTGAGGAATGGGGAAACTGAACATCTGGGGAACCTACACATATGAGTTTATTTCAATTTGTAAAACAAAGTTACTGCAACAAAATACTAAAGAAGTTAAAAAAAAAAGCTGTATGTATAAAGAACTTATAACACTTACCAACAGAAAAACAAACACCCCAATCAAAAAATGGTCAGAAGGGTGCACCCTGGTGGCTAAGCAAGTTAGGTTTGCTGGCACAATCTGAGGACATCTAGGGACTGGCGTTTGAGACCTGGGGCCCTGGGGAGCAACCAAATTGAGCAATGAATTCAAAATAAATTACTTGCGTTTTCCTCCTCTCTCATCCTGCCTGTCTGCCTGCTCACCTTCATTCCTACCTGCACCTTCCCATAAAAAACAAAACACAACACAACAACAACAAAAACTTCTAGAGAATCAGGCATATTTAGAGCTGGTTGGGTTAAACCTTATACATTATTGTTCCCATCCTAATTTTTAGGCGAGAAAGACCATTTTCGCATATTACCTGCCTTTACTTTTGAAAAAGTAAGTCAGTATTGTAGAAGCAGTGGGTATAATGGGCTTATTAATCTACTGATATTTTTGAAAGGATAAGATAAATTTTCTACTCTTTTTTCTCCTGCTGTAACAAAAGTTTCAGTTGATTGACCTTTCCAGATAACTGAAGGTTGCTCTTTAAGGAAATGAAATGAAGTCAAGATAAACCATGGAAATTGATGTAGGATTGTTAAAAAATAGGCTTCATTCTACACCACTGAGTATATATTATATTAATGACATAGGAAATCGGTTGAACTCTCTTTGTCCACATTTTATTTTAAACACTGGTGGCGCCATGACGTCCTTACAACACCTTTTTCATCATTGGCGTTATCATTCACATTTTACAGATGAGGAGGCTGAGGCAGAGTGCAGTTAACTTATCCTGGGACACAGGTGGATAAGCAGATGAGCCAGGAGGAGGCCACAGGCCGTGGATGTAACTATTACCTTTGTGAATCGTAGGGTTTTCTTTGTCTCCTGAGCACAATATCTCTATCTAGAATTAAAATAATTTTCTCCAGTGTTGGGCTATGTAAGTTTTTAGGCAAGTCTTTCCAAGTATTGTGAGTCACTTAACTCTTCATTGTTGGAGGTTGTAAGTAGCAAGTATAATCCCAGCCCTGAGCCATTTCTAGTATCTTCCAGAAGAGCAAGTGGAGACTTACATCATGTGTAAAACTTGTATGATTGCATCATTATTATCTAGTTGTTTCAGAATTTTTATCCTAGGTTTGAATACCCTTTCCCGTACCTGAACACTTATTCTAGCATGGGAGAAGTGCTCAGCATTTTGAGTCTGAAGGGAGGCAGACCTTACCTACTATTACTCTAGGAACTGGAAATGTGAGAAACTTGCTTTTGCAGCTTCCTTTGCAGCTAGATTGAGGTCACATGACCTAGAATGAACCAATGAGATGCCATTGTGGGACCTGGTTTTTACCTTAGGAGCTTGAGATACAAAGAAGTGGTAGGGATAGTGGATGACTCACTCAGGAAAATCAAGGGCAAGATTTGTAACTTTTTTTTGATAGACTTAACCAAACTCTAGCTTTTGAGTCCTTAGTATTGTTTCTTATGGTGTTGCTGAGGGAAATTAGTGCCGGGACACCCTAAGCTGAAGAAGAGTGTGCTTAGGGTGTTTGTGAGCAGGGGCATCAAAAGGTGTTTGGGGGAAAAATAGTTTTTAATGCAATGCAGTGGTGTGATAATTAGAATTTGTATTTCTTTTAATTTTCTTTGTGTTTATTGATTTAATATTTTTTTAAAGGATAGATGGAGGAAGAGATGATGGCGAGCAGACAGGTAGTCAGGAAGAGAGAGGAGGAGGAAGAGCAATTATTTATTTTTATTTAGTTGTTCATCTTGTTTGTTCACTCTGGCATAGGTTACAAACCATGGTCTTTGGGATGTATGTGAACTACGCCCTGCAGACCTAAACACTAAACCACCAGGGCAGATCAGCGTTGACTTAACTTTGAATTTTATGTTGTCCTAGTAGATGTGTACGTAAGGCTATACCTTCCTCTCAGTGAGTGATATCTTTTAGGCTCTGGGTCAGACACCCATTCCATCTTCTTTGATATGTAAAGTAAATTACTAAGAGCAAGTATTTTTATCAAAAGGAAGCAGTACTCATCTACTAATAATTTGGGAAAGTGAAGGCTTCTGTATATGTACAGACTCCAGAACCATGGTATATTACTATCTTTTTTACCCTTTCTGAAGTCCTCTGGTTCTTAAACCAGCTTTGTTTCTCCCGCAAAGCCAATCCCAGGAGGTGTGGACAGTGTGGGAGAAGGGAGTTTTAGGAACAATAACAGCAGCAGAAAGAGGGAGGAGAAGCTACAGTGAATGCAGAAAGGCCCTTTATGGGTGAAAACACTGAAATGTTCCACTCAAATATTCTGAATTCAGGTGCGCCCAGGTGGAATAGTGGTTAGGTCAGTCGTCTCCAAAGGAGCACAGGCTACATACCAATGGGTTGAAGTCCTGGGTCCAGGGCTGAAATAACCTGTGTGAACAACTAAATATATATATAAATAAAATAAATGCATCTTCCGCTTCTCTTTTCCTTTCTGCCTACCTACTTACCTTCATTCATGTCTATATCTTTACTTAAAGTTTTATATATATATATATACACACACACACACACACACATATATGTGTATTTTCTGAATTCAAAGAACTCCTTATCTTCTGTTTTTCCACACTTTCCATTTTTCTAAGAACTCTGTTTCTGTCATTTAATTTCTAAGAGTGATAACAACAGCCTCTCTGTTTCTACAATGAGTTCAGCTTTTTGTACTAGTCATTTTTTTCTGGCATTGAGTTGTATCTGTGTTTAGTGTACTTTGAATATTGTTTTATTTTTATTTTTAGCACTCCAAGGTATAAGAAAAATCCAGTATATAAGGTTATTTCTTGATAAATACATTTTGTGATTTCTTTGTAAGAAAAAACCCCCCCAAAAGTCCCTGCTCCTAAGGAAATGGAGTGTAAATCTACCACTCCAACATTCTCTGAAAAAGGTACTGACTGTTTGAAGATTTTAGGCTCCTCCGGGGTTAGCTTTGTGTAGTTTTCATTTGTTTCACATGTACTTTGCCCTGGGTTGTACAAACAGATAAGCTTCTTAACTGGTGGATTTAACTATCTATTCACTTTTGAGGTGTCAACCAGGGATTTGGTGAAAAATATTGAGGATAGGAAAGTGTTGAAAGGAAAAAGAAGATTCATAATAATGATGTAATTTTGATATCTTGGTCATCATTCTTGTTTTCTTTTCTCTCTGTTTATGTATGTGTATGTGTATACATACACACATATGTGTGTATATGTATGTACGTGCTTATAATTTTTAACATGAAATCATTAAAGAGAGTGCTCATGTTGGAATTAGGATACATAAATTCTGGCTGTAAGACTTTACCATATTGTATGTTTCAGTATAACTCTTTACATTTGGTCTTGACTTCTAGAACTTTCTGTAAGCCAAAAAATAGACTCAACCTTCCTCAGTTCCAGACTGCAAAGGGTTGTAGGGATAATGACTTTGGAGATTCTGGCTTTAAACATTTTCCCTGGAGAGGACAGAAAAAAGGGTTCCAGAAAGAGAATGAGTGGGAGAAAGCGATTAAAAAAAAAAAAAAAAGAAAAGAAAGAACGGAAATGTAGATTCTTTCATGCTGGACTAGATTTAAATTTTGTAAAAGAAATGTGATGAGGGCCTAAAGTCCTTTAAAATTTGAACAATTGACATATCATAACAAATCCTTTCAGATGGTTCCAATTTCTAAAAATGTATGTATTGGTACCACAAACATATTTAAATGATACAAAAGTATTGGCCTCTTTAGAGGCAACCATTCTTAGAGGCATTTGTGTTCTTTCCCTTGGTGTTTTATGGATTACAAATATTTATAAATATTTAATTTATTTGCTCATATGGTAATACACTGTATTTATTTTTATGCAGATATATTTTCTACTTATCCTAAACTCTGTTTCGTTTCAGGGCATAAGGATTTGTCTCCATTTTTTCTCCCTCCAGAAGCTTGCATTTTATTCCATGTATATAGATTTACCTTATGTTATTTAGCTAGTGTCTGATTCACAGGTATCTAGGCTATTTTGTTTTCTCTTTTACAAGCGAGTTTATATTGAATGTCTGTCTTTACATGTACACTTTTTTTCACATAAATTGGAGTTTATCTTTAAAAGAAATTCCTGGAAGTAGAATTTTGCTAGGGGAAAAATCAGTCTTTGATACTTTGACCTACATTCACACATTTCTCTCCTGTTAGTTGTGCCATTTAGACTCACAACAGAGCAGATGAGGACACTCAGCTTTCCCATCTTGCACAGCTCTAGAGGGTGCTATTCACATGATAGAACCTATGGGTGGAGGTGTGCCTGTTTGCCCCTCTGTCTGGTCCTTTTTGATGTTACTCATTGTTGCTGGTTCATTGTTATTGGCACCTTAGTTGTTCAAGAGTATGAGCTGTTCAACTTCAGATGGAGTAGACTGATGAATAGGTAGAGATTTTGGGATCTCCTTCAGATTCCTTTTCTCCCTAGGATGGTGCACCATTGCAAAAGAAAGTTTTGTAAATAAAAATAGGCTCATTAAATATGTGCCGTTAATGGCTTTCTGAAAACCAAATGCAGTATTTCAGTATTTGAATTAGAATGTGAGTTTCTATCCATGCGAGCCAGTAGTCATTGACCAACATACATTCCTATTAGAATTTCATGAAGGAGGAGAAGATCAGATTATGAAATTTCTTAAGAGGTCTGCTGTCTGAGTTTTTAAATCTGGCTTGTTTCACTTTAGACACCAAACATATGGCCATAGCTAATTATATGTTTAAATGCTGACACATTTCAAAACCATCAATGTTACTCTATAAGAAATCTCAGAGGCAATGATAATACGATATGTGGGTAGAAAGATGGGAGAGGTAAAGTGAAATTCTGAGCTTTAGAAAGCCCTGCTCTAAGCTTTGAAATCAATTTGTTAAGAACAACATTTAAGTTTTCTTTTTGTGTGTCTCTCTGTAGCATCCTTTTTGCTTGTATTTGCGTATGTATATGTGTACCTATCTCTTTCATATATACACACGCAGAGTGCGCAGGAGAGAACTCTTATTAAGTTATGAACCAGTTGTTAAATTTTCAGGTATTTGGTGAGGCTGTTGGCTTCTCATTAGTGGCTTTCAAATCAGCCACAGTGGGAGTATTTATTCCACAGAAATTGGCAAATGCTAAAAATCACGGCCTTCTTTCCAAAAAAGCTAGTTGTGAAGCATCAGTTCACCTCTGTACATGTGTTCGTATAATTAATATTTGGGCCAAAAAGGAAGAAACCTTCACAACTATGAAAAATCAATTGTTTACAATGTCTGATTGCCACTAAGTGGGAAAAAGAAGAATTTCGTTCTCTTGTACTTTCCTCATCAAAGTCTCAGTAATGTTTTATGGATCGTTTACTTCTAGTACATCAAATATGTATATCTGTACTCCTATAGTTTCCTTTACTCTTATGATTGTTTTTTTTAATATTTTCATATCCAAAGAATCTTTTACAAATAAAAAATAGTAAGCTCACTGTCGCATAATTTACCAGGATTCTTGGTGGTAGATTATGCCCTAACGAGCAAAAAGGTCACTTATTTGATCATAGGAATCAGTAACTGTGACAAAGCGCTTTTCTGGAATTAAAGAAACACATACTTTAAGGTTAGAAGGATGGTTGGAGTTTCTATAATGCAGTTTCCTCCATTATAAGGAGGACGAATGGTGGGGGTGGGGTGGGGGCGGGGCTGTGTTAATGCTCTTAGAATTCATATGCAGAATATTTGAACTGCCCTGGTCCAGCAAAGCCTGGGTTTTACCTGCAGAATGTGATATAGAAATTGTGCTTTAAAGCATGTAAATGAATAACATATAAGAGACTGTGTTAATTTTATCCCTTAATATTGAAATAGGAAGAATGACTGTTATTCAGTCAAATAGAGGTAATTTTAATAACTTGATCAGAATTTAAGCAGATGCATGCTGATGGGAAATACCATTTATGAATTGCAGAAGTAATAGTTGTGTATAGCCTTGCAGCTTTTGCCATTCTCTAAGTAGTAAAATGTGACTTATTATTCTGTACTCTGTCATGTATTACTCAAGAGGCACAAAGAAATGGTGACTTAGAAATCCTGCATAAAAATGAACTGAAAGACTTAGGTTTTCCGGAGGCGAAGGAGATTATAAACACACTATGTCACCTATTTTCATTTAGGACTTACTGATCTAAGAAAATAACTTGTAAAGCCCAAATTAAGCAGGAGTCATGATAGTTTACTAATGTTAAAAGCCAGCTGTTCTTGTTTCTTTTAAAAATGACACTCCAGAATTACATAAAATGTGGAGGTTTACATGTTAGATCTTTGGGAATGTGAAGACTTACTTCTTAGGGTTCTGATAAATGGAAATTTATTACAACTTATTTTATTCCAGTTTGAAGAATGAAAATCTTTAGAACTCTGAATTTCTCTTAAATCAAAATTCAAGATTGGACTAATATAGGCTCTTCCAAGAGGGCAGGAGGCCAGGTCACTGCAGACATTGTGACTTCTTCCCTGATTTCTTAAGTCATTTATTTATATAAAGTTTTCAATAATTTTTTAATAAATTTTTATAAAATTTTTATGAAAGATTTCAGGTCTTCATAAGGTAATGCATGCAGATTTTCTTCTGCTTTCAGCCTATTCTGATGATTCTTTTGAAAAGTCTCTCTATATACCTGAAGTTTCATCTGAGGTGGTAGCTACTCTTGTTTTCCAGGCTAAAATCTCCAATTCCTATACCCTTGCCTTTGATCTCTATTTCTGAATGAACTAATATAAATGAGAGCACTTTGCAAATCATCAACTACACAAATATGCAATATGATTTTCAACCACTAATTCTTTTCAATGTCTAATTTTAGAAATTTAGGTCTCAAACATTTTGTATCATCTTTTATGTTTTGGAAAAAGCCAAGTATCATTAAAACATTATTCCCCAATTTCTATTTTAAGCCAAATGTGTCTTGGCTAGTTAATAGTTTATTAGATTACATACTTAAATTTTCATCTGTTTGTCAGGTCAAAGGTTTTAATATAAGCTAAGGGGTAGAGTTTTTATGTAACATAAGAAAAAAGACAAAAAGAACAAATGTGCTTAGATTATTAGTCTGGTAGCTCTTGGGGGAGAATGTGGAGCATGTACTTTATTCTCATCTGTAAGACAGACTGAAATATTCTTTTACTTGTAACCTTAGTAACTCATCCCTTAATTTAGAGTGTAGCCATTTTGACCTAAAAATAAATGATCTATATCGGCTTAGTTTTCTCAGGGCTTAGTCTAGCATTTTATGTTTCATAAAAGGAGTTTTGAAGTGCATAGGATATGTGCATTTCTGTAAGGACAAAGCATCCTGAGAGACTTATTAAGACGTATATACTCTGTTGAACATAGACTGAGAATCACTGGGCCGTCTGCCTGGGCTTGATAGCAGACTGACTTTGCACTGCCATTTTCCCAAGACTGGTTCTGCCCATCTGTGTGCAAGCTTGTTGCTCTTGATCAAAAAACTGCCCAGTTCATATGGACAATCTCCAAAGGGAGGTGTAAGGACACATTTTGGTAATCTCCGTTTAGAATTCTGAAATTTGTCTATTAGGGTCCTCAGTGAGAAAACCCGTAGGCACAACTTTAAGTGCCTGCGCCTAGAGCCGTGACCCAGCAAGCAGGGATTCTGCCTACATGGAGGTGAAGTGGGAATGAGGTGTTGTGGCGGGGGCGTGGGATGCCGCACCCATTTGAAATGCATAGGATGCATGGGAGCTGTGGATTGCCCCATGTAATCATTCTGGCTTTAGCCAATTCGGTCTTCTTTGGAAGAACGTGAGTATGAAGTTGCTGGGTAAGATTGACTAAATGAAGCCCGAAAGGTCTTTTTAAAACTCTCTTCCTCTGGTTCAAATACTTCAGTGTCTCTCACTGTGTCTACAAAGAAGACATGGTTACTTTCCATGGCCTTTGTTTGGCATTCTCTTCACTCAACACACAAACAGAGATCAGGCTCCTTCCAGGGCAGAACTGCTCTCTCCTGTCTAACCCTCACCTTTAACAAATGACCTTCAACTTTCAGATCCAGCCTCTTGTCCTTGGGAAGCCTACCTTGAACCCTTGGCCATGGATCGAACCTCTTTCCTTCCCCTTTTTCTGGCTTTTTGAAACACATAACATGAGGATGAGCGAGTTTATGGAATGTATAGGATAAATTCATTTTTTATCCTTGAAAGAGAAGTAGTGGGTTGAGTATAGGTTTGGAAATACATATTTTACTCTAGAGAGAAGATACCTTTTGTTAACAATATTATTTCCTGAGTGATTGTAAACTTGATTACTAATTGGAGGCATGTCACAAATTTGGAAATAATCTAATATGGTATCGACTTAGTCAAGTTTCTGTCAGTGAAAAGATAAAATTAAATTGTGATTTATTAAGACAGACATAAAAAGCCTATGCTTTTAGAAAAGAGAATCCCCATGACATTTATTTCTCATTCTATCAGTTGAAAATTTGAGTATTGATTGCTACTATTGTATTTATCAATGTAGTGAATGTTGATTGTCATAAAAATGTCCCATTGACATTTTATAGTCATAGAGTATCTTCTAAATAAAGAAGTAAATTGAGGATTGTGTAATTCTATTGTTTGGAGGTTTTCATCATAATTCTCCCTCCACTCCTCCCTTCTTCTGTTTCTTCCTTCTTTTCTCTCTATTTCTCTCCATTTTTTTTTCAATTAAGCAGCACTCGAACACAAACTGTACAGAGTGTGTTTTGCATATCTTGATACCAGATACTTGAGTAGATGTTAAAAGTTCCCACAGAGACCTATGACCTCATGTCTGTTCTTCAATTAATATTTCTCAGCAGAACTTTTTCTGAGGGTTGACACATATGAGCACACACACACACACAATTTTGTGTGTGAATCTCCACTGATATGTGGATAACATTAGTATTATATTTGGAGATTAGAATTAGATAGGCTGGTCAAGTACTGTGCTTTTTTTTCTAAATCAAATTTAACAAAAGATAAAAAATAACCTCATTTCAGTACACCGAGAATATTTTTCCCCCTTTGTAAATTGTTTTTCAAATCGAAAATACTTTCAAGTGCTACTCGAAGCTCTCCTGTAGCCCTTCTAGAATTCCTTATCTGGGCCTCCCTCTGCCATGACTAGCTCCATATAACTTGTATCTCTATCATAGCATTTGACATTTGCCCTCTTTTAACATTTATTTATATAAAACGATAACATTCCAGTGGGCACCCCCTCCCCCCAGGTGTCTTATATACATTTTGGGATTTTAAAGAGTCAGCACTAACTCATCCTTTCCTTGGCTTCCAGTTGGAAACCAAATGAGAATCAGGAGAGAGAAGACAGGTAGATGGAGATTAAAGTGACAAATGGAGATTAAAGCTGATTGTAGATCTGCATTTAGATCTTAGGTGGAAGGGACTTGGTACCAGTCCCCAATGGAACTGAACAGACTTACACTCGTAGTTATAACATATCTGGACAATCAGAGACCTGTACTATTCTTCCTCTGGGGTGAGGAGAAAGCACATTCATCCAAGGGAATATCAGGAGTTAGAATGGCAGGCTGATATTCTCCATCATTCACTAGTTCTTGTTATACATCTTCCTTCTCTTAGTAGACAGCCCGGAGCGGGCAAGAGACCTGGAGTGTTATGGACATGAAAGTGTCTTTACAGGAACTTTAGGACTCAGAGGAATAAAGTTGTACTCAGTGGTAGACCTTGCATCTACATACTTTTCTGTTTAACTCAACTTTTAACTCAAGTTACTTAAAACTGACAATGATATTTTTGATTGTCTCCCTGTATCACCCACGCTCCTCCAAAGATATTGACGATATTGTCTGGAAAACACTGAATAATAACTTTCTCTGAAACAAGACTTAAGGTGAAAGGATTCAGAAATCTTCGATGTAAAAATACTTGATGGAATTCTTGCAGCTATTAAAAAAGATGAAATTTTGTCCTTTGCGACAATCTCGATGGAACTGGAGGGGATCTTGTTAAGTGAAATAAGTCAGAAAGCAAAAGGAAAATCCAGGATGGTTTCACTCATATGTGGACTATAATGAAATGAAATAAGCGAGCATACAAGTCACAACGACATTAACAGGACACAGGGCTGTGGTTACAGGGAGCAGCAGGGGATGGGAGGGAAGGAAAGAAGGGAAAAGATGGTGATAAATTCTGGTGGTGGGTGTGGTACAAAATATAGATTTTGATGCAATTTCAGTACCCTAAAATTAGTACAGCATTGTGAACAAAAGATATGATAAATATTCCTATTGGAAAAAAAATCACTATCTGCATGATTCCTAAAGCAGTTGATAAAATGGAGGCTTTCTGTGCAAAAACAGTTTCAGAGGACATGTCAATTTATACTGAGATCTGAGAGAAAACATATGACTGGAAATAGACCACTATAAATAAGCAATATAATTACGGTTAGATTTTTTTTCTGAGGAAGGTCAAATGAGTGACTTAAATGTTTAGTTATTTTTTTTTCTTTAGCTTGAACAAATCTGTGGATCACATTAGATATGGAGATTAATCTTGCAAAGAATATCATATCCTTTGGAAAGAAATATGAATAGTATATCTCAGCCTTTGGAAAATTCAGTGGTATTTTATTGTTAAAATAGGATCTAGTAATACTGGTAGAGAATCAATTCCATACAGACCATTCAAAGATATATCACAATATAAAATTTTCACAGTGAAACCTAGGACTTTCTGACTACCCATAACACTAGTAATTAACTCTTTCAGTTACTTGCACTGAATATACCTAATAATCAGACATTCATTCTGACATTTTATAAATTTTGGAATAAAGTTTATTTTCTGCTAATGGGTTTGTAGCCATTTAATGAATATCAAGATGCGTTGTTTTTTTTTTTTTTTTTTTTTTTTACTGGTATTAAAGAATGAAAAGACATAATTTTGTAGTGGATATTAACCCTTCTGATTATGATGAGATAAAGTGGATAATATTGATAGCCATTTGGGGGCATCTTATTTTCAAATTTGGAGATGTGATGAGTTGGACTAATAATTATCATTAAACTGTCATTTTAATGTCTCAGGTATGAGTTGTCTTTAAATGGTATGTTTACCAAATGAATAAAATAAGGAAAATTAAAACTGGGCAGAGATTTAAACAGATAAGAGATTTCGTTACCTTCAAGGTGCCTTTTAAAAATTGCAATAATTGTCGCTTTATTTGAGACTAACTTAAGAACAATGAATGTGGGTGATTTTGAGCAGTGCAATTTAAGAGGAAACTGCGGAATGGAGCAATTCGTTTTTTGTGTATAATGTCTTAGACAATGTTTGATGTGATTAGAATGGAGTCTTAGTGTTCTTAAGTTTTGCCAAACACAGATTGTGGAAATACACCTATCCAGATTGTGAAGATTCTTAAAGAATTCATGTAAGGTATCAGAGAGGTGCTCCAACTATTTATTCTAGTCTTATTTGGAGCTAATGTCTGTGAGTGATTCAGTAAATGGGGTTATAAATATTCATCTATTTTATCACTGACAGCAGTTGAGAATCTGAATAGACAGTGGACTGCAGAATCCACATCTTGCAATCCTGCACATACTAACTTTTCCAACTTTATTTCCATGTTTGATAGCAATTCAGGAACATTAGTGTTAATCAGCTGTGGAAACGGAATTGTTCTTCCTCGTATGAGAATTTGGAAAGATTGTTAGCTGACTCTTCATAAATGACAGGTAGTGGGCTTTGTTCTCATTCAAAATTTAGGACAAAGGAAAAAGCAGAATGCTTCACTCACTTCTCAACAGTGCTGTGACCTTAAATACAACTTGTAAAGCTCAATGTGAATGAACTGTACCCTTGGAAGTCAAATTGTTCCCTTGGGGCTAGAAAAAGACCTTTTAGTTCTTTCTGAAATCGAGGGAAAAAAATCTTCCAAATGATTTTTACATAAGTAGAGTTTGAATCATATCTAGGTAAACAGAATTGCACTTTAAGAGAGATATTAAAAATAGTTTGGAACACGTAATCCATTTCACTAGTAATCCAAATCCAATCCAAATCCAAATCCAATCCAGTAGTATTTCAGATGTTACAAGAGACTAATAGAATCCTTTGCTGCTAAGCTGATAGAATTACTTTGTCTACAAGTTAAAAACCTAGTTAACATGTTCACATTTTACTCTATTAGATAAAGTTATGTACTTTGCCGTTGTGGAATTTTGTGGATAATATTCCCTTTTAGGACAACACTGATTTCCCCATTTTGGAAGGGGACTGAATAAAGCTCTCTTCGCACAGTTTCTATATAAGAAATTAATGTGTAGACAGATGTTGATTTATAAGGCTTTGCAACTTAAACTTTCATAACGTTATAATGAAATGTCCAATAAAATTAAAGAAATTTAAAACTTTAAAAGGTAGTTGTGAAAATTATTCACCTAGACATTCATTCATTCATGTTACCAATATTTACTGGACATGTACTGTATCACTCCTAAGGTATTCATTTTGGTGAGTAATGCTGCCCAAATGAATAATGAATCATTGTTCATGGGAATGTAAAAGGTTCAGTCTGGAAATGATTTAATGTCTTGCATTCTACTGTATCCTATTAGTATCAATATAAAGATAATACTGTTGATATCAAAGTATTGACATCAGTGCTATAATGAATGTAGAGTAGAAGATGATTCTTTGCCACGTGGAGATTTCATTTCATATTAATACAATTTATATATTCGTTCATTTATTCAACTCTGTTTTACTTTTTACAACAATGTATTTTGAGTACTATGACTATATCTGGTATGTTGCTAGTAGTCAGAAATGAAGTATTATATACCAGTCTCCAGAAGGAAACTATTTTCATTTCAAAAAAGCTACTGCAAATCGAACTTGACCTCAGATATTTCAATTAAGTGCATTGGTAGTTTTTCCTTACAAGTGGCCTATGGCATACTATAAATATAGCCTTTGTGTATAAAATATGCCTTTATTAATATGCAAACAAAAATATCTACTCTTTTTGAAACTTTCTGGGTAAATATTTGTGGAAATGAATATTAGTAATGCAACTAATTCTATATGATAGTCAAAATTCCTGTGACTTCAGAATACTATAACATACTAATATTGTATCACAGATTAGGATCTTAACCTAAGACTGTGTAAATGACTAGGAAAAAAATGTACAGGGAATTGATAAATATTTGGGTTTCCATCTTGGGGACAATTTAATCACAAGATCACATATTTATAAATTTTGATTGTGTGAGCCTTCTGAATGTAAGCACTTGATCAGGCAAAATATTGAGGAATAGTGCATGTCCTGCTTTCAAACTGAAAGCCTCTTCTGATTATAGACTAACCTGTCTGCCAGCTCTGACATGTTGCAAACAGATGCGGTAATAGATTGAAACTCTTTTCATCTCTTTGGGGGAAAGACTGTTTTAAAGTTCTTAATGGTTATTTTTCTAGAAATGGTTCATTTGAGATCTTAATTGGGTACATGAAATGGTTTCTTCTGTCATTGATCCTAATACGTGCACATTTGCAGCATGTACAAAGGATTCTTTTGTTTTAAACATTGCACAATTTTATGGGGCATGAAAACGAGAGGAGAGCTTCATTCTTTAGAACCCTGCTTGACTAGAGAGCAAAGGGCTAAATCAGCAGACCTCAAACATGATATGAGTAGGAGGAACAATTTGCTTGAGCTGGGTGATATTGGTAACAGAAATGTATTTTCCCGTAATTCTGGAGGCTGGAAGTCCAAGATCAAAGTGTGGGCAGGTTTGGTGTCTTCTAAGGCTTCACTCCCTGAATTGCAAATGGGGTTCTTCTCAGTGATCTCCCATGGTCTTCTTTCTAAGCACGCATCTTTGTTGTCTCTCTCTCTCTGTGTCCAAATTTTCCTTCTACTGGCCTCAGCTGAATCACCTTTGCAAGGCCTTTTCTGCAAAGACGATCACATTCTTAGGTACAAGGGGTTAGAGCTTCAACACAGGAGTGTGTGTTTTGTGTATGTGTATGTGTTTTGGACTAGGGGGGATACAAACCAGCTTAGAGCAGCTAGGAACATTTTAGGTACTTTGCTCTATTTATAATGACCAAGTTGGAAACATTTCTCCTTAGTCAAGAGTTAAGGATAGTCCTGGAGACTCCACTGAGGAAAAGTAAGTTCTCCTTCCCCTATAATGAACTCTCTACTTAAAATTTCTCTTGTGGGTTGTGAAAATGTCACATTAACTAGGGTACTTTTAACCTTTGATGGTAGGGAACTACTAACCTGAGTTTAGTCAGGGGCATATCACTAAAAAACACGTGAGGTTTTCTAGGATATTGATTCATTTTCTCACTTTGAAACCTTGATCTCGTGTGAGAGTGTGTGTGTGTGTGTGTGTGTGTGTGTGTGTGTGTGTGCACATGAGCACATGTTGGGGAATTGTTGGGGAGGTTTTAAGATTAAGAATTCTCTGAATGGGGGGAAGAAGTGAACTTTGACCTCAGAAATGCCTTGATGTCTAGGGTCTTCTGCAGAGGAGTGGGGCTGGACGGTTCATGGAGATCAGAGCTGGAAAATTGTCCTTGGAGCTGTCATGGTGGTGTGTTGCCGATTCTTAGACCTTCTATGAGGACCTGGGATGTAGGATTCTATCATGATGTAACTCTCCGCTCTGGAACTTCTTGGACAGGTGCTTCATGTTTCTTTCTAATTCACCCTTTTCACCAATTAGCCTCCTAGATCTTTGTGTTCTGCCTCATACAGATGCCATCTTCCATGTAAGTATTTTTAAAGGAAATACAGATGATAAGGAATGCCTCCAAAATGCTCAGAAACCAAAAGTGGTCTTCTTATATGGTCTGTGACAAAAGTGAATCACTGTATTTTAAAAGTTATTAGTTTAGTTATGATACTTGGCAAAGGTTGCTTCATACTTTTCATTGGGAGTGAAGGGATTTACAAACGAACCAGTGTTGTGAGAAGAAGACCTCATTTTTACCTTAAGGAAGTTACTTCTTCCATTGTCATGGTAAATCATCCATGAAATTATGGAGACAGTGTATGTCAAGCTAAGAATTGTAAGGATAAAGTGAGGTAATGTCAAGGAAAGACCTCTGTAAACTTCCAGGCATTATGCAGTTAGAAATGATGAATGCTGGTAGAGAAATGTGAAATTATATCGGAGGCATTAAAAGCTTATAATAAATGCTCTCATTTCTCAAAATTCTTGTTTGTTCAGAGTAGACCTAGGAGGTCTTTGCTAGAATCCAGTTCCTTAAATCCCAGTCTGAGCTTGAACTTGAAATAGTCAGAAACTCGTAGATCCTAAAATGTGAGTTTTAGCTCTGCAGAGGAAGTGTCTGAAGACCATGTGGTTAAACTGTTTTAGAAAGATTCAATTTGGTGACTGTATTTAATTTTTCTTTTTAAGAGTAATTATTCTCTGGGTGTAATTTTATTTCTGTAAGTATCTTTCGAAATACTATAAGCTTCCTAAGGGCAGGAATCATCTCTCTTTTATTTTATTCCCCAGTGATGGACAAATTGACTTCCATAAATTTAATCAATTTTGGTGAATTCCCTGATGAGGGAATTTTTTCTTCATTCACATCAAGGGGTTTTCATATTTGCTTTCTTCACACACAAAGTTAGGCTCCTTGATTCTGTCCTCTTCATTTTAAAGTCTTATTATTTTGAATATAAGTTTATATTATGTACCAATGAATTCAATGTATTTTCCTTCAGTGCTGTAGTTTCTGGATAGAGTATATGGATGTTGTGATGATATCATTTCCACAGGAGTGCTAAGGTGATTCAGTTTCACTTTATGAGGTAAATAGAGAAATGTATTTAAAAATTTTTGTTTTGCCTTTAATTGTGCCTATAATCATTATACTGAATTTGCCATTTTACATATTTTTTAAGAGTATAGTTCAGCAGTGTTAGCTATATTCCCATTATAGTGAACTAGATCCTCTAGAATTTTTTCATCTGGAAAAATTCAAACTCTTTGAGTATTTGTTTTCCCTTTTTTCTGTATTCTATGGTTTTGATTATGTTGGTCACCTCCTAGATGAATACATTCAAAAGGCAAATATTTATATATTGGTTTTTATTTCTGATTTTATATATGTCCATCAGAGTCATATAGGAAATCTGAACTACCTAATGCTAAGTGGTGTTTGCATTCTCAGTCGTGTGCAATAAAACCTAGTACTGATTTTCTTGAATAAGATCAGTAACTTTGTCTTGGGAATAACAGTAAAATAATCTGAGAGCAAATAAAGGCATTGCATATAATTGGTAAAGCAGTATGTGGCTTTAGAAATCAAACTGATTTAAGGATTCTTAATTATCTATTATCTACTGCTTCTTGAGGGACATATACTCCATTGCATGTAATTTTAACAGTGCTCTTTAGAATAAAAAATAGATAAGCATTAGCTTTTTAATGTCATGATAGAAAGTGTGGAAAGTTATAAATTTCAGGGCAAGGCATGGCAATGAGTGGCTTTTCTCTCTTCCTTATCTTTAGAATCAGTTTTTAAACTCTATTTGTGCACTGCCTGACAGTTTACAACTCCATTTCCTCAGGTAGAGAGGAATAGAAAGGATGGGTTAGATAAAGTGCTTGAAGTTTCCTGAGAGATTAAGGAATTAAGGGCTTTGTTTATTAATTCATTTGAAGTAACATCGCATCATAGCAAACTATAGGTCTGCACCGTTGTAAGTTGATATCTGTCTAGATGACGTGCGTTCATCACTAACGGTCCAGTGCGATTCTTCTAGTGTTGGTTTGAGATTGGTAAAGGAGGAGTCCTGTCTTACCATCGTACACGACTTGTTTACTTTGCAGTTATGATCTGTGTGCATGTCAGAATACTAGACAACGGTTGACTCGAGGGCTGTGGTGGCAAAGCCAGCTGGTGCCAGGATCGAGAGGTTGAATGGTGCCTTCTAGGGCCGAAATGCACCAAGGGGCTTTAAGGGCGTGCAGGTCAGTGACGGCCTGGTTCGCCTGACTGCACGTTTCAGTCATCCTGTGGCATTTCTGCACATGGTTATCATTCTCCAGCCCTCAGCTTCACCTGTGGCAGGATTCCAACAAAGCCTTCTCTGGAGGAAATGTGGAGAAAAGAAAGCATCCGACTTTCTGTTCCTGACACGGAGAGCAACGTTGCTTCACAAACAGCCCAGAGTTTGTATGCATTTGTTAATCTCTTTTTTTTTTGTTTCTGTAGACTTTCTACTCCCCCTCCTTTTTTTTTTTTTTTTTTTTTTTCTAAATCTAGGGCCAAATAATTGGAGTTTTGAGAATTTCCACAGAGATGCAAAATCAACAAAGTGGAGTATGTTGCTTGTCTAACATACCTCGTTTATCACCCCAGTTAAAAATACTTCATATCAGGCAGGAATATATTTCCACTATAATATGCATAAAATAGACATAAAATATATACTAAGTGTGGTGTCTTCATATTACGATGAATGCCTAGTATGGCGGAGCCCATTCCTTAGAGCAAACCATGAAAGCCGCACCCAGCACCAGGTGCTCTTTGTGTGGCTGAGCCAATTCCCTTCATTTTAAATGGAAGGAAACTCAGACTATAATCTGCCTAAGGACACATAGCCCTCAAGAGGTGAAAACAGGATTTGAATCAGAGCATGGTCGACAAAATCCGCCAAAGTGCCACGTTTCCTCTTCCTGTGTGTAAAGGAGAAAGGAATATAAAAGCCTAGCTTGACATTTACCTTGTTGAGCAGATTGAAGATTTTCAAGCAGAATAAATGCTCCTCTGTAATTGAAAGGAATCATGAGAATATATAAGAATAAACCAAAATAGTTACCTGTAATAGCTCAGTGTTAAATACAGAGGTGTTAACTACTGAAGTTAGTTGGTTGAGAAAACATTTTAAAGGCAAAAAGTATAGTAGGTGGCTATTTTGAAATCGGCAATTTTAGAAATTTTGATATTCGGTACAGAGACAAAAACAAAAACTGAACATTGTTCATTTGTTTACTTTTTGACACCACTGCCATTAGGATACTCCAAACTTAAAATGAAGAATTGCACAGTGCTTGTCAAAAGCTCACACTAAGAGAAATTGATCATGTCCATGGGTTCAAAAGTGACATTTATGGTGAATCTATTTTTTCCTTTTCCTTTGGGTACTTTATAGTTAAGGCCACTTTAAGCCCCTAGTACATACTTTATACATGAACATTGAAATGTGAGCTTATGGTAGAAATAGTGTTGGAAAAATGGGAACCTGTCAAACCATAGATCATACTTCTAGCAATGAAATAAAAGCTTAATCTAGTGTAAGTTTCAGATATTATAAAAGGGAAACAGCCTAATATTTCAGAGGAAATGCTAAGAAATCTGGTAACTCTTGGTGGCTTCTGTGACCGTCTCAGTGGGTAGGCCAGTGCATTCACCCTCTCTACTGACTTGATCCGACAAAGTTTTCTAGGTTCAGTTCTTCCCCTGGGGATTCAGCCTTGTTTGCTGGTCTCTTCTACCCACCACAAGAAGATGAAGGGTCAGATTTTATTTCTCTGGGATTCCAAAGTCATCAGTCCTCCAGGTAGCTACTATAGGCTGGTCCAAAGGTGGAACCTTCTGTGGGGTAGTTAATCCAGAAACTAATGAGGGCTGGTGGCACTGCTGCCCATGGGAAGAAACAAAGCAGATCATCAGTGCTTCTTGTCTGCCCTCAGTCTGTATCCATGGCTTCTTACATTCTATAGTTTCTCCTGTTCTGCAAGACTGCTGTTCTATTTTCTCCCTTAGTTTTAAATTCCTGTTTGAAAGTGCAGCCAGTCCAGTGAGTCCCATCATTGCGAGTGTAAGTGATGCTTTTTCAGACATTAACTTAGTTGGCATCAGCAAATCAGCTTTATTGCTCATGACTGAGGAGAATAGAATATTCTGAATTTCCAGGGCAAGTTTCTTCACTTTGCTAAAAGAGGTAGCTACAGTGGTGGGCTTTAAAGAGTCCATAGTTTCTCTTGGGTGAGATTGGAATGGAAAAGTTAGGAAGGTGAGTATACGTATAGCAAGCATATTTAATCTTTCATTTGTGTATTTTTATGAGTGCATTAACACAGCTACCCTCAGTGAAATAAAACTAGCAATAACTAATAATATTTATCACAAAATGGTCTTTTTTTAAATTGAGTGTGAGAACTTTTTATTGCCTCTGAAAGTAAGTTTGAGATACGTTATTTAATGGGATCAAGATACAGTAAGATGAACACATATTTTTTTTCATTTTTTTATAGGCCAATCAGAAGTTTGATTTTTATTTTGAGCAAGGGAGTGAAAGAAACAAACACATCTACTGGGAATAGGACCATCTCTCTCCTTTGAGCTGAAACGATGAACTCATAAAATTTCTGTGAAACTTGTCTTGAGGACGGGAAAGATGCTCTTAATGAAGGAATCTACCAGAATCATTTGGAGGATTTTTTTCAAACTTAATCCCACTCATCCTCCAAACCCAGGTTCTGGTGTCCCTCTGAGATTATCAGAATGTATAGTGAAAAGGATGGTTAGATGTTTATGAAAAATTCCTCTGCTGGTTCTGATTCCTCCTCCTCTCCATCTCAAGGGAGTGAAAAAATCTGTTTTCAGCCCATTTTCTCTCTAGACTTTCCTTAAATAGAAGAACAGAACATATAGAGAAATTAATTTTTGCTAAACAAGAAATTATTTTAAAGTTATGAATCATATATTTTAACCAGGGAGGAAGATCACCTGCCATCATACCTGTTTCTCCTGTAATATTCACTTTAAATTCTGAGATAATTCTTTTGGTAACCAATGCAATTATTTTAGACATTTTGTATTAATTGTCCACTATATTAGAAGAGGATTTGCACTACCTATTCTTTTTTTAAACTTATTTATCTCTCACCAGTTCCAAACTAGGAATGATTCTTTTTTTCCCCTGATTAAAAACAACAATAAAAACCTAAGCAGGTAGGTGAATTTTTGGATTGAGAAAACAAAAAAAACCTTAGAAAAGTTCACAGGAGGCAGCCTCAATTTTCTCAAGGAAATAAGAGACGGGTTAATTTTCTGGAAGTGAGTCACTATCAAGTGTTATCAATAATTCACTAAGGAATTAACAGATCTAAGCATAGCTACAGGCCAGTAGAAAATGACTAACCCATAGGAACAGAATATTACGTGGACCCCACCCACTACGGTGGATTTGTTTGGCCGGGTAGAATGTTAATTTTCATATTTTCATATTTGCAAAAAACAGAAGAGAACAGCAAAATGCTGGAAGGGAGATGTAGATACCTAGAGAAATTTCATGTATGGTCTTTGCTGAACTGTGTGTAACAATGGAGCAGTGATCAATATGGCAGATAATCCCAACCTGTAGGTAATGCGAAACTTTAAAACATTTTTAATTTGATTCTTTATATATATCTTCATATATTGGGATAAATATAGTTGATGTTGGGCAAATATTTGTGACTGAGGAGGCTAAGGTATGCAGATCAATGACCTGGATTTGAAACCCAGGACCTGGGGTGAAAAATAAACAAATAAATGGATGATGTTATTATGTTTATTCACTTATTTCCTTTCATTGCAGTAATATTTTATTAGTACTCCTAAAGTCCACAAGGAAACCAGTAGGAGGAAATCCAAATTTCATATTCCTTTTAGAAATGAGGTCAAGAATTGACAACTGTACATTAATGTTCATATCCTCTGGGGGCAACACTTTTTTGCATTGATTGTGGTTTGTTGGCTTTGTTTTTAGATTTGTAATAACGAAGTGTAGCTCCTTGCAGATGGCAAATTAAAACATATAGTTTGCTTTTTTAACATAAATGTTCTCATTTTAAATTTAAAAGGGTGTGCTTTTAAAGCAGAAGAAAATAACAGGGCTGTTGCCTTGGAGTACCAGAAGTAAGTCCCTCAGGGCAGAGCTGCAGTGCGGATAGCAATAATTTTAATTGAACACCCAAACTAAGCCAACTTCAAGTCATGTGTATGTCTTACAAATAGCGTGTATTATGTCCTTTAAGTCCTTTTAGAAGCTTATGAAGATTTATACTAGTAGTTAGCTGCTTTGTCTGAGCTACAGAGAATATTTAATAGTTTTTATCAGGATTAATGAGCAGAAATGTCTCAACAAATGAAATTCCTTAGTGTGTACATTGTAGTCATTTGACATTCTCTTTTTCACTTGCAATAATGTCAGTAACAGACACTTTTTGATATATGCCTTTGTATTTCATGTATTTATTAGATTTCTGTGAACTCATTATATAATGTATTTGTGCAGTTAGCACTTTTCTAACCTAAAATTTGTCCAAGTATCATGGAGTGAGTACATACATTTCATACATATTCAGCATATAATATAACAGCATCCACTCCACTCATTCAACAGTAATTAGGATTATCTACTTCATACCAAGTGCTAGAGATGCAATGTTGAGCAAATCAGAACCTCTTGGAGATTATGATTTAGAGAATGGAAATAATAATGAAATTAATATATTAGTGTAAGTTGTAATAATGCTGCTCCAGAGCAGTAGAGGATAGTGCAGTGTGTTTATCAGAGGTATGCTCTGGAGGTGAAGACAGGAGTTCTTGGGAATGTAGTCTGGACTGAGCAGAAGGTTCCAGTAGAAGGTGACCAAGTAAAGATGGCGTAGAAGGGAATCTTCCAGTCCTATGGAATAGCAGCTGCGGAGCTTCTGTGGCAGAATAGATAAAGGCCCCTTTAAAGAAATGAATGGAAATCCTGAAATGGAGCACAGAGAAGAGCAAGGAGCGATGTAAGGCCAGTGAAGCCACTGATTATTCTTTTACCCATAGCTTCCTTATTTTAATATATTTTTAAATTAAAATTTTGTTTGTCAATTACATGTCCATACAGCTAGAAAAAATATTACTGATTTAAAAAAATAATAAATTTCCTTTCATTTATTTATAGGTCATATTAAGTATGTAAACATGTACTCTTTTCTTGAACTGGGTAAGGGAGTTAGAATCCTTACTGCCATACTATGTATATTGCTAATATTTGGCATGGGAAATAGTTTTACAAGGTTAGTAATGCTGGTTTTACACACTTTAGTCTCAATTTGGCAATTATACTAAATCATGATTCTGTCGACAGCTTTAACATACTTTGCTGTGTTGTTAGATCAATTGGTATAATTTGTTTTCCCATCCAAACTGAGAAATCACTTTCTCTGGAATGTTTGTGTATGTATATAGCTGTGTGTATATATGTGTTTGGTGGTAGGTAGAGAAAAGTAATAATAATGATATCTTTTAAAACATTGATTAAATTTTAGTAAAGCTCAGGATGGATCATTCTAGGTCATGTCAAAAAGTGAAAATTATTGGGACAATAGTACTGCCCTTGAGGACTTAAAAAATTATTTAAGCATAGATATTTCTTCTATTTTTTGTCACTATAAATACATACAATTTAAATTGAATCTACATGAGAAAAACAGATTTCAAAATTTAGGAGAAAACAGGTTGATGTGAAGATCCCAGAAGTTGGCAGGCTAGAAAAAGAAGTACCATGTAAGTGGAGGCCCAACCAGGGAACTATTTCCAAAATTCTTCCAAGTTTGTACTGAGAAAGAACCCTAACAAGCTGGACACCAATGACCATGTCTAATCAGTGATCCTGTGAATTCAGAGAGGCAGTCCTGACAAAACCAGGGGGTAGGACAAAACCCAGAGGTTGAAAGGACCTCAAGGCCTAGTTGTGAAGACATTATTCATGACTCAAATGATAGATAACTGGTGGAAATAACTTTCTTCTCGTCCATCTTAGAGGAGCCTGTATCAGTCTGTCCTTTAAATACCCACAGATAATTTCTGTCTTGATAATTCTTCTACTATTAAAACAAAATGTTCAGCATGCCAGGCAACTTATTAGAGAGAAGTCCAACTCTTGACACATTGATGGGATGGAAGAGATAAGAAATTTTTTGTCCAAAGGAATAGCCTTAGGATATGACCTTTCTTCAGTCTTTTGAGCATTGGGTAGTGGTGGTGAAAACCAGCTTCCTTCCTTCCTTCCTTCCTTCCTTCCTTCCTTCCTTCCTGCCTTCCTGCCTGCCTGCCTGCCTGCCTGCCTGCCTGCCTTCCTCCCTTCCTCCCTCCTTCCCTCCCTCCCTCCTTTCCTTTTTCCTCTTTCCTTTTCTCCCTCCCCGTTCCCTCCCTCCTTTCTTCCAGATGCTTCTAGTGTTTAGTGATTAAAAGAATCGAATGACAAACTGAATGAAAACTGTGGTACTAATCTTCAGATAATTGTAAAGCCACCCATGAGAATGTAAAACGATTCTATAAAATTATTTTGGCTAAAAGTAAGCTAATGTCATAGAAGGCTGGTTCAGGGATGAGGGGGAACCTCTGAGGAACTTCCTGCCTAGTGTCCTCACCTTGTACACCAGCCAACTTTTTTCTTTCTCTTAAAAAAGCCAGTGGTGAGGCAGGAGCTTGTGATTCATATGTTAATGAGCATGCTCTCTTTTCATCTCAAAGAACATTATCATCACTTCAACATATTCAAAAGCTGTGAGAAAGGAGATGTGGAACCACAATAATCATGAATGGGCACATGTTGCATTTATAAAACACATCAAACTATTTTTCAAATATTAGGAGCTCTAATCAAGTCTGCAACACATTTTGCCGGTGATATTTCCTGTAACTTTTACCCATATGTATTACAAGGGTAATGATATCCATATGTTTGATTCATTTGGACAGGCTCAATAGAAGATACATTTAAAGGTCTATTTGATTATACTTTTAAAAGTTTTTTTTTAACTATATTTTACGGAAATCATACATTTTTAGCTTTCTTATAATTTGAATTCTTTTTCAAATACCCTTTTGGGAAAAAACTCTCTAGCAAAGGCAAATGAATGCCATGATCATGATTGGCAATCTTGATTTTATTGCATTTTATTCAATTGTTATTAAGCTCCACCAATTTTGATTTTAAGAAAAATGAATAAGACTGTCTTAAGAAAATATATCTGTAAATTCTGTAGGCTAATCTGTGTGGTTTCAGAGGTTTTCATATTTTAATACTTTGAAGCTATTAAGTATTACTTCTAAGACTGAAATAATTACAAAAGATAATTAGCAGAAACAGATCCAAAATAAGAGAGTCACAACCATTTGGGCTTGATCAGATCAAAAAAATGTTGAGCAGCAAAAACGTTTAAGAAATCTGTGTTCTCTGTCTTAATTTCAAGTGTGGATATTTTTAAGCCTGAAATAATGTGATCAAAATAAACTATCAGCAGTGCTCTGTATCAACTGTAATTTAATGCATCTGTCCAGAAGAGTAGTGAATAATGAGTTATACTAATCAATCTAGATAAAAGAGATTTAATTAACATTAACATCTCCTCCAAATCTTTAGAAACTTTTTTGGGGGTTAAGCAGGAGTTCTAATCTAGGGATTCTGTGAAGATGATGAAAGGACATTTTTAAGATAGATTTTATGGAAAGTGTTTGAGAGATTTAGTGTGCAAATGACACAAAATCTGTCTCTGGTTTTCCGAAAATGGCAATTAATTAAATTTAGAAAGATTCTAGCCAGTATTAATACTACCCTTTTGTATTGACTTTAAGAACACTTTTATAAAAGCAGGTAGGCATTACATAGTTGTTTATAGGCTGTCTAAATTATCTATATCTAGCTATATATGCCTATACACACACACATATATACGCATGTATATATATATATATATGTGTGTGTATATATGAAAATTTGACTATATATACATAAAGCAAAGTGTGGGCTCCCATTCAAGGGCAGATTTTAGGCCTAGAAGCTTAGTGCTAAACAGCTAGCCAATGACTGTAGTACAGATGATTTCCTCAAAGTGGCTAATTTATTTGGTGAACAAAAATAAACCTTCCCGCGATCCTTTATAGGGCAGACAGTAAGCAGGCCAGCTACATTAATTAAATAATTCCACAGAAGAGTTATGATGAGGACAGTGAAGTGAGAATTCGAAACTGTTTTCTGATACAGCTGGAAACAAAGAAGAGACCGGGGTCGAGTGATCCACATATAGTGATGTGATGATATGGGCTCTCCTGACTGGGCTTTATTAGCACCCGGTTGAAACTCTAGTGTCACGAATGCCTGTAGGTTTACTCATGCTCACAGGCCAACATCCTTAATGCAAAACAGCAGGAGTGAAGGGAAGGAGACCCAGACTTGGTGTCCAAATGCCAGGTCCTAGCGAGTCTCAAGTTAATCTATCAGAGCTTCAATATTTCCATTTATAAAATGCAGCTCGAAATGCTTGCCCTGTATCTCATACGCTTTCAGAATATGAGAATATATTTAGAGATACTATGGAAATGTAAGAGTCATGTCGTTAAATTAACTATTTTAGTACAATGAAAGCTAAGCCAAAGGTTTAAAGAGATGTGTTTAAAAGTGCTAGTAGGAAAGGTAACAACCCCCTACTCATTTTTTAGAAATAAACATGTTCAGGACCATTTATACCTACATATTTAGACATCCTGTGTTACTAACCTAAGTTTATCTATATCTGTGTATCCACATATAGACAAAGATATATATGGGTATGGAACAACTCTTGGTAAAACTTGCAGGCAGAATTAAACCTTTTAATTTAAATAATCAAATCCTGCATAGCGAATCTCGGCAGATTGAATCTGGTACTTTTGAGACATTTCAAATGTATGTGCCTTTCAATCCATATAAAAGAATTTA
Organism: Solenodon paradoxus; assembly: GCA_004363575.1. NCBI lineage: Eukaryota > Metazoa > Chordata > Mammalia > Eulipotyphla > Solenodontidae > Solenodon > Solenodon paradoxus. The sequence goes on from RJWH01001314.1 coordinate 147,612, forward strand.
TTTCTGTGTTTCACTTTCTTTGCTTTCAAGATGAAAAGGTAAGCAGCACAGTCTGAAAATAAATATCGAAGCTGCTTTGACATGATCTGATCCATCGTTTTTGTTGGTCATGCAAGGCTGTTATTTCATGGAAAAATAGCCTTTCTTTTGAAAAATACCGTTTGTGCCATATGAACTCATAAAGTAAAGAGACATTTTCTATTAGTAGCATCATCACTTACCCATGTACTTAGCAGGAAATTGAATACGGTAGATTTTCTTTTGTCGGTATGTGGGATTTCTCATTTTTGTTTCCTAGTGTTGGGTCTGGGCTCTAAACGAAGCAGGAAAGTTAATGGAACGAGACTCTTGGTAATCATGCAGAACCATTTGCTGACTTGATAAGGTCCAGGTGCAAATTTGTCACGTCATCTAAATGCTCACCCTAGTAAGGAGCGAGTCCATGTCACTTATTTTAAACTGTGAAAATGAAAAATGCAGGCAATGGCTGTTTATTTGAAATCAAAGAAAAATAACACAAATGAACAAGTGAATGGAGAAAGGATATTCTATACTGGGCATGTAAATTAAAGACTCTGCACAATTTGTCCAGGAGTTCAGTAATAATATGCAGGATACAACCATTAACTGGTGCAACCTTAGTTTTCTTTTTCATGGTGAGAGAAAAAAATGGAGATAATAAACCTAGTAAATTGGTTCATTTTATAGTTATCAAACAAGTTGATTGAAATCTCAGTGATACTATCTCTGCAGTTACTCAGGAAATTGTATAGAAATAATGATCTTTGAGGTATCTGATTTCCAAAGCACCATACATGGGTGGAGCCCCCTAACCCTGGAATTATTATTAATCACTGGAATTATCATCCCTCAGTCTGACTTTATGCATTTCACATCAGACTTTTGTGAGTAGACGTACTGCCCTAATGTGAAAATTAGTATAACTTTGGTGAGTCATTTGTTCCATCTTTTGACAGAAATAAAACTTCTGGGAATCATACTGATCTCATAACTTTATTCCCATACAGGATACGGTCTTAAATTTATGACTTAGCTATGAAGAATCAGCTTACTTAGGTAAATAATATGTCTTTAAGAAAAATATATAAAAGCTTGCATAAAAGTAGTCTTTATTTTAGAAAGTGTGCTCATTATGATGTCTCATAGGATGATTTTTAAATTCCTTGTGCATTTTTTTTCCTGACCTAAAATACTAATTGAATGACCACATGACTAGAGGAACTGGTCAACGCATATTCAGTTCAGAGAGTTAATTAGGAATCACTATTTAAAATTAGACATATTATGTATGGCCCACTGTGAATGCTGGCAGGATAATGGGTTGAAGTACTTGAAACCAGTTGGGACAACCTTTGAAACAAAGGAGTATACTATCTTACAGTAGAGAGTTTGATGATTTCTATATCATTTATATCTTGGCTGCCATTCCTGTTTTGGAAATGTGACCTCTTTGATTGTTATTTTCACATTAATGCTGGTAGTATAAGCCAAGTGACTGTCCTTAAAGAGTGCCATTGACTCATGATTTCAACAATGTTTTCTTAGGTTAACTGTGATAGACAATGCAGTTTTGTCTGGTTTTATCCATACTACCTTATAGACTGTTACTCGGTTGGGTTCTCAACAAAAAATGTTAAGCTGAAATTAGGACTTTACACTTTTCATTTTAACCCTTTTGCTACATATTTATAAGTTCTCAGACCCATAGAACAGTTTCCTTATTTTATTATATACTTTTTCGCATAAAGTTAATATGATCCTTGATATTTATTTTGATATCCATCAAACTCTATTTAAAAATATTGTAGTACCATTGTATTATAAAATTATATGGGTTTAAAGGACACATAATTGTAAATCAGCCTCTGTAGACAACACATTAAATTCACCACACATGACCCAGTTATCTTTCACCCATTTACCTAACTAGAACCCTTCCTTCTGCTCTGACAACCACTAGTTTTTTCTTATAGGCTAAAAGTCAATTTTCATTTGATTTGGTTCATTCATTTGTTTCATTTCTTTATATATTTTAAATGTCTTTTATTTTTCCAGACAATAGGCTTTATCATTAGGCTACAGTAACTTATACAACCTATTACCTCAACATTTTAATCCCACCGACTTAGTATCAGGTCTGTCCACCTGCCTTTTCATTTTTGAAATATTAATGCTGACAGCAATAAATATTAAGAATGAACTTCTTTTCCAGAATTTGTCTGCCAAGTTAAGTGGAGTGTGAGCAGACATTCCAGCACATGCTTGGGATGGGGCAAGATGAGTCGAATCCACGTTCAAGTGGGAGCGTTTCCCATTCAGATTTCATCTTGTGAAACTCTCCTGCCCATAGTTTGTTTGTTTAAAACACATAGCTCTTGGGGAAAAAAAGACACTTGTAAAAAAATAAAAGTGTATTCACAAATGTGAAAATTTAAAATTGTGCAATTATTAAATACTGTATTGCACTTTTTTATAGTTAGGATTCTTAACCCTTGAATATGACTAGCAACATGTGATGATGATTGATAAATTGAAAGTACTTTTGTCAGTGAGATGACATTTTGAACAAACTTGCCACAGGTGACTAATTGTTTTATCGTATTTCAGAATTTGTTTCTTTGTTTTGAGTGGAAGATAAAAATTGAGATGATCTGTGTCATTAAAATGTGGAAGAAAACATGATGTTTGTTCACAAGTATACCTTTCTAGCTCATGTGGAAACTTCTACAAAGATTCATGATTTGGTGCCCTACTCAAGGCTCAACTAGTCTTTCATAGGAAGTCTTATACAAAGAAGGATGCTTTTTGAGGAATGAGGCTTATTTAAGGAAAGGAGTCACATTTTTAAAAGTGATTAAGAGTATCAAGAGTATTTATTAAGAGAACATTTCAAAGTATTTAATACAAGCCAAATATTGAAATTTTTGCAATAATATGATCCTCTCATAGACACGTTCATAGATATTCAAAGAAAGTCTTTTGTATGACATGTTAGGTACTGCATGCCTGGTTACTGATGTGCAGAATAAACATGGAAAAAACCATAAAGGCAATTTATACAATTTATCAGTGGGTCTCGAATAAAGGTGAATGCTCCTTTTTCGCCGATAATTTACATTTAATTATGAAAATAGTTACTTTAAATGTATAATTACCATGATTCTTTTTCCTTTAGCAAAATAGTGATTTTTTTTGATACTCATATTCATTTAATCTTCAAATGGGCAACATTAGAGTCCTTGCAGGAGTCAGTGCTCACAGTTTATCACACAGCAGACGGTAGTGTAGACAGCGGTGTGTACTGGATTAATAAAGCCTTGCTGCCTCATGAGTAGCATTTTTGGTAAAAGACTTTGTCCTTGGCGTATGTGTCTAGTTATATTCCCTGCAGAAACTCCTGTTTTCGAGTAGCTCTAGTGTCATAATATTATAAGTTCTCAGAAATAAAAAGTAGTCATTGATTATATCTAATTTTTGAACAATCACTTCATATATTATTTGGGAAAACTTTGACATTTCTATTAAATAAATATCCAGGAAAAGCATGCTTCTACAGGAGATTTTTTTCTCTCCAGAAATTAATCTGATATCTCTCTTTCTGAGTAAGAAGTATATTACTTGAAACAGTATATTTTTACAGGTTGTTTAGTACTCAGATCTCAAGTCAGAGTTGTTGATTTAAATAGAATTGAATTTGTTATTGGTTCAAGTGATATAAGATTACTTGGGGAATAATATTTTCTAGTTTTCATTTTAAAGTAGATAACCTAGTCTTCCTCTCCCCACTCCAAGTGGTTGATATAATAGGGGAAAGTAATATTCACAAACACAGAATAACAGACTTTGAATAGCACACTATTACTCTGTGTACGTTTTTATTTGTTGTCTGTCTCTTGCAATGAGTTACATATGTAAATTAGTAAACATAATTTTGGTACTGTGTTGTTTAGGAAGTGAGTTTCTCAGCTTAATTTCCCCCTGGACATTTGACCTACGAGCACAAAGGAGATAGAGAAAGTCTATAACTTTTTTATATAATCTTGTATGATCATCTGATCCTTGGCCCTTACTTTTTCCTTCAATTATTACTCATTACAATGATCTGCTTTCATGTCTGACTTAACCATAAACTATGAGTGCTTACGAACAAGAATTTTTGTCATACTCATGTTTTATGTATTTTGAACAACTAATAAAGGATCTGAGTGTGTGCTCAATAAACACGTATTTGCTGGGAAAATAAAAAGAAGTAATAATGAATTATTTTCGTCTAAGCCGTCACCCTCTCTTCACGAGCTTTCTTTTCTAAATTGAGGTTTATTTTATTTACAGTAAAATTCATAGATATTATATATACAATTGGATAAATTTTGACAATTGTACACATTTGTATCATCTCACCTAGGTTTTCAAAAATAAAGAAGGAAATTCATTTTTATTCCAAACACATCAAGTATTTGATTATTTGACTGACATACTGAAACTCTTGTGTGCGATGGAGTCTTTGATAATGGATCTGTAGTTTAATAGTTATTATTTTATGACTCCAGATTATCTAATAACATCTTCTCCCACTAGCCTCTCTTGAAAAAAGCACTCCCTTCCCCACAGAAAACTGTTCCTGTGGAGTCATGTACGGTGGCACATGCATTTCCTTCTCGTGGGCTGCTGTGCCCTGTGCAGGGCACTTGCTGTTCAGTGGAAGCGACGACACATAACCGTCCTCACATTGCTTTGAGTTTGGTGGGGAAGTTGCACTCATTCGTGTGACAGCACAGTAATATGTAGGTGATAGCAAAGATATCACAGACCCTTGTCAGGTTTCTGTATTTTGTCGTCTTTCACTCTCTCCCAAGAGTTCTCATCTAACATAATTATCATTGGTCACCAAGTCTTGATTTTTGGCTCAGACCCCTCTCAATGCTTCAGCCTCATGCATTCAACCACCTACTGCCTATTCTATTTGGTTAAACCTTAATCACCTTAACATGACCCTGCGGTGAACTTAGTCACTTCCCCTTCATATTCAATTCCTTTCTGCTGTTTCTCTCCAGCTACCCCGTCAGCACCCAGTAATAACTGCCTTCTATTCCCATTCTGTTCCAGTTAATGATGCTGCCTTTTACGGAGTTGTCTGCATTAGAAACTTGAGAAATACTATTGGAGTCCTCCCTCATTTCTAAGCATTGGATGAGGTAGAGTAGTAAATACTACCTCTCAATTTCCTCTGAAGCCCATCTATTGCCACTGCCTTTTGAAGTCCACATCTTTTCCCACCTAGATTGTGGCAGCAGACTCTGAAAGACCTTTATTATTTTTGAGGATAGTGGTCGAGACAGTTGCTTTGACCGTATTGAACTTCCCCGTGATGTCGTTCTATTTCTTGTCTCTGTGTCTTACACATGGTCTCCTTCTGTTTAGGACTCTAACATTGGGGTAGGACAAGAGCCTTCCATTCCCATACATTTCTCAAGGAGCTGCTTTTCACAGAGTCCCTGCCGAAGTGGGTGGCACTCCTGTGCTTTTCATTCATTCACTTATCTTTACCTCTGGAAGCAACTCGTTGGAAAAGGCGTGGGCATCTGAGTCATGAGGACCCAGTAAATGAGCATGAAAAGCTGAACTAGGACAGTTAGAGTTAATTTTTTAAAGAATTTCAACGGAAAGAACAGTGATTTATTGCACATTGACCAAGACCAAATGGAGGCCTTAGTTGCCTGGTATGATGTAGAGTTGGGTCCTTTATGAATCACAGCAAGGTTAATGTTACCGGGAGTTACACACATGAAGGAGGAGCTCAGAGGTAGACAAAATGTATATAATAGAAGGTCAGGATCTAGTTGTCACAGAGGAGATTGGAGACAATGGGAGAGAACCTGAGACACAGTTGTGTGTGTCAGGGGATATATTCTAAGAAGTGTTTTGTTAGGTGACTTTTTTGTTGTGTGAATTTGTATAGACTCTTTGCTTTGATCATGATCCTCAAGGTGTTGAGAGGGATAAGCTTCTGTGCTTGGTGTTCAGTCTAGGTTATTAAAAGTTTCTTCACTTCAGATATTGGCCCTTCTTGAGTTTTTGTTAATCTCCTTCTTTCAGTAAAGCAGTTGCTTTTTTTTAAAACACTTCACTCACTTTGTTATTCATGATCATAGCTATGGTGAATGATCCCTGGCTGATTAGCAGATCATACCACTTTTGTAGTTCTTAATTTTAATTTTCATTTCTAGGTCAATCACTTGAAGTGGTCTTTTACTGGCAAAAAAAGAAGTGGATTTTCTGTGTTTAGAGGTCTTGACAAAACAATGAACAAAACAATATGACATTAAATCAAGAACAAAGGAAAATGACACTCTCAAAAGATATAGTAAAGACACGTATGGGTCTGCTGCCCGAATAAACATTATGAAGTTAGGACAGTTATGATGCCATTAGGCAAGAGGAATTAGAGGACCAATATGTGATCTGTTCTGGACTGAAACATTGTTATTTGGTGCATGATTCTACATGTCAGATACTTTCCTGGAGGCTGAATTACTTCATTTACTTGGATTCTCTGGTAGAGGTACTTCTAAAGTGACTCCTTATTTAAAATTATTTCTATGAAACTGTTCCTTATGGCTAACTGACCCTTAGTAAGATATTTCACCTCAGCTAAACTGTCACTCCATCAGAAATTCTTTGTTCTGCCACTAAATATGGATTCAGGTGCATGCACTTCATGTTTGCTATCAGCACTGTATCTTTACCTGTTAAATTATAATTTAATTATTTAGCTACAGCCTTCTCTTTAGACAAAGGACAACTTGAGACTAGGAACGCCGACATTCAGAAGATTGTTTAAATGAGGAAAAATGCTACGGGGTGTGATGGAACCTTTAGGAGAAGGTGATTTTGAACTGGGTCTTGCTGAGGGAAGCCCTTTGTCTTTTAATAAGGTAACTGCCAGAACTTCTGGTTTGAGAAAATATAGCGTGTTACCGTTACGTGCTAGGTGAACCTGATACACTCCTACTCCTCCCATTCTCTATTTAAAAAAAAAAAAAATAGTTTGAAGGTGAGAAAAAGAAGGTGACTTTCCAGAAATAAGGTCTCAATAGTAGGATTAACAAATCCCGAACCAAAGTTTCTCCCCGTAGTACTGACATGGGAACTCACCAGAAAAGAGAAATCTACTTTCAGACTGATATCATTTTGAAGCAAAATAGTTTTTGAGAAGCCAACCTCAAGAAGGTAACCTTGTCTCATTCCCAGACTTTGCATATAGATTCTAACAAGAACCAATCTCTTGGCCTACCATTCCAGAATATCATATTTCATTTTCCTTTACCTTCACAGACTTTCCTCCCAAATCAGGGGTTTCCTTGACCTTCTTTTAGGTATGTGTCTAGTACTCTGGGTTTCTTTCCTTCTTCCCTTCTTTCTACAGCCTGACATGGACTTTCACTCTCTCTGGCAGTCTCTTGAGAGATATTCTCTGATTATTTTAAGCAGATGTACCTCAATAATCTTTACTTGTAATTTTTTATTCAAAGGAAGGGTACAGTCAGGAATGAAGGAAAGCAGGCAAGCAGGCAGGAAGAGAAGAGGTAGGAACATTTCCATTTATTTTTATTTAGTTATTCATCTTGGCTTCTCCCCCTAGCCCTAGGACACAAACTCTGGTCCTTGGGATGTATGTGGACTATGCTGGACTAGAGGTGGCAAACTCACCTAGTACTCACTAGGGCGTGCCATTTTGTAACTTTATAAAATGGGAATGAGTTGCATGATGCCTCATACTGTAGTTATTTTTACATTTCTGTTATTCTATTTATTAGATTGTGCCCTCAGGGTGGCAGACGTTATTTTCAGCCATTTTGATTATCATAACTTAACTCTGTATCTGTTTATCGAATGCTGAGCTCCTAAGGTTGTTCAGTTCTTTCAGCATCTTCTACTGTCTCCCTAAGAGTCATGGGTTCTCTTGAAAAGAAAACTTTCCCTTTGGTATCAAAAGTGCCCATAAGAGAGTATGTATCACTCAGAGAACACTATCTAAGGAGGGGAATGAAATGATTTTGACTTTTAACAAATTGATAGAAAATAATTTTCACCCTAAATTTAAATCAGTGAAAGCAGATTCAGTAAGCTACTGTTTTTTGTCTTTGTGGGTAACTGGAAAGATGTGAGATATTAACTCATTCCTCAGGGAAGCTTAGTGTTTGGTGGAGGGACTAATACAAATACAGTGAGAAAACATGAAGATGTGGCAGAAACAACGATAACAAAAAGGACTTCCCTGAAAGCCGTGGGAACTTAGTGGACCATGTCAGCTGTTTGGTTCACATGTCACAGTGGTTAAGAATTGGGTTCTTGTGCCCGTGGTCAAGGTTCAAATGTGAGAACCTCTAGTCATATCTGCCTGCCTGGATTGTTCTGGTAAGATGTGTTAGCAGGTGTTGACTTTAGCACAGAGCCTCGAATAGACTCATTACAATCTTTACACTTTGTCTGCTATTAATTTTAGGTTTTAAATTCATGCAGTTATTTTAAAGGTGGTATAGACCAGTGTTGCTTCTAGAAAATTTATAAAACTTGGCTGCATTTCTGGTGCAAGTACTTTTTTTTTTTTTAAAAGTTATAAATTTTGCGTAATTAGTACTATCAACTGGAAGAGATCAAGTACTGTTCTTCAGGGTCTAAATTAATCATATGAGTAGTTATTCTCCAAGCAGGTATTGCATCATACATGTCCAACGGCTTCTTAAAGTATTCAAAATTAATAAAGCAGTGAAGACATTAATCAGGGATGGTATCTAGCTGATTTGCATAAATTAATTAACGTCAACAGCTCCACCAAGCCGCAGCATAACCGCACCTGGGAAAAACTATCACTCCCAATGAAATAGGTAGTGAGCCTGCAGCTTGGGGAGGGAGTCTATCTCTGAAAACAGACCAAGGTCTCCATTTACATAACACAAGTGACAACAGGGAGCCTAATCACTATGATGCATGACTCTGAAACAGGGCACCTCTGGGAAAATGTGGCCAATGCAAAGTCATTTAGTGATTTCCTTGGCTTTTCAGTGTTTATACTTTAGCAGTGCATTGAGATTCTGTGCCTTAGCACTTAGATACTGAATTGTAAGTATTGCTGTTTTTTGGTCTTATTATTTGTAAGTTCAGCAGGTTCTTTTTATGAATTGAGGTGTAAGAATAGGAGAGCCATAGGAAAAAGAATATTGATTCTCATTCTTTTCTCCAAATTTACATGGAATGAAAGAGAACTTTTGCTTGCTTAAATTTTTGTTCCCCTGTCAAGATCAGCCCTGTTCACTTGGCAGACATTACCTTATTCTCACCTTTACTAAGTCTTTTCATTCATTCTGTTTTTCAACCAGTGTTACTGAGAATCTACGAGACAATTCTTAGTATCTGGGGTAGTGGATATGCAAAGCTGAAAAATCCTGATGGCAAAGCACCCAGAATCTGAAATTTGGTGTTTTATGCAAACAAATACTCATAGACCCTTGAGGATTTCTGCCATGAAATAGTAACACTTGAAAATATCTTCCTGGTCCTTCTGAAGGACTTTGAGAAGCTTTTATAGGGAGAACAGAATTAAAAATGGCTGACATATGTGTTTGACTAGCGTAAGTGAGAAGACTTTTCTAGAGAGTAGGAACATCAGGCTAGATACTCTTCATAGTTGCTAGTATTGTTCCCTTGGGGCATTTGCTCTGCTGAGCTTGGTATGTTGACAGTAGTGCATTTATGCAGCCTTGTATTGGTGAGGTGTGAGGAAGACCTAAGCAGGAAGGGCAAAAAGGGGGTATGTTGCCTCTTTCATAGCCTTGCATAAGTTGTGCCCACTGCACACTGGCAGATGTTTGAACATCCACTCAGTGCTTCCATCAGCCCCAGGGCACATGTGCTTCTTTACAGCTTGTGAATAGCTGAGAGAATGTCCTCATAACAGTTCTTTCTTCCCAACACAGCTGCAGCTTTAGGGAGACTAAGATCCTGAGACTTGCATTGGTCAGTGGATAGCCTTCCTTGGACAGCTGGGATGGTTCTTTTAGCCAGATCTAACACCAACTAGGATGTCCCCTGATGTCTGTAAATGGTGGACTTTCTTAGAGCATCACATTATTGTTAGCTCTGATCAACCATTTATTTGGCAAATTAATCGGACTTTCTATAGTTAGAAACGAGATGATAATTTTCAATTTTAACATCCTTACTAAAGATTATGAAGCTGGGTTAGACATACAAAAATAAAATATAATTTATTCAAACCTCAGAAATGGAGATCAAAATTGGGTCACTGTGAAGTTTCCTCTGTCTGTGAATACAGACAGTGTTAAGCCGAGTGTTGTAAAAGCTTGCTTATAAATGGAATTGGGATATGGGAATTCTGTGGGAACACTTCTTTTTGGCTAATGGGATGTTACTATTTTCAGCATTAATTCCTAAAATGTGTGACATCTAGTATGTTTCCTGCCTGAGATAAGATGCATTGAGTGCAATCTTTTTAATTGTAAAAATCTTTAGTTTGTAGTCTGTCCCTTTCTGGAATTGCATTCAAGTGGTTTGGTTTCCCTTTAGTCCAATTTGTCTTCCCTTCTGGACTTTGATTTGAATTGGAAGACATTTCTTAGTCTCTGGAGTGTTCTTTAAGAACAGCATTTTCTGTTTAATGAGTAGACAGCAACATAAATTAGAAGGTGAAATGTTGACATTATTTAATAGTAAAATGTGTAGAATGTAAGTTGACAAAAGAACAACTTGCTATGGGGACTGAATGTCAGAAGAGTCATGTCCTTCACAGGATCAGATCGCTCTTTAACCAGCTAAGAAATACACAAGGTTGAAAGGAATTTCTGGAGGTGAGCTTGTCTGCCTTTAGAATCCCCTTTTAAATGTGGGTGGAATACCTCTAGCAGAAGTTACAGACAGAAATTCATTTGTGTCCGTCCAATTCTAGTCTTCCTAGTGTAGTCAAGGCATAGAATTTTGCAAGGAGAAGGCAGAATGCTATCGTGGGAAAACTCAGGCTTTTACATGACATAGATTTTGATTCAAATTTGGTTATATGATCTACTGGCTTGTGAACTTGGATAACTTATTCAGTCCATTTCAACTTTGATTCCTTAATAATTACTGATTTCATATAATTATTGGTAAAATTAAATAAGGTAACATACATGTGAATAACTGACACTTTAAATGCATATTCCTATTAGCAGTAACATTTGTGATCATACATTCTCATGACTTTTTTGAGCATCTCAAACAAAAATACCCAAAACAAGTCAGTAGCTTTCTGCATAAAATCAGGTGATACAAGACTGGGGTTCATGAGGAATATAAGGCCAAGTTTTCAGTAAATCAGTGTGACCATGAGATTAGTAGGTGATGAAACAGGGAGCAGCAAAGGGTTCTTACATGGAATGGCTGAGTTTCATAATAGTTTCTTAAAACAGTATATAAAATTAACTTAGCCTTGCAAAGGTGGGAGGATGCCAACCTCGTTTTCTGATCCTAAGTTCCAACTGGGGTGAAAGAAAAACATTGGAGCAGGCTTCAGGGCCTGTGTCTACAAGGCTTTCAATGGAAGTAAAAGATGAATTTGACATACAGGAAAGGATTTGAAAATGTATGCTAGACTGTTTAATACTGTCGAGATTCCAGAATGCGTATTCATTTGGACTTGTTAAAAGGAAGGAGACACTGCTACCTGAGAAATGCTATCATAGGGCTTATCACACCTTGGGTGTGACCAAGGCTAATGGAATTGAGGACATAGTCATTGTTCTCAGTGTAAGGTTCTTAAACAATTCCTGCTGGCATGTCTGTTGGCAGATGACATTTGGTAGCCTCATTTTTCAGGCGACCTCTATGACTTTTATAAAGCCCAGCTCACATCTCTTCTAGAAAATTCTCAAGAGCCTTCCTCATTTGCCCCAATATTGCCTTTTTTATTTTTTACTCTCCCCTGTCTGATTCTAGGAATTTCCGGCTCCCCACTTTGATTTCTACATGGAATTTAGGCTATTTTTTGAGAATATAGAAACTGTTCATTTGTTTCACTTCATCATATTCCACATGAGTGAAACCATACAAATTGAGCCTAGAAATATAAGTGAACATACAAATTCCAACAAAAATAGCAGGACTCAGGACTGGTTATGAGGAGCAGGCGGGTGGGGGAAAACGGTGGTGGTCGGGAACACTGGAACTCTGATGGTGGGTGTGATGTGAAATATAGTCTGAGATGCAATTTCAATATCTTAAATGGAATTTTGCATTGCAAACTGAAGAAATAATATCACCATAAAAATAAAAAGAAACTGTTAAGGAGAAAGTACGCAGATCCTTGTTAAAGTAGTGAGACAGAATTTCTTAGAACTTCTTCAGTAGGGAGCAAAGACTTGGATATAGAACTAAGCCCAAGTCCAATATAGCAAAGACAGGAATTTATAGCCAATGGACAGAGTGAGGTGGTCACAGAGGAATTTGATTAGATATTGAAGTAGAGATGGATAGAGAGAGGAACTTGGTTAGATATCATGGATGAGTGGAGATTCTGATAATGAGGCTTTAGTTAGACTGAAGACGAAGTCTAGTGGAGAAGAAAGCTTAAAAGAAATGGATTAGCATTTTTTCCAAGTGGGAGTGAGTCCCTGACACTGAAGTTCTGCTCTTCCTGTTTCAGCAACTTCCCTTTGTGCTGACTAAGAATTTCTGCCCCAACTCTCCTTCCAGCCTTCATTCTGGAACTTGAGATCCTTGAAGCCCACAACAGAATCAACCTCTACTCCCTGTGTCCCTATGTGAGATCATGGGGTTGGTGAAGGTCTTGGGGACTAGAATTAATTCAGATAATTTGCACTTGAGTTACAGCAGGAGTTTCTAATACGACTGCCCGTTAGGAGCACCCGGGGCCCTTCAAAACAAGCCACCACCACCACCACCACCACCACCAAAACCAAACCCAAAAGTCAAACCTTTATTCACTCCTACCCCAACCCTCAACTAAATCTGCATCTCCAACAGAGTGCTGGTGAGGATGGACTTGGAGGTTGGGTTCGGGTACTGGTAAGTCTTGTCAAAATTCTCTGGTGATTCTGATGAGCAACTTGGGTTGTGGATCAAAGCCACACATGATCTCCTGGTCAGCATCTGATGGAGATCTCAGTTTGCTGCCATTTTGGATTCAGAGTGGTTATTATCATTAGAGTCATGACAGGAAACTAGTGCTTTCTCCATCCATCTGGGACATTCTGCTGAGTCACTTATTCCTTCTGCTCTTGGAGCTGCTCTGCAAAGTGAGTCTTGTTTTAAAACTGTAGGTGATTGTAGCATTAATCATGTCCCTAAACTTTTAGAAGAGGAAGCAGGCAATACAATCTTCTATTCTGTGTGTGTGTGTGTGTGTGTGTGTGTGTGTGATTGTATGTATGATATGATATGAAATATATATGTGTGTATATATATATCTATACATATACATAATATATATATATATAATCAGTCAAATAGACTTATCAAGGTATCACTTAAAACTTAATCTATCCAATATTTTTGTGAGCTAGGCACTATTATTCTATTATTAGAAAGGTTAAGTGATTTATGTAATGACAAAATTAATGGGGGAGCTAAGACCCTGTCTTTCTGATATTGATAGCCATTGCAGAGAGAGAGAGAGAGAGAGACAGAGAGAGAGACAGAGAAAGAGACAGAGACTACTGAGAGCAGAGAGCATTATACCTCTTCTTACTTCTTGAATATTATTTCATTCTAAATGATCATTCCTTTTTACATATTTCTTTTCTCTTGTTCTAGTCACGTTGTCTCACATGAGGGTCCACAGATGTGTTATGGATGACTTAACAACTTTATTCTTCAAAACTTTTCAGATTGCATTTCGTATAGAAAAGTGCTCCGGATTCGATTATAGTTTTCTCGTATTTCTTAAATGACTTTATCAGGCAATCTACTTTCCAGATTTGTTTTTATTTTCTCATATTTTTCTAAATGTGCACTATCAAGCAATCAACTTTCTGCATCCCATATGCACTGAACTATATTAGAAAATAAAATATTAAAACCAAAGAGCAGAAAGTACAGATTACTGAAAGATTAAGGTAGTCATAAATATACTGATTTCCTATGTAAATGAGTGGAGGGTTAGTATATTCAGTTTAAGATGCATTTAGAGTATTAACAAATAAGGTTCATCACATGCAGTGCAGAGTACATGACTTAAAGTAATCATGTAGTGTATTGAATGGTCACATTCTAATAAATAGTTAATGAATGGTTTTTGTTAAAGAGCACAAGGTAGAGAGAATATCAATACACATAATTGTTATTTTTATAGTAAAAAGTCAAAATGTATCAATTAACGATCACAAGATCAGCACGTGATAAAAACTGATTGTGAAAACAGATGCCGAATTTCAAAAGTTTTGCTACTATGGTGCCTTATATTTTTTCTTATTGATTTCTGATGGTTATGAATGGGAAAAATTTATTTATTAGTCAACATATAATTAAAATAGAACCAGATTTGTTTTACTCATTACTTAATTGGATCTTAAAATTACTCGGAAAAATTTTTTATTTAACCATTTGATGTCTCTTATGGCATGTTTTCTTGAAAAAGATTCCAGAGAGGACAACGGGGTATAATGATTCTAAATTTTAAGAGCAAAGTGAACAGATTTAATACCTTACTATCGAAAATAAAGTTTTAAAGTGTTTCATATAACTGATTGAGCTACAATCTCACTTTAAATAAGTCTCCTAGATAAATATGAAAGAATCTGATGTTACAAAATGACTTAATTTACTAGCATTCAAAGGAAGCTAAATTAATTGAATCCTGGGATTAAATGTGATTTTGTAAAATCATATCGTCTCTCAGTCTATATGAAGTTCGACATTAAAAACTTTATGTTTGAGAACCTTATTATTTGTGCTCTAAAGAGCAAGGGTTTTATTACCTGTCCACAGTGCATATTTATTTTACTTTTAAGATGTTAGTTGTCTGCTAAATTCAATTCCAAGAAGCTATGGGCTTGTCCATCTTTATATTCCTAGGACTTACAATGATGCTTAGGAGAGCAACAAATGAATCTTAGAAGATCAAAGTTACTTAAAAATAAATGGCTTTGAAATTTTACTTTTTTGGTTTTGTTTTAAAGTATTTCCTGTGAAAGGTGTGCCTATCATTCCTTCATAACCAGCTGTAGAATTTTACTTCATAACTGTTCATTCTCAGTTGGAGATAAAGATTTGACAGGTGTTTATTTTTAATGAAAGATGATGTATATGGCTGTAGTAGAAATGTAATTCATGGTGTGGGTGGAATTATAGATGTATGTTTACCTAATCAACTTAAATCCTGCCTGCCTAATGTGGCCATGTTATTTCACATTTATATATTAACATTATTATCTGACTCTTTAATTCTGATTGTATGATGAATCAAATGTGAAATGGAATGAAACTTATCCTTGCTCAGTAATCTTAACCACACAGAAAGTTTAATCAATGGTTATATAGAGGCAAGTGGAAAAGTTAAAAAAAATTCAGAGTACTTTAAAAATAGTTTTTATGATAAATGTGCTAAATTATAAATAACAACTTTGTAAGAAAAGAGGTGTAGGTGAAATGTGAAGGACTCTTTCTATTGGCTCCATCATATTAATCCTGCAGGTTTTAAAAATCACTCCACGAATGTTATGAAACAAACTTACCTCCTGAACAGTTACTAACAATCATGAGGCTTGGTGTGATAAACATTTTATAATAATTCTCATAAAAAATAGGGTATCAGTTGGGAAATTTTATTTATAGTCAAAAAATTGGTGGACGTCATTAATTGGTTCATTGTAAATTCCCTGATGTTGAACCAAATTTAAATATGTAGATCTCTTTATATCAATAATAAACATTTCTAAAGTTTTGAAACAGATGAATAAGACTTGACTCATTTATAATCTTAATTTATAGTCAATGTTTTTTATGGTATTTGACTAAGAAATATAAACTGGGGAATTGCAGTATTTAGATGAATTTAGTTTACTTCCACTGAGAATGCTGATGATCATTGAATGCTAAACTCTTCAGCATTCCCCTGTGAGTGATGCGTGGTTCACTCTTCAGTTACTCATCCAGTGTTTGATAATCTGCATTTATTGAGGGAGTGCTTTTGTGAGCCATATGCTAACCTGGAACAATGGACAGATTTGGGCGTTTTTCTCTTTTTAACAAGCCTTAACTTCTTTTCAGAAGACTGAGCAGCCTATAGGCTGTGTGTGTGTGTGTGTGTGTGTATATATATATATATATATATATATATATATATGTGTGTGTGTGTGTGTGTATATATACATATACATATATGTATACATTTACATATAGATTATATGTATACAATATGAGAACAGTCTGCTTTTTGGAAAAAAAATGTTCTAAATTGTGTCTTTTTAAATCATGGAGCCAACATTTTACTAGGTAAATATTTCTGTTTGACAATAAAGAGCAACTTTCAAGACAGCCTTTTCGCTGTTAGACTTGAAATATAAACAAAGTTCATGATATTGTTCAGTTTTTAGTTATTATGAATAAACCTTTACATACTTATTCTGTGCTAATAAGATGACTGATTCTCATGAGATGACATATATCAAATTATATTGAAATCATTCCGTTACTATTATGTACTATGCTGTGCAATATAATCTATGAATTTAGTATTTTTCTAAATTGATGAGAAGTCTTTAATAGTATGAATTATATTTTAAGCTATAATTGGTATAAGAATTTTCAAATATGTGAAATTTAGTATAAATATAGAAGTAGAGCAAATATATTAATTGGGGAACTATATCAGAATATAATTAGCTATGATTATTCTCATGCAATAGTTTTGGATTTTAATTTTTAAAAAATAAATGTAAGAGAAAAATAGTCCTGTACGGTAGGCAGTCACATGGAGATGACTTATTTAGTAACTGCTACTGTTTTTTGGTGATTCTTCCTTCTTCAGATATAAATTCCAAGGTAGAAGCGGTGAACACAGGTCCAGCTGTGCTGAGGAGAGTTCTGGTGTCTTTAATTTGTAAAGAGTGTCCATGCACACTGTCTAACATGACCGGGGTTGAATGATGAATGAGATGGGCATCTCCTCACAGAGCACCTTGTGAGCAGGGTTGTTTATGTGTGAACCAGCTGTGAAAGTTGACAGCTCTGCTCTGGATTCCTAGGAAGCCTGACTTACCCAGTTACTATGGTGAGTAAATATTTCACACAGCCTCAGAGAGTCGGAGATGTCTGGATCATCACTTCTGTCCTGTGAATGGTCATCTGGCCTCTATGTGGAGCCTGTTTGTGATGGACAGGAAACTATAAGCTCCCTCTGCTTCTGAGCTTGTGTCCTTAAAGGCTCAGGAGAGAGGTGCAGCTGCAGAAAGCTTACACACACAAACAACTGCAGTAAATTGTTCCTGCCGTCAGGGAACTCCTCCGGGCCTCATCTTGCTTCTACTGACTTCCTTCTGCATCAGGTCCCTGAAGATTTGGGTTTTGACTTTCCTTTGTTATTGAAGAATCTGCAGATGAAGGACTATCTCAGTGGAGTGGGTGTATTAGTCAGTGTTCTCCAGAGAAACATATATAATTATACAGACGGTCATACGTACATTCACACATACATACACACGTATATGAAGATGAAGATTTATTTTTAATAGTCGGCTGACACTGGTAAGAGGAGGCTCTGAAGTTAAACAGTCTGCAAGCTGGGGACCAGAAAAGCCTGAGTTGTTACCTAGTCCATATCCCAGGGCCTGAGAACAGAGCTTTTGTTGGTTTTAAGTCTCAGTTCAGAACCAGGAGCGCCGATGGACAAGGGAAGATGATGTCCCAGCTCAGATAGGATGGGAGGAGATGTGCCCTTTTTCTGTTGTCTTCCATTGGGCCACCAGTGAATTGATGACGACCAATACCATTGCTGAAGGCCAGTCATTGTGTTTGTCAGTCTATTTTTTTCAGTCTGTATTTTCAGTCTGCATTATTTCAGCCTATATTTTTCAGTACTATTTCCATAAAATTAGTCATCACTAGGAGTTAGAGTACATTATGCTTAATAAAATAAATCAGAAGGAGAAAGACAAATACCGGAGGATTTTACTTGTGTGGAATTAAGGAATAATGCACAGGAATAGACAAAACCAAAAATAGCCCTCAGACGTAGACGGTAAAATGAGGTTATCAGAGGGACTTGGGGTGTCTGCAAAGGGTAGTGGGGGTTCAGTGTACAGTGGTGGAGGACTATTAGAAGCTTAGTGGTGGGTGTGATATATATGTATATCTATCTATCTATCTATCTATATGTATATTTGATAAATAGTGAACCTGCACATAATTTAAAAAACAATCACAGTAGGTAAAACTAGGATTGCTTCCAGGGGTATTTTGGAAAGGTGACAATACCAAATCTGTGTCGTAGTCATTGAGTGGATACCACTCACTTGTAGTGCTTGGGGACTAGAGAAGCTGGACTCTGTGATGCACGGTCATCTCTTACTCCGGAAGCCTTTTCCATTCCCTTGAAGACATTCCTGCAGGTCAAAAACCTGTATGTAATTTACTGAATTTGTAACTATTATGCAATTAAAATTTCCCCCTAGTTTTATTACATAGTAAATTCTTCAGAAATGTAACTGCCATGTAAATCGAGAACACTTTTTGGATCCCATGTTTTGCCAAGCATCATTGACTAGTGTAACAAGTCATGCTACTGCCTTAGGAGGCCAGATGTTACTGTAACCACCACCTACAACCTAAGATTCCTGGATAAGACAGGCTAGCGCAGTGCCCACTAGCCCTCCCTCTGTTTAGTAGGGGCATTTGACACCCCTTCTATTTCTGGAAAGCTCTGGTTTTCAGATAATTCTTTTGCAGAGAATGAGATGTGGATAGCTGAATCTTTTGTGTATTCATTTTATGTTTTCTCTGTAACATTTACATCTTCATGCAGAAGAAACCAACATTTCATGTGATGATCCTTAAGATATTTGAACATAGCTAATACTCAGTTGTCTCGTGGTGATCTTTCTGTGAATGTTTCCAAGGCTCCAGCCCATCTTCAGTCATGGAGGGAGACCATTCCCCTTCAGACAGAGGACACCGTAAAATTCCATGGCTGTAAGTAAAGATGACAACACTTGTTTTTTCTGATAATAACCATATTTTTGTAGACATGCCTTGCTTTCAAAATCAGCCAAGTTCTACAAAGTTTATGGTAGTTAGGCTATATTTCCTTCATAGGTTGCTTGGTTAATTTTGGTTGCTTGGGACTTCACAGAAATCTGTGGAGAGAGTCCCTTTGTAAGAAATAATGACATTCGTAGAGAAAGATGTTGTCCTTGGCCTGCAGACAGCACAGTTTCGTGGCTTGTACTCTACCTCGGATGGTTAACAAAATACTTGGTGAAAATTATGAGCGAATTCTGCTGTCATACAAACTCGTGGTTCAGGATCACAACATTCTCATCCGGATGTTCGCTGACTGTTGAGGATTCAGGGGCAGGAAGGGCTTGGGGTAGTCAGGGAGTAGACTGCTTTCTAGCTACCAATCTGGGGTAAAAACAGAGGCTAAGAAGAAGATGGGCCCCTTAACTGAATACTCCAAGAAGATTATGTGGGCTGCTTCTCAGTAGTTTGTGAGCATTAAATAATTTCTGTAGGAAGTTACTTGGGCTGAGAAAGTACCAAAGTCTCCTAATTATATAGTCATTTCACATCTTTCTTATGTGAAATTGTCAGCACTTCAGAGAGCATTACAAAGCCAGATAGCTTCTCTTTCTTTCTCTCTTTTTGATTCTCTTGTTATAAAGACATTTGAAAATAGTCACTGGTAGACTTGATTTTTTTTTTTTTTTTTTTTTTTTTTACTGCTTTTCATTTTTCAGCATGTTTTCTCACTATTCGTTTCTATCAGATTGTCAACAGAGCCTGAGAAAAAGGTACAGTCATCTGCCTGTTTGTATGGTTTGTGGCCAAAGGACTCTAGTCTCGAGTCCTTTTCCTTTTGCATTATGAGTTGCCCATGTGTATCTATTCCTATTTTGAATTTTTAACTATTTAAACAAAAATGACAAACTGATTAAATTCCAGTGTTTTAATTTATTACATTTTTTTTACAGTCCTATAGCTTCATCAGTATCCAGCTCCCTAGTTTACAAAGACCTGACATAATTTCATATAATCTGATGATTACTTTGACAAGCCTGCAGTGTTCTTCCATTATTAGATAACAATTTCCTTCTCGTATTTGATAACCTCCTTAAAACTCTCAAGTCAATATTCCTACAGTGAGCCATTTATTAAAGAGGTGTTCTTTGCAGATAGCACAGTCCATTACATGAAGAATCATTTATTTAGTTGATTACCTTGAAACCCTTAGCTAGTTTAGAATCCGGCAGGGACTCAACAGTTTCCTCCATTACTGGTTTGTGATTTTTTTTGCCTTCCCTAAACCCTGATGTGTCCAAGTAGATTTACCCTGCCAGTGGATGGTTTAATTTGATCTTAATTATATCCTATTTGGCTCTATAAGCCATACTGAAGCCATCTTTGCCATGCAGTTAATAATGTAATTTAGTTTATGGTAGTATTAGGTCTTAATGAAAGAAGATATTAGAGACATAACCATTTTCATATTCAATAGAGAAGCAATGTGCTGTAAGTAATGAAGTTAGAGTACTAACATGTTGTCAGCACAGGTTAGCTCTGTTCTAGAGATGATTTTTTAAATTTTATTGAGGGAATGTTGCATCATCAAAGTTTATAGGGTTACGGTATAGTCTTCATAAATTAACATCTTTATATAAGACATGAAGTTTACCACAGTCAAATTGCCTCTTCAGATTTAAATAAATAGACATCTGCAATGTCCCTGCACACATTTCAACTGTTAAATGTTTTGCTGTTATATTTTTGAAATAATAACTCCTGGGATCTTTATTTGTTGTTTCTTTTTTTTTTTGTTTTGTTTTTGTTTTGACACAGCCCAAGAATAAAAGCCATCAAAACCCACCAATCAAACAAACAAAAACTAAGAGCCAACAAAACCTTTGAGGCTTGAAACTGTAGATAAGGCTGTCATATTTCTTCTCCTTGATAATTAAAGCCAGTCCATTATTTGAATGTCAAACAGCAGGCAATATTTGTGCACTTCCATTTGAAATAAGATGGGGAAGTTTTTCATCAATTTCTCAACCTCGGGTTCCACCTATTCCATATTAGAGCTTGCTTTAAAGTGTGATCATAGCATACCATAAAGCCCTTGGAATGACCAACAGCACGGATTTCACCACTTCCATACAGTTTTTAAAAAATGCAATTACTGAATAATTAATGCAGGTCAAAGCACTTCAAAATGGAAATAGGAAGTTTTCCATCCACTCCAGTGTAATCAGTGTAAACAGAGTTTTCTGTATTCTCTCACTCTGTTTTCTATTCATATACGGGTGCACAATAATAGAATTTTTTTCTCTACAGTTACAGAAATGATAGAATAGATTGCATACTCTTTTCCAACTTGTCATCTCATAAACAATATACAGTGGGGATTTTCTTGTATTGGCATACATTTCCCTCTTTCTAATAGATGCCTAGCATTATATCCTAGGTATGAGCTCCATGCTTGCCTTGAAATTGTTTGAAAAGGGGTCAGTTATATGGTAAAGGAAGAAACTGGATTGTTGGTGGTGAAATACATGTCGTGTATGCAGATGTGACTATGATGATGTGCACCCTAGACCTACGTGGTATTATAATGCAATATGTCTTCCACAATATCACAGCAATAGCTCAATGAATTGTTCTTGATCGTTTTTCCAGTTGTAAAGTTGATGCAGTTAGATGAAGCCCAGCCATTTCTTTAGTTGAGTAGTTAAGAGAAGTCTGTTCTGGTTTTCTTTGTTCTGACCTGCCTTTTTTGTCATTAGTTTTGATGTTTTCAGAGATGAACTAAAAATTATAGGCGAGCTGTATTATGTGGTTTTCTACATAATTTGTTTTAAATACTCGCATAATTATCTACAACATTTTAGTTTTTGGCTTAATTTTTTTTAAGTTTTTTTTTGAAGAAAGAGGAGGAAGAAGCATTTTAAGATAGGAAGGTAGAGAGGGAGATTGAGAGGGAAAGAAGAAGTATTTTTACTCATTCATTTATTAGTTTGGTGTTTCACCCCCAGCCTGGGTGGAGAACTTGGGTCCTTGGACTTTACGTGGTCCACACACCAGTGTCCCAGACTCCTGAGCCTTGTGGGCACACATAATATTATTATTATTTTGCCCTGTGATTTATTTTACCCTTTGAAATAACACTATGCCATGAGTTAAATAGACAATGGATATACAAACAAACCAAGACTTTTTAAGTGAGACTAGTCTGGAAAACAATTCCAGCCAGAATTCAAGTGTTCACATCAGTTAAGCACATTAACCTACCCTCTTAAGAGTGGACATGGTTTTTTGAGCAGTTATGAAGTATGGGGCGGGATGGTGAGGGGGCGGTCAGGGGCGAAACATGATTAGGTTAAGGATTAGGAATAGATAACCAGGCAGACTTAATATTTTATAGCACTCATCTTCCATGGTGTTTTTATATTCCTCTGTATTTAAACTATCAATCTTGTTTGGGGTTTGAGAATTGGACTATAATTCAGGAGGTCTTGGTTCTCATACCTTTAGCTGTTAGTAAAGGCATTTAAAGCTGAGTAGGCATGACTATTCCATTTTGCGGGGTGGTGGAGTTCAGGGAAGTCATTTGGACCTGATTAGATAGGAAACAAGAAGGATGTGTGTGTGTGTGTGTGTGTGTGTGTGTGTGTGTGTGTGTGTGTGTTTGTACTGAGAAATAAGAAGGCTGATTATGATGCTTTACAGAGTTGTGTCATCTAGGAAGGTTAAGCTGGAAGTAGATTGCAAAGCCAAAGGATTACATGAGTAGATAGTGTTGCAGGTAATCTGGCTGAGGTCGACGGGAAACTAGACTTAGATGTGATGCCGGTGGAAATGGAGACAGAGACGTTTAAGGCAATTAGACCTGAAAGTTGAAATCCAGAATATTGTCAGCTTGCAAATTAGTCAAGGTATTTAGATTTGCTGATTATTGTGAAGAGTAGAGAGAGGGAGGGGATTTCCTTATCAAATATTTATGTCCAGATTATTTGATTATTCATATTTCTAAAAATTATTTGCACTTCATACAATAATTTTAATTTTGGTTTCTGTAAAGACTGTATTGTTGGTTGAAAACATTCCAGTGTGCGATTTTCTGAAGACTGTAATTTTTTACTTGTCATCATAAATGACTATGGTCACATTGTAGAGAATTGTCTTAACTTTAATTGTAGTTCTGTTTTCTGGGATGTGATAAATGTATTCTTGGAGAAGAATAAGTATATAAAATGCCCTGATTACCCTAGTACAGTTATATTCATTATTTACTTTGCTTTTGTAATCAGTAAATTCGATTTTGGAAATTATAACCACCAGTACTTAATAGATGTGACTTCATATATTAAATCCTTTAATTAGTGATTATATTTTTTCAGATATATTTGACAAGTCAGCTATTCATTTTTCAGAGATATAAGTGAACTGTTAAATATTTATAGAATTTTACATTATTTCACTGAGATCAGAAGTACATGACACTTAAAAAGTTTAAAAAATATACATGTTTATACTATGATTAGAATATTTAAGAAATAGTTTTCCTTCATTTATTTTCATCCTTTATATAATCATCATTACTAACTGATGTTTGAGGGATTTTGATAATCTCTCCTCTCAGTTTACCACTTTCATTGCAGACACCTTGTTGATGACATATAAGTGGGATGTTTGCACGATTTTTTTTCCTGATCCTCTAGCTAATGTGTGTACACATACAAAAAGAAAAGGATGAAATTAATAATATTTATAAGCGTGCTGTTGCTTGTTCATGGTCAAAGCAACTTTTCAATCAGGTCCTTTCACAAGGGTGTTCTGCTTTACATACTTGAGACCATCAAACTTTTAGAGGTAGGTTTATAATCTTGACTATATTAGGTTTGCACTGTTTTTGCACATCTAGTGTGGTGTGGCCCCTGCTTTTTTGCATAGGTTAGTGACTAGAAGAATTTTAACCAAGTGCCCCAGGCTGCAACCTCCAGTTGAATAAAATTATTATTTGAGTGAGAAACTACTTTTTTTTTAGGCATGCTTTAGACCACTCATTACCAAGGAAATGATTTTAGGGTTATCTAAATATAGAAATAATGTCAACTTTCATGACTGTTTTGTCTAAAATATGAGGATGTGTTGTGATCTGCTCATAAAGGGGCTTTCACAGACCCAACCAGGTGTTTGAGACACAAAACGGCCCGATGTTTCCCTGATCTCCCATGCCTTGTGATAGAGAATTGTAGAAGGACTCTAACACATTAGTGCAGTTGGATGAGCTGTTAGGAAAAATGTGAAAACATGCTCTAGGGCAGAGGGGGAAAGAACCATTTAGTGTCTGTATTATTTTCCATGGGAAACAGCACCTTTTAAACATAATTATTTCATTAGCAATCACTAAGTAACAAAACAAAAGACCCATCTCTTTTATACTTATTACATGCTGGGCATCTACTGATATTTAATTGTCAAACATTTATTGGAGATTGGTATGATAACGCAAGTATTTTACCTTGTTAATTCAGAGTTGTTAGCTTTTCCCCCCAAAATCAATCAATCAAAATCTGACGTTATTAGAAACTCTTGTCTTAGACATTTGCTTTCTTGCTCAGATATACAACTTTAATGTACTTAGCTCTTCTGAGGTGTCATACCTTGTTTTCATTTAATTTCTACAGCATATACACTAAGTGCTTAAGTTCTCATTATCTGATCTACATTTGAGGAGGAAGTTATGTTAGTACTTTGAGCTAGTCTCATTAGCAAGTCAATTTTGACAGCACTTCCAAGTATGTAGACCTTTATTATAAATGTTAGAGGAGGCTTAGAAATGTAATGGGAGAGGTGGGTCCTGTTCTTATCCTTTGTGTTATTAAAAACTGGCTGATTTTTAATGTATTCATGGGATTGTTATATGTGGTCCTGCATTTAAAAATGACTTTCAGATTTTCACAATCCTTTTATTAGCATTTTTTCTATTAAAAATTAAAATTGGCACATACCAAGTCATTTAACACTGCCTCAGCAATCATTATAATTAAATCTTCTTTGGTAAACTCATTGGATAGCTTGATTTATTTTTCTTAACAGCCAAAAACTGCTTCCTACTTTATAACTAGAAATCTGGGGAAAGCTGTGCCTGAATTAGCTGGAGATCGCCCATTCTTCTGTGTTTGCTGTTCAAGGTTGCCTTAACGTTCGTTGAAATGAAGGCCATACTTTGAACTCACATTATCTTTGTAGCCTGTGTAAACCTCACCATGTTCTTTGGTGATCCCAAACCCTAAACTTTTATGAGACAGGCTTTTCTGACTTTTTGTTCGCTTTGTTTTTCTTTTGGTGTGTTTCTGAGTTGGACTGATGAAAGTTTTTAATTCGAAAAAAGGAAACGCTCTGCGGGATCAGTGCTGAACCTCTTTGCCACCTGCGTACACTTTTTTAATTGGCTAACAGAAAACTGACAGGAACGTGGTCCATTCTCCATTGATTTTATTAAAATTACTGTGGAGAGTGAAATGCAAGGTTGGAGGAGGCAGGAACCTTTATTGAAATATGACATCAAGTATTTCTCCTTGCTATAAAGTCAGTCTATTTTTCATTTTGGAATTTTCCTTTCGCTGTTACTGTGCTGTGATAAGCCCATCTGCTATTTCAGCACTTGGTAAGAGATTTCCTGATGAAGGCGTGGAGGGTGCAGGAAAAATGAATGATAAATAGCAAGGAAAACCACTTGTTCTTAATGCTTTTTGGCATAGTCATGGCCTCTTGTCCCATCATACATGCTTTTTCCTCCAGTGAGTTCAGCTCTTATTAGGTGGCATTGTCATTTTACCCAGGAACACTAGCTGGGAAATTTCTAAAGGATGCCAAGAAGGTGGACTAGCACTCTGCATTTTGTAGATGATTGATAGGTTTGGTTTCTTGACTGGTAGACAGTAGAGACACCTCATTTGAGGTTCCTGCCCTTCCCCCACATGGAAGGACATTTAAAGAATCATTCTAGATAGATGAACAATATGTGGATATAAATTTGTGCTAGACTTTTGCTGGTTGATTTTGTTGTTTGCTCCAAATTGACCCCCCCACCCCCGACTGTGCAAAATTTTTTCAATCTAGTTTCATTCAGGAGGATTAATGCACAATAAGACTAATAAGTTTCTTTTCTATAATGAAATCCACATCATTTAATTGGGAGTAGCTTCTTTTCTGCCACAGAAATAAAAGATCTTGGTATTCCAGGACCCTGAGGGTGCCTTGAGCAAATGTATTTGCCTCCACTCCCTTCTGATCACTTCACTGCAACTAAAGGAAAGGAATATAAAGCATAGAAACATACACAAACAGAGATTTGGAGAGGAGCTGATAATGGATTAGAAATGCCCTGAATAGTTGGGTGGTATAAATTGGAAGGAGGGATTAGAAGAGCTGAGAGGGTTGAAAATGAGTGCTTGAAGAGAGACATGCCAGCATGCAGAGAGCAAATGCATGCTTCAGAACCCTGGAAAAGACAGGAACTGGCAGTATTAAATAATGCAGAAACTGAGAATGAAATATGATTAAGAAAGGGAGTCTGTTGGAAGTCTAAATGGGATATGTTGTCTCTCCTCAGGTCCTCCCGAGATCCCTACCTTTGTGTGATCAAACAACTGATTGCCAGAATACCCTTACTCTATTCAGAGATGAGGAGATTCATTCTGTAGTGACATTGAACTGGAGCAATTCTAGACATGAAAACACCATGCACAACTGAGGGAAGAGACTGCATAATAAACAGCGAGATCTCCAGCTTTCTCCTGCCATTGTGTCTTCAACAGCATTGGCAGACAGACCTCTATCTCCCAAATAGATTAGTGAAAGCTTGTTTTCTGGAGAAACTGACTCTATAGAAAAAATCTGTAGATCTTTAAGACACGAAGAATCATATCCTTGATAGTTCATCCTGCAGGGAAATGCATTTGCTGATTCTCTGCAACCTTTACTCCTAGTGTGCGCAGTCATTATTTTATGTTGTCAATCTTAAATATGCCCACAGCTCACCAAGTACTTGGAGTATGTTCCAACAAGAAAAAAGCAGGATACAACCAGGGTCAAAAACTACCGAAAAGAAGCTTGGAGAAACTAGGTTAATAGAAGAGGAGCAAAAGAAATGACTCCCATTCACAAAAAAGAAAACTAATGTAGAGATATAAGAGAAGGCATTGCATCTATGAACAAAAAAAATTTAATACCATTACAATCAGAACAATGAAAGAAAAAGAAAGAAAATGAAACAACTTAATGTTTCAACAGAAGGTTTGACCACTAAGGGAATATCCTAGAAAATATAACAAGTAGACCACATAAATCCTACTGATAGTGTTTTCTTTAAAAGAGCAGAGCAATTGAAAGAAAAAGAATTTTAAAAATAATAAAAAAATTTTGTTCCTTTTGGAAGAGACAAGCTTCCACATTCCAAGTGCACAACCAAATTAATAAAAGACAAAACAAAACAAAATGACCAAGAACATCATAACGTTTTAGAAATGTAGACATGAAGACTATATTTTAAAGGCCTATAATTTATAGTGAAAAATAAATTGAGAATCTAAGTAAATTAGGATGCTCCTGCAGCAATATTATGGAAGATAGAAGGAAAGGATAGGTATTTTTTAGGTCTGGGAAATAATCAGTCCAAATTGGAGCAAGAGAAAAGAGAGTTCCAGGATTATTTGATATTTTTTACCATAGGAAACGCTCTATCTTAAATGGTTATAGTTCAGAGAATTTGACCAAGAGTCTAAGCAAAAGGGGGGAAAAAAAAAGAGAGGCAGTGAACTCTGGAAAATCATAAAGTTTTAAAAAAAGAAAATATAATACACTCTTTGACTTCTTAGATAGAATATATCTTAGAAATTGCAAATACTGCTCAATGCCTCCAATGCCTTAATAGAAAGTGGAATTAAATCTGTATCTGTCTATCTATCTATCTATCTATCTATCTATCTATATGTATAGATGCATATATATTCTAGAAATTGACTCTGAAGTGTGTTCATTCCTTACAACGGAAAAATAAATGACCAAATATGGTTTTAACTACTCTTTGAAATTATTCCCCTAAATACATTAATCTTTTCAAATTTGGCTATTAAAGAAAATAGTTTTTAGTGGAAAGGTTTCAGTTCATGAGAAAACAAACAGTAAGTTATGGGATTCAGATTGAGAGGAAATATTTTGTTGCAGATAGATATTTCAGAATGCATTTTAATTTTATTGAATGTATTTTACATGTAACATTAAATAGGTTTCAGGTATCCATCACTGTGAATCAATATCAATATATACTACATTAAGTTTACCGACAGTTTAAAAATATTCTTCATGTAATTGATTCCCTTTACCCAGTTTGCCCATCTCCCTCCTCCCCGACTTAATAACCACTAATTTGATTTTATAGACTAAAAGTCCATCTTTGTTTGATTTGATTCATTTGTTTGTTTGTATTCTCTATTTACCACATATGAGTAAAGTCATGATATTTGTCTTTCTCCTTCTGAATTATCACTGCATAATTCCCTCTAGTGCCATCCATGTTACTGTAAATGACAGGATTTCATTCTTTTTAATAGCTGACTAGTAAATTATTTTGCTGTATGAAGATATTTCAAGTTTTTAGATGGTATTAAGTATATGGGCTAAGAGGTATTGTTTAAATGAGAACACTATAATTTTCACAAATAATAACATACTGCAAAAATATTTCTGAAAAGAACATACATATACCCTTGCTGGATGATATATTTCTGATAACAAGCGACAGTTTAGAAAAAAACACTGTGCCTTTGGGAAACAAGCCACACAATTTATTGATCAACAGTTTACTTAATAGCAGAGTCTAATTCCATAGCTCTCTTCTCTACTCCTAGTCTTCACCAATAACAATTGATCTCCCTCCACCAATCTTCATGGCAAGACAAGAAGTGATTTTTTTTGATTTTTGGCAGGTGAGAAAATGGTTTCTCCTTGACAGTTCAGCTGTTTTAACAATAGCAACTTAAAAAGAAAAAAAGAGTTTTTTGCTTTTCTCTGTAATCAGCACCATGCTGGTCACCAGTGAAAAGATTCATTTAAACTTTTTTTTTTTTAATCGGCAATATGCTTGACTGTTAATTTCCAGGTCAGTATCCACTCTATCAAAGTTTCATAGGGTGATAATTTATGCTTATAATGGACAATCTATTTAAAACTGTGATGAAGTCACCCAGTCTAAACTGCTGAAGTACTGAATCTCACTCTCACCTACTCCGAATCACATCACGCTAGAGTTTGCTAATTTCCCATCTTTAATGACTGTGTTTTGTTCGAATAAAATTTGCACCTTCTCACGACCTAATTTATCACTGGCCATTCACATTTTATTAATTGGGTGCCTCCTCTCTGGCCAAAACACATTTCTCTCTTCCCTCCCTCCCCTCTTCCTTCTTCCTTCTTCCTTTCTTCTTTTCTTCCTTCTCTTTAACAATTAAAGGAATTATTTTTCTTTCCCGGGTGATATCTACCCTATTATTTTTCTTTCTGGATTTGAGGGCTACAATATTATACCATTTTCTTGTAGATAGCATGGATTATAAATATAACAGAAAACTCTTTTCTTGATTCCAGCATCAAACTTTTCAAGCTGCAGTTGAATCCAAAGAGCACATTTTTAGCAATAAATGAACAATAAAATCAGAGAATCAGAGACTTTTTCATTGACATGGATCCTAGAAAGAATTGACTCTAAATCTGCCATTTTCAAATTAAAAAGATTAATTTTCTTAAAATGGGAACATTGTCATTTCCTTCTAGAAAATACTGCCAACTTAACTCAATGAATGAATAAAAATATTACATCACAAAGGGATGGCCCAGAGCTCCATGTCTACAACCAACTTACCGAACTGATCCAGGTTGTCTCTGATCTTGTACCTGGAATTGTCAGCTCCTTTCAAATTCTAGTGTGAGACCAAATTGGACTGGGTGAATGTCTGGTGGGTAACATCAATGAGTGCAAAGCCTCTCAAGCTCTCAGTAGTGAAGGACCAGTGTCTTCCTTCTTTCAATCAATTGCAGATGGATTCTTTCATAAAATACAATAAAATTAATTTATAAAGTTTTATAAAACCAAAACATGAGCCCATGTTTATTGGATTCCATCAATATGAAGACATCCACTTGTTGCAAAACTGTTTGGCTTCTTATTCTTGATACTTATACTTCTTTCATCAGGACCCTGGTAAAAAGCAGTTCCATTAGAGCAGCCCTGCAAGAATCTATGATCTGTTGTTGTATGACAAGCTTTCCATTTTCTTTGTGTTGGAATTGGGTATACCTTAAATATTAGTACATGATACAAATAACTGATTCATATTTTATGTCTTTCTTGTGACTATTATGAGTCATAGTACTATGCCATTTTTATATGTCAGATCATATATGTTAAATTCCATTTGTAATATAAATTTCTTAATGCTCCACTTATTAACAGTTGCCTTTTCAATATTACTGTTCTGGTGACCATTATATATTTAAGAGATCTACGAAAACATCATGGAGAACATGTTACATGTGAACAAACTTATTATGTAATGACAAATATGTATGATGCCTATATGATACATGTGTGCATATGTCATATATGTATGTATTATATGATGTGAACTCTAATATATAATAGCTACATACGCTTATCTATCTAGTTTATGTTTTCCAGCCCAGTTTTACCAAGGACCTCTCATAAGAATGGTCTTAGCCAATGTTTCCCCTTTCTTGATTTTCCTTTCTTTTCTGCTGTCTTCCCTCTGACCTTACTGCCCAGTGAGCTGTATGATGAAGACCTAAACAGGAGAGTAAGTAATTTACTTTGAGGTAAGTAAAGAAAGGCTTTAGTAGAATTCATACTTGAACAGTGGTAAGGTAATTTAGCGGTGGAGTAGACTATTCCTTGTTGAATTTGAATATATAAAGTACTCTAAGACAAAGGAGTCTTAAAAATACAGATACATATTTTTGCTGCTCAAAATGTGGTCTGAAATGGAAATGTGAAAGTGATAGATTGGGGTACTGGAGGTATGTGTCCAGGCACTACCAATTTATATTGCTTGAGTGTTGCTTCCCTGTCTTATGTTGTTTTGAGTCCCCTGTGCTAACAACCAAATCTCTTAAGATTCAGAAGGAGCCTGCTGGAAACTTACCTTTCTGTGTTACTCACCAGGAAAAGAAAAAGTTAGGATTCAAGCACAGAAAATGAACAAATAAAGTTTTGCAGAATCTTGCCTATGTTTTGAAAGATTTAGTAAGACCTTCGGAGAAGTGAAAAATGTGTATATTTAGGAACACACTAAGCATGAAGGTGTCTTTAGATCTAATTTATTTGGATTTATGTATTAAGAATTTCCAGCCCATGTAACCCAAGCAGAAACATAATCTCTAACAAAATTAAGAGGTAGTTTGTATATGAGGTGTTTACTTTTCATATTTAATGACCTTATAAAAATGTATTTGTGAGTTCTTTTAATTTTCATGGTTAATTTCAGTATTTCTAAGGTCTAATAGAATTTTTTGGTGGTGGAAACCCAATATGTTACTTTACACTAGTAAGTGATACAGATTCAATTTATTCCAACTTGAATTGAGGAGTTAGGAATTTAGATGGGAGTATTTAAATTGGCTTATACTTCAGAAAAGGTGGAACGCAGAGGGCATGGTTTAGAAACAGAGAAGTGGGACAGTGAGCAGTGTCCTAGCATTATAGCCTGGGACAGTGGGAGTGGAGTGTCTTTTCTGTGCATTGGAATCACCTGGAATCCTGTTAAAAATGCAAATTTTGAAATGCAAAATTTTCATACCGTGCTCTGAGTTGAACCTGAGATTCTTTACTTCTCAAAAGCTCCAAGGTGATGCTGATACTGCCGGTCCATGGACCATACTTTGTGCAGAAGTGTAATTAAAAAATTAATTAAAAACAGCAAAATAGTTAAAAAAATATGGGGTTGATAACTTGCTATTCTGTGAGAACATTCACGTTGTTTCTTTCTATTTCTGTGTCTGTCTCTCAGTGTGTACGCACACACACACACACACACACACACACACATTTTGAAAGCTTTTGAAGAAACTTATAGACTCTTGGGAAGCAGAACCAGTTATGGACTGGAAAGTACATAGATGTGGGTACATACACATACACAATCATTTATAATGAAATTGCTTTTGCAGAAAGTCCATCATCTCCAGGTCATCTGGAAAATATTTCTTTAAGTCAAACAGGGACAGAACATCTTTTGTTGACTTTCCTTGTGGTTGTCAATGGGGAATAATGAACTTATATTTACAGATAACCATTCCTAAACCACACTTTATTTTTAAACATTGACTTTTCAACTCTAATCCATAAAATCTGAAAGGTGGTAATAAAGCGAAAACAAAATGTCCAGCTAACGTTTTTAAGGAATGTGTTTCTGTGAGGGAAATAATGTTTGTTGCCTCTGGGGAAGAAGATAGCAAATGTTATTTGTGGAATAAATATATATAATTGCATGTCATATTCTGAGCCTGCACTAAAAAACAGTAGATGCTATTGTTTTCTTTTTACTTTTGGGTTCCTTCACTAAGCAAAACAGTTGAGAAGAAATATCAGCTTTTTATCCTCTGCCTCTTAGATCAGAACAAGGATAGGAGTACAGAAGGGGGCTTTTTAAGATGTAGAGAATAACAGGGAAATAGAATTCCTTCTAATAATTTTTGATGTGTTGAAATCCAG
The DNA here is from genome assembly GCA_004363575.1 of Solenodon paradoxus. Lineage (NCBI taxonomy): Eukaryota > Metazoa > Chordata > Mammalia > Eulipotyphla > Solenodontidae > Solenodon > Solenodon paradoxus. Next base: position 180,646 of record RJWH01001314.1, read on the forward strand.
TTAATGTTTATACAGTAATGAGGCATTTGACTCAGAATCTATCTTTTCATAAGGATTAGTGACTCTTGCAATGACTGGTGAACATTCTCTCTGCTGTGAGCATTGTTTGTATCAATTATGAGGGGACACTGGACTGAATAACCTTTCCTGATGGGAATATTTTTCTGCTCCGGATTCTGCTCTGTGTCTGCAGGAATGGTGCCATCTTTATGGTGTTGAAGATACTTTCGGAGTTAGGTGTTCCACTTCTTGGTTGGCTTTGCTGTTTTATTTCCTTTACACTTGTTCATTGACTCCTCTCATTTAACAGGAAGAAAAAATCAATTGCAAAGAGGAAGATAGAGATGTTTCTGTCTCATTAATAGACCGGCACCTCATTAGGGAGACAACTGTCGTGCAATAAATGGTGCTTAACATCAGATCTGGATTAAAATCCTGGCTCAATTCCTTGCCCATTTTAATAACCATCTTAGAGCCACAATGTCCTCATCAGGGCGACTGCACAGGTGAAGTGTATTTATAATAGAGTGTGTATTCTGTGTAGGAGACACGTGTGCCTTGAGAGCGTATTCCCAGGTTGACCGAACTCATCATGAAGGGACTCAGAGTGCAAACATAAATTAAACTGAATGAGAAGTATTTGAATGTCTCCACTGACAGCCTGGATGCAAAGGCCTTAAAAAATAAGCCGAAATAAAATTTGAAGTTTATAGATTTTCAGCCTTGAGATTAGTGCCCAAATGTATGTTAACGCCTTGACAAAAGATCTCTAGAACTGGACAACCCATGGATACAAAGGAAAACACAGAACTGTGAGAAATCTGTGAACATAAGAAACTGCCGTTAAAAAATAACCATTTGACCAGAGATGATTTGTGTGTGTGTGTGTGTGTGTGTGTGTGTGTGTATCATATTTATAACACTCCCAAACAATTAGGGCCTTTCTTTCTCTCACATGATCTTACTACATTTTACTTTCCTTTCAGAAGAAATTTTTGTTATTTGCTTGGTCCTCAGTAAAAATAATTTAAGTAAATATACAAAGACATAAAGCAAATTCCCAGGTGCACTTAGATGCTTAGAATCCTTTATGGTCTATGTTTTTAGATACTAGAAAAGACAATTCTAGCTTGTGTTCTCTAGGTAAAATTTGTATATGTCTGTGTATATTGCATTCCATGTATGAAAAAACAAACAAAATAATCAACCAGAGTCTACAGAGGTTAATTTGTTTCTATCCTTAGGCTTAAGTTGCTCAGACTGAAAGGAAGATAACATGTTGAAAGTAACCAAATCACTAACCTTATAGTGTTGAAAATGAGATATGATTACTTGCCCTGTTATTAAGTGCTGAGGTGGGATTGTGGAACACTTTGTAATACTTGAAAAAAATGGGACTTACCTTCTCAAGTTCACCAGGTATCTCTGTGCTTTCTCTTGATAGCCGGGCGATGTCAGGGGATAGACTTTGTATTCAGATGTAGTCACCAGAATGCAGGTTCTGTCTGGAAGACAGAGATGCGATTTTTAAGCATTAGAGGAAATCTTTATAAGAATTATATTGGCTAAAACCACTATAAATTATCTACTCTTTGTGACCTGGATCAAACTTTGGACCCTAAGACATACTGACTAAAAAGCAGTCCTCAGGAATTTGTTTTTTGCCCTTAGTACATTGGCCTCAGGAACACTCAGACACTCAGATTCCCTAAGTTTTGTGATAAACCAAACTCAACACGGAGAAAATTTTCTTTGCTTTTCCTCCGATTCTGAGCCTAATTACAAACATGGTATTTTATAGCATGGAAGATATTTTATAGCATGTTGACAAGATCTTGATATTTCTATAATAAACTACAAGCCATCTTACTAGTCACCATTGGTAAATATTATTAATCGCTAATGGATTAAAATTCTCATAATTATGCCAAAAAGGCTACTTTTTCTTTATAGTTTAGTGACAAATAGGGTTGGCTCCTCTGTAAACACTCCCAACTTTTTGTCTTAGTTGATTGGCTACAATATGAAAAGATGAGTTGCATCTTTTAATTAGTTTTTATGGCTTGTGGGGATTTATGTTATTTTCTGAAGTTCCTAAGCATGTACTTTATCAGTAAATCTTCACTAGTTAATGATGAAAATGACTTTTATGATTAGTCATTCAGGGAAATTTATTAGGCCTTCCTTATTTTCTTTCAAACCTTTTGACTGGATGGATACCATGTTTATAAGAAGGGTTCCCTCAAAATGTTTTGTGCATCAAAAAGTAGTACTCTGCTAGATATCTTAGACCCAGCAATTAAATGAATGGACCAATAAAACTTTAGTTACAAAATTAACATTTAAATTCATAAGGTAATGACATTGTAAATAAATCTAATGTTTAGGAAAATTCAAGAAGGCTTAGGTCATATTTTATTTACAATGAAATTATCTACTTCACAGGTGGACGTTTTATGAGTCTTAGAAGTTGTACTTTATCTGCACAGTAATTAAAACCAAACTCAGTATAAACAGAAAAGAAGACAAAGGCATGTCGTCTGTCTTCACGTGGTTGCTATTTGTGTTTGGAGTGAGATCATTCTTCATTTTGCCAGAATTTCCTGCATATTGTAAAATGTTCACTGTCTCAGGTCCTCGTTCACTGAATCAATGCCAATGGAACCCACCTATTATTTTTGCTAAAGCCCTCAGAGACTGCCAAATGCTCCCAAATGGGCTTACTCATTCATCCACTAAAAGTAACTGCATACTTATGAAGACTTAATGGTTTCTATTTATCCCTCATCACTAACTCACTCAGGTACTCCGTCTGGTTTCTTTCCACCCTTGCCTTGATCCCGTTATCTTCCAACTCCTCATTTCAGGATTCGCTTTATTGATTAGAGATCCTCTTGCATCTTTCACTTTTCTTCCTCTTACCGACTTTTATCTGTCAACATATGGCGTAATCTTGTCTATCAAATTACGTGTGAATCCAAACAAAGCAATTGACATTAAAAAATTTTTGCATTTTAGAGTCACATCTTCTTACACTTGTGTAACTTTTTTAGTTTGTAGACTTTTGGTGTCAGCCTGATTTTTGTAGACATCATCATCAAATTGGAAGAAGACATTGTTCTGTTGGCTGAAGGGGTACTCAGATTAGCACTAATCACTATTTGATACTATTTTCATGCTCGTTGTATTTCCAGGAGGTCTTAGGAAGTACTCTTTGGAGATTGGATGTTTTGACTTCTTTTAAACATTTTAAATTTTCTGTAGGATTTTTATTTTCTGTGAATGGTTAATGTTATAATTTGAAGTTTCTTCTTTCCTTTTCTATTTTTTAAATTTCTTTCTAAAAATGCTTTCGTATTACATGTTTTCTTAAGTCCCTAGAAGCCCAATTTTAATTACATATCAATCAATACTCCCTTTGGAGGAATTTTATGAATAATCTATATAAATGAAAATTATCCATTTTCACTGGCACATCCCAGTGCTATTGTTATAAAGTGTTTTCTAAAATGTTGGCTGTGAAGTATTTTGGGTTATTTGTATTTGCTCTTCTGCAAAATTTTTGTTCATGTTTTTCTACATTAGTTTCCTTAGCAGTTATCCTTTTTATTGATTTGTGGCAGTATTAATGCATTCTAAATGTGATTATTTTATCGATGTTTTAGGCTACAAATACAAAAGTTTGTGGCTTTTCTCTTTAACTTCTTGATTAAATTTTTTTCTTGACAAGCCTAATAGCCATAACTTAATGTAATTGTATTCAGCAAACTTTAATTTATAATAATCTTTTTGTGTATTGATTATGAAATTCTTTTGTCATGAGATTATATAGGTATTTTGTTGTGTATTTTCATGCTGTTTGTGAAGTTGAGGTTAATTTCATTTATTTCTCTATGTATGACCAATTTCCATCACCACTTCTAGATTAACCTAGCATTCTTATTCCATTGATGGAGCCTGCTTTGTCTTAAAGGAAAATTTCTTCTATATACATAACTGTGTCTTTCCGATAGTGACTCTTACTATCTCAAACATGTAAAATTCACCATTTATTTAGTCTTTTCAAAATGTTTTTCACTAATTTTAGTTTTATTTTTTTTTATAACAAACTCGCACAGGAAGGTAATCCAAACCCCTAAAATCAGAATTGAGAATCACTCAATATTTAATATTATATACCTTCTCCATGAAAATGGCAACTCTTTCTCTAGATAACAGTAATTTATTTACATGTTTTTGTCCCCTAAAAAAATGCATGTCATATGCACTTTAAATACCCCATTTTATTTCTGATGTATAATAATAAATAGCTAATAATTTCATGTTTAACTATACTGCTGGCTTGTTATGGCAGTGATAGTCCTCACATTGTTGCTGTCTCTTTCACCATATCCAGTTCTTTCATATACAGCATTCCTTTTGGGTCTCCCAATAGCATCAGCAAGGCAGAACTTGTGTCTTTATCTGCATTTGGACGAGGACTACAGTGAGAGTTGGAAAGATTAAGTAATTTGCACAAGATCACATAATTGCTCTCCGGTGTAGGGGTCCTCAGATTCAGCTTTGCTGAACTGAGAGCCTGTGTTCCTACCTCTGTCTGGCAGGGGTGTGGTGGCTGAGATTACGGCCTGTCGTCAATATTCGCCTGCTCTGTTTCTGTAATCGACATGTATCTGTCTAATGCGAAAGCCTTAGTTGTGGCTGCCCGCTTTCAGTATCTGGGATGCCTCTTAGCTCTGTCTAGCATTATACCCAGTTCTAGTCGCAACTGCTTGCCTTCTCTGTCTCTGTGGGCATTTGAATTTGTGACATTGCCCCAAAGCATGACGGGCATTCCTTATTGTATGCATGTACATTTCTTCTTTATGCTTGTTACTGCCTTGTTTTGCTCTGATTACTGTTCACTGAACGAATCCTCGGGACAGCTTTGCAATTCTGTTATGAAGAGATCAGTTATTGTTCTCCCAAGAATAGATGCAGAACATCTAACACAGTGCCTTGCACTCCATGTGTACTTCCTAAGTGTTCATCGATAATGGGAAAGATTTAAATCTTTAACTAATAAGATTTTGTAGTTATCTATCACAATCTAATTTTGTTCAAGTCGCTTTACCTCTCGGTCAGAGTCACTGGCTCAGTTCAACACATAAAATGTGATCTGCTCCTAAAATCCAACTTGCTCTGTGTTTGGTGCTATATGAATTTTCTTAGGAAAGGTCTATGTTGTGACTATTGGCAGAAAAGCTATATAAAATCTGTGCATTGGAACAATAGGCTTGTACAAGACAAGTTTGACAGACTGCAGTATTTATATGGATGTTTTCCTACAAATGCAGATGTTTCTCATTGCCTCTCCTTAGAGTACTCTGTTTACCATCTCTAACCAAGCCATCTTTGTTTCTCCAGATTGGGATGTCATCCAGCTCAGAGTTTTACTTAATGCCGCAAATTAACTGAGCTGCCATTAAGTGGAGTCGTTATTGATGAAAATGATGCCCTGTTAACTCCAAAAGGTGAACTTGCTTTCATCTCTCCCCGCCTTCAAGGTTGACTGTTCTATTCTAAACGAAGGAATTCAGTGTCATCCTCTCTTGCTGCACAACCAGCTCTGTTTTATGTGGAGTTTATTAAGGAAGTTCTGTTAGGTAGAATCACCGTGCAAGTCCTTTTTTATGCAAGTCCGTGTATTAATCAAAACATCTGCAGAGCTTACTGGCTAGATGAAACACCAGGTGGCAATAAAATGTCTTCCTCATTACAATCAATACCGATGAGTTGCAGAGACCTCCTGTACGTGATGGTCTTTCTCAACGGGCATCCTCACTTGGTGGTGGAGAAAATGAGTATGGGCTGTACGAAACCATTTCAGCACCACCCCGGGCTTAATAGTGCTGTCTTTCATTGCCTGTTAACAAGCTGCGCTGGTGCAGTGAAATGTTCCAGCTGACAAATGCTGTCGGAGCGCCCTCAACGCAAAGATTTTCTGCTGTATTTAACCTGTGCGCTTTTATTTTAATGATGCCAAAACACACATTGGTGGTTGTTTGTTCAATGCAAAGTGCGGTCTCTGGAGCCACCCTAGAAGCTACCAAATACCCATTCCAGGGGCCATTAATGACCAGAGTCTTCAATTAAAAGCTGTGGAGTTGTGCTGACTCTTAACAATTCACTTTCTCCCAGAAGTAAACTATCTAGATGTACCTGCTATGAAATTGTTGAGTTTGTTCAGTTTGATTTTCAATGCATACTATTAGACATGGACTTATCATAGAGTCTAAGATACCAGCTAAGAAGGAGAGCTCAATGCAGATTTTATATGAGATGCCCATATGTGACTCTGTCGGGGTTTGAGTTTACACAGCTACTTAACATCGGTGAGTCAGTACCGTGACGGTGATTACCAGCACATGCGTTGAGCTCGTTTTGTGCCAGGCTTTACATTATGTATTTATTACATTTTCAAATAAGCCTATTTATTAGGTGTCATTGTCCTATTATTGCCGTTATTGATTACCAAGAATAATGATCCTTTTTTTGGTTTTTACATTTAAAAAAAGTATTATTATTTTATCATTATTTCTTTTTGTTTCTAATGCCATACTCATTTTGAGATAGTGAACTTACTCCTCAGTCTATAGGTATTACACAGAGCACCCATCATCAATAATAATAAGACTTTTCAGGGCTCACTTTTGCATGGGCCACAATCCCAAATCACAATTGAGCGCAAAAGCCAAGGTTTATTTTTTTTGGCCAAGAAAGTTGATGGAAACTCAGGTTCTAGAAGTTGCCTCAAGGGAAAAGGGAGGGGCAGGGTTTTAAAACTATCTGTGGAGGGAAAGCTGGTCTAGGGAAGGGTTTGCTTAGAGTTGGGCTGGAAAGTTGATCTCTGACGTGGTTAGAATTCTGAGAAATGGGTGGAAAGTTCTGGGTAGAGTGGCTGACCACTGCTTTTCCCTTTACATCTGGTTGCCCCAGATCCATTATGGTGCCAGGGGTGTATCATTTCTGCTGTGTGGATGAACAGATGTTTTAAAGACTTGGGAGAATAGAGAATTGTGCATGCTGGGCTTCAAGAAAGTACCTTGGGACTTCTATCTCATTGTTTGTGGTTAAATTATCTAGTAGCCTTGGTTCCCAGAAGATAGTCAGTCTGGATTCCCATAAGATGTTCAGTTGGGTGACTTATTGTGGTGTCTGCATCTGGAAGCAGACATAACTAAAGAATTGGTGTTTATCAGAGGAGAGGGTACTGTCCACAAGTCTAAGGAAAAAGGGGCAAGGTGCTGCATCTTAATTTTACAGATTAAAGAAACTAAGAGACGAGGAGAGTAAATAATTTATTCAAGACCCTGAGACAGGTTCTGGTAGTACCTCTACTAGAACTTAAATCTTCTTCATCCAAAGTAAGCAAAAATACTGTTCCAGATTGACTGAAATGACACCAGATACACCCTTGCCATTGAAAGGGAGAAAACGCACCGTCTGCTACCTGGAGATATATATATATATATATTTTTTTTTTTTTTACAGTTAACAGAGAAAACAGGTTACTTCTATAAATGTAGTATAGGATTGCAGAGTTTAGATTACCCTTCTGGTCACATTTTTCAAAGCTGAAAGTGAAGAAGAGTTGGAGCAGGAAGAGTGGATGTTTCTGGATTCTATTTTCCTGCTCCTTAGCGTGGGTTTTTCATGTCTCAAAGCGCTACTGCAGTCTGCAACCTCAGATGGTGCAGAATTCACCACCGAATGGAATTTCAGTTGCTACCCGTAATAACTGTAGGGCACCTCTTTTTAGAAGAGCCTTTTTGTTTGCTTGCTTTTTTGCCTAATTAAACTTGAACATCTTATAATATTATTAGGAAACCACTAATTTTAAGAATCATGGTTTCTGTTCCTTTTTTATTCTGTCAATACAAATCAGCAAGTAAGAAAGAGAGTGATTTTGACTGCCAAGTCATTGTCCCCGGTGAGTTGACTCTGGGCATAATTCATCTGGAGCTGATGACTGAAAGGACCTAGAGGAAGAATGAAACAATAGATTTAAAAGACAAATATACAACTGTAATAAGTTCATCAATAAGATATGTATGAAACAAATTTATGACAGGAAGACAGGTCAGGAAATTTAGGTTTTTCTCTCCATCTTCGTAAGTTTTCTCAACTTCCTATTAGGACCCTCACATGTATCTCTGATAGTTTCCTGTAGGATTTTGGAATCACGCTGTACTTTCCAGGCTGTGATTTCTGCCCTAGCTGAATTTTCTACTGTGAAGGTCATTCGTCTATATCCTGGGAAGATGATTCACATATTTATATTCTAGAAAGTAGGCCGAGAAGAAAAAAATTGCTACTTTATTAATTAGAGCCCTTTAACATTTTGTATTCTCAAGCTGAATCGTTTGCTTGTTTGAACTGCTGTCATCTTTCTTAATCACCATCATTAGTGACTGTCCATGAATGATTATCTCTCTGAATTTTATAAGCATGTTAGAATTTAATGTATTTTACATCCTCCACTAGGAAATAGATCAGTCAATGTTTTACTCTACCAATACATGTTCTTTTTTAAGCGTGAGATTAACTATAGGAATGTTCTGCCTCAGTGGTAGAGGGGAAGCTTGCCTCCTTCAGTGGTGCTTGAATTCTTAATTGGAAATGGTTTTGGGAGAGGAGAGGGGAACAGGACAAGAGAGGAGGGGAGAGAAGAGGAGGGGAGAGGAGAGGAGGGGGGAGGGAAGAGAGAGAGAGCACGAGTGGGAGATACAGAGAGGGAGGGGGAGAGAGAAAGGGAGAGGGGAGAGAGAGAGAGAGAGGGAGCAATTGAGTAAGCTGGCTGACTTACTTTTGGTGCCATTTTGTGCTTTAAGCTCCCAGGAGATTCCAAAGAGTTTGCTTCTCCAAAGATATGGGAACCACTGCTTTAATCTTGAACTTTTTCAGTGATGCATAGTACATTCACTGTCTTTTGGAAATAACCCATTACACTTAGGGAATCATTTAAACATTCCTCCTTATACCTAGCAGAGAGACTCATTAGTTTAAGATGACACAGAAAGAATCTATTCCTTTTCTGCCTGCGGGTCTTCCAAACTGCTAGCGCCATCTTCGTATTCCTACTGATTCCCTCATGCACATGAGTCAGGCCACTTTTTAAATCTCATGATTCTTCTTCTCTCTATCTTCTTTGTACATATTTTGCACATCTTTATTTACATGAATCAAAAAGTTTTAATACACAGATGTTTCCTAGGTGTATTGTCTTATGACCTTGCATATAGTTGAAGCTTCGGGGGTTATATCACTTCACACATAATGATAAAATTAATTCCAATCACTATAGGCATTGTGATCCAATATTGAGACACACTCTTTTAAATTTTATATTTCAAAATTGTATCGAAGCAGCATTTGTTTGGAAATTGACACTATATTTCAAAATGCGCACCAACCCCAAGGCACCTTTTGTTACTCAGGGCTTCATACTTCATATGTTTCTTTTTTTTTTCCCCTCTCCTTTATCTTGACAATGACTCTGCCACACACAGGCCTCTCATTGTTTACCCATTCGTTGTTTCTCTCCTGAGCATCCCGAAATTTCTAGGCATGTGGGATCTGATTCTGTTTCTTGTTGAATCTAATCACCATGTACTGTGCTTGGTACTTAGGAGTGACTTTAAAAAATTTATTTGGGGTGTCCAGATGGTCAGCCGCACCTGCATGAGCTCTCCACTCTGGTTGGGTCTGACCATTGAATTGACTGTCAGAGAGCTTGGGTGTGTGGTCAATTTTGTGTAATGCTCAGTGTAAAGGCTTTTTAAGTTTACTGTATAGTTTCTTTTTCTTTCAGATGCTTTTCTGATTTTTATCCTAGGCGTGTAATGAGTATCGGAGCGTCTTGTACCCTCAGCAATAATGTTTCAGTTTATATCAATACAACTCTGCTTTTCTCATTTCATGAGTTAAAAAAATTACTTTCGCCAGGAGTATTATTCCAAACAAATAAATGGATTAAAATATCTGTTGGCAAATGAGCATCAGGCACTTCAGCGAAAATGTTTATCGGGACAAATACGATTCATGTTTTAGCTAATAATCAACCCTTCAGAAGCAGATATTTAAGTGCCTATGTGTATTAACCGTTTGTTAAGTCTCTTGAGAAATACTATTAAGGACAAAGTCTGCTTTTATAGGTCTTATATTCTACATGTGGAAAACAGACAATGTATAATTGGTAAAGAAGACAGAGAAGGTCATTTTTGATAATGATAAATGAAAGAAGTATCCTGAATAATGTGCTAGGCCAGCAGTGAGGAGGCAGTACACTGAATTGAAAACTGAGGGCTGAGAGGGAAGTAGCCATGCAAGCTCTCAGTGTTTCAGCTAATGGAAGGAACTCAGGCTTCTGAGCCCTGGTGTGATCCTAGAATAGAAAGCATGGTGAGCATGGCAGGTGAATGTCAGCTGGGCCCTTGGGGATGAGGTTGGAGACACACCAGCTTTATCATAAAATCCTTATGGGTTATGATGTGGGGCCTGATAGATTTGAAGTAGATTCCTCAGGCTGTGCGCAGTGGCTTCTAGGATACAGGGTAAGACAGAGGAGAAAAGATGGCTGCACAGGAGAGTGGCTGGTCATAAGAAATTGGTGGATTTGAGATATGTATTGACAGGTCATATGGATGAATTAGATGGAAGCAGGGATGATGTTGAAAGAAGAGAAGAATTAAGGGTGACACAACCACAGAATGGCAAGAAGTTGAGGGAAGATTCCACTAAATCCTGTTCTTTGAGTAACCATTGTTATGGACATTGGGGTTTATTAAGTGAAATTCCCATTCTGAGGTTCAACCATACAGAAAAGCAGTTTTGGTGCTAAAAATCTTCAAACTGTCTGATTACTTTTCCTATTCTAAATCTTCGTGGCCTTCTCCTTTCTCTGTGTAAAGGAGTAATGGAGACTGCACCAGCCAGTGATTCACATTGTTTTAATTCTTGCAGAGGTATTCCTTACCTTGACTTAGCCATTAAAACGATAAATATACCCGATGTTTTTTGGTCCTTGGTTCTGAGAAATAATGACAACTCTTCTCTACCCCTGGCCAGCATTTGACCTGCACATGTATAAATTTGCTTAGCTTTCCAAAACAGTGCAAGGTTTTACAAAGATAAGACAGTTCATTTACATAACCCGGAATAATTTGGCTGGCACACTCAAGGAGATATAGCATGTGGATGGAGTTTAACACATTCATTTAGATTGGCTGACTCCCATGCGTTCCCTGTGCTTGTAGAGGGTCCCATCTGTTCGGCTCCTGGCCAGAGACCATTGCGCCTGTGAGCATTGAAACTTCTGATTGCAGATGCCCAGTGCTTCATAATTGGTTTAGGGTACCCCAGATACTAAGCAGTAACATTGTTAATCAGTACCAATGTAAGTGCCAGTTATTCAAGAAGTCTGATACCTGTCTGTGTGTTATCAATGCACTCAGGTGATGGCAAAAGCTGACACACTATTGCCTTGCATTTCCCTGCTTTTGGCATTTTATAACTCGAAGATGTCTTCTCCATTTGCCTTCAGACCCCCTGTCCAGCCTATAAACTCCCATGACTTCCCAAGACTTCCCATAGACTTATCATCCCTTAATCTTCAGTATTTCTTTCAGCCAGTTGAAGGGGATCACTTGACATTTCCTCCACGGACCCTTGGTTTGTTGCGTTTGTACATTGGCTTCTTGGGTTCTTTCTATTTGGAATTGCCTTTTCACCGCTTAATCTCCACCTGTCACACATTGTGCTCATTCACATGCCTGCCTAAAGTTCCAGCCTTTGATCTCCCAATATTTTGTTTGTTCTCCCTTTTGATATATCACCACTTCCCTCTTGTCCTCGCTGTGCATCGTCAGGGTTTATTGCCTCTTCAAATTCTTTCCGCTGCCAGCAGTGTCTTACACATGTGATATTGCCCGTTAAGAGCTGATGTCTTTAATTGAATGTTCAGTGTCTAATGACGGTCTAATCATAAACGAGAGGAAAAAAATTCTCAAGGCCGAGTTTTGAAATAACCTAGCCAGAGGCACGCATCTCCAGCTCTCACTTCCTAGGCTGTATCAGATCCTTCTTAACTTTAATCTTTGTTTTTCTTCTATAGTTAAATCAGACTAGCCTCTGGCCTCAGTTTTCTGAGTGGAGAATAAATATGAAGAGGAGGGGACGCTCAGTGAGTAGAGTGGGTGGGCCTGGGAGAGGCCAGGTGTCTCCTCAGCGGAGCTGCCATTACAGAGATCAATGGATTTGTTACATCCCAGGACATGCTTTCTCTTGGATTATTTCGTTTCCTTTTGAATTCTCCAAAACCTGTCAGGTGTTTTCTTCTTTATCTCCCTTGAGGAAAGCCAGTTAATCTAAGATTAGCCTGACAACCCCTATTTTCCAGGTCTCTGGTTTTATCAATAAAGTGTAGGTTACATCTTTTTTGAGCTCCATTACCTCCTCCATAACCTTGCTCTCTCCATCCACATTGTGGCTTTTTCTTGACCCAGCCCGCCCCATCCAGTTTTGGCTATGTGCCCACTTCCTGTTGTCACTCTTGAATGGGACCATTTAATTCAATACTTGCTGAAACTAGAAAAGGCTGACAATCCCTAAGTCTTTTGTGTGGTGTTTTCACCTCGCTGCTCTTCTGTTTGCCACCACTGATTCTGAGCTGAATGAACCTGTGACTGACACATCACTCAGAATTACTCGGGAATTGCCTCTTTTCCTTCTCGTGTTCGTGATGAGCTGATTTATTTTTCTTATCATAAAATCCTGCCTTCTCAAATGGTGGTTGAGCCCACTGGACAATGGGGAAGAACACTTGGTGATGTGGTGGAGGGAAGGGTGTGTTGAAACATATCTAAGAAATCGGGAACCTATACATAGGAAATTATTTTGATGTGTAGAATAATTCTACAATTATTTAAAAAAAAAAAACAAACGAAAAAAAACCCTGCCTTCAGGAATTTGGGAAAACCTAATAAAAATCCTAACTTGTTTTACGCTAGTGGCAATATCTCTGGAGTATATTATTCCATGGAAGATACAGATGCTACCCAGTTGTATTTACTTTGAAATCATGCCATTTATTCTTATTTTAAAGTATCCATGATATGTTAGCATAAACAATTTATAAAAATGCATCCATCGATGTTGCATGGTGAAGGTGACATCACTGATTGGTGATGAGTGGGGAAAGGGAGCTGGGACAGGCAGATGAGACACTGGGTTCTTCCAGAAAGAATTCATGGAGAGAGAGTTGGCAGGAAGGAACACACAGCGAGTTTATTAAAAGCAGAAATGACTAGTTAAGGTGACATCAAGAGAACGCACACATGTGCGTGTGTGGGACCTAAGCTGCCTGCCTCTCACTCAGGCAGGATGGATTCTGTACATATGGGAACTAGGTGCTTTGAGCGGGTCCAGGTAACCGGGAGAGAAAGGGCCAGAGTATCTTGGAGTGAGTCCTAGATGCAGATTGCTGAACTGAGATCTCCCCCTGGGGTCTCTTTCAGGTTTTTCCAGTTAGTCCACTATTCATATATCTGCCTACAGCCCTGCAGGTACCAAGCCTTGCTGTCCTAACATCTGTGGAGACTGGTGATGAAAAGATTGATTGAAAGATCACTGTTGGTTTTCCGAGTCTGGAATCAGACCTGGAGCCCACCTCTTTGCCCTACTGCGTTACTAGGTGTGCGGCCCGGGCCCGCCATTCCCTCTCATGAGATCTGATCATCCTCACCTGCAAATTGGAAGCAAAATCACTGCAGAGGTTTGTTGAGAGTATTCGGGAGGTAATGTGGAGAAGTTAGCAGATACCTGACTCATAGTGTGTACTTGCTACACTGGTTCCTTATAGCTTTTGTTGAGGCATTATAGCTTCTGTTGCCCTATTTTCCTAGCATTTACCAGTTTTATAATAGAACTTGAGCCTACGCTACACGTCAAACAATAAAAAAGCATCACACACCAAACACAGTTTAGAAATGCGAGTGAATGAAAAAAATGAGAATTTTATAACTCCACACACTTCTCCCTCTTATAATGCAGAATATAAATAGGTTTTGCCATCTAATTGCATAACTTTTATAAGAAAAGCGGCAAAGTCATTTGCTGGAGCTTTACCCTCCCCCAGAATTCAGCATACAGCCAATTGGTCCGTTTTGTTGGTAAAATCAGCTTATGATGCATTTTCTTTGGTGTTTTATAAATGAAATACTTAGATGCTACTGATGATAAACTTACCTCCTAATGAAGGTGACCATTCCATGTATTGTTTGAAGACAATGTTCTGGTACTGGAAGTCTCAGGGAATCAAAAGCTGACTTTGCATTTCTCTGGTATGTTTGCTGGGAGCTGAGGATGACCGAGCATTCTTGAGCGAGGTAAAGAAAAGTTCACCCTAGTTTGCAAGACTTGGTTCATGTGGAATTTATAAGAATGGACTGACCAGCCTGCCCTTTGAAAATTCTTTAGTTAATCTCTTTATTGAAAGCTGCTGGGCTAGTTGATTAAGAAAGCCCTATGGGATGACTGCCTTTAGTGTCATACAGATGAAGCTGAGTTGTTGTGAGTAAATCACTGGAGATCAAAGTACTTTGTGGTCAGCGTTCTGCAGTTCAGTGTTTTTGTTTTTTTTTTAAATTAAATTTTAAAGAGAAGGTGAAAGGCTGTCTAAGCATGAAACACACCCAATCTGACAACTAAATGTCCGCCGATATTCACCCACTTCTTTAGCAATTTAATCTGAGTGACTGGGCAAGTAGGTAGTGGCTCAAAGCATCAGGGCAAAGGTAACACAAAATCAGGTAATACTTGTTACCTATTTACAATTGCCCGGATGCTTCCTTGCCATTAAGAAGTCACTAGGCCTGCAGAGGGGATTTCAGGTGATTGCAGGGACACTGAAAACACGCATCTGCAGACTTGTTCATGGTGTCCAATTTCTAATGTCATCTTCCCCTCACTATTAAATAGACACAGGATCACTAAGCATTACCCTGAGATCTTAGGAGCCCTAGGGAATGATGTGTTTGACTTTTGTGGCCACTGTGGGTCCCGCATGTGTCCTGTTCCTCTTGATTGTTCAGAACCTCGAAAGTGAGTGAATTGGTTTGGATGGATTGAATGGATCCATGCATATATTTTTTGCTGGATTGCAATGACTAAAATGGTAATTGGAATGGATTAAAAAAGGAGATTGCATCTACCATTAGAATGCCACATGGGTTTCAGTTCCATAGTGTGATTCTACTTGTGAAAAGTTCAAGCATTGCTATGTTGACATTTGTTTTTGTATAGGACATAGCATTAGGTAGGTATACTTAGTGACATTATAAATGCAGTTTTCAGAAATACTTAATTTTTTTTTTCTTTTGAATTGGAAAGGTAGGAATGAAGGAGAGTAGGTAGGCAGGCAGGGAGAGAGAGGGAGAAGAAGCACTTTATTTATTTTTATTTAGTTGTTCAACTTGGTTGCTACCCTCTTGCCCCAGAACTTGAACCTGACACCTTAGGATGTGTGTAGACTGTACCCAATGCCTGCTCCACCAGGGTGTGCGAGGACTCTTGTTCTGCCATGTTCATTTTAGTGTTTGACATGACACCTCCTAAAAACTCGATTTTATGTGACTCATTTGACATACTAATAAAGAATAATCTTTATTTTCAGTATTAAAATTGACAGATCTCTACTAGATGTCTTCCTCAAGGTCATAAAGAAAACCAGTATGAAAGTTAGCAACCAAACCTGGAAATCTAGAAGCCTGTCTAATGCTTTAGACGGAGGCCTGCAGCCTGCCTCACGACACCAGAATAAGGTCATGACTGATCACTGTTTAGAGCTGACCCGGTACCATGTTCTCCAACCTGGCCATACTTGCTCCATTGTTAACTCTGTCAGTTTACCCATTTGGTCGATAAAGCATAGACTGATAGATGAAGGTCAATTTTTTGTAGTTTTTCCATCAGTGATAATAAGTACAGTGGTGAAAAAGGGAGAAATTGATGTAGGGCATGTTGCTCTCACATGATGTTCTTTTGGAAAATGGAGGGAGGAGGATATACAGGCATCAACTCAAATTTTTATGAGAATATGTATGAAAGAAGCAGATTCTTTAATACCTAATTTAAGATCTGGCCTGATACTGTAGTTGGCAAATAACTAGCCTATGTTTGGACTTATTTATGTTGACATAACCGGGTCAGAAAGAAAGAAGTTCACCGTGTTCTCTAATGTGAATGCATATTCCCACACGAAATGTGAAGAGAGAAAGAGTTTTAACCCTGTCTTCCTATTGACCCTCAAATGCTCTCAGTTGTTTTCCTTATGAGAGGGGACAAAGGACAATGCCGGTTGAATAGGGGGGAAAGTCCCTGAGACCTGACATAGAGTCTGGTGCTCCCCTATACCAGTGCTAAAGTGCTAGGCATTATAAAAGGTTTCTGTTCTTCTGTCTCTTTTGTCTTTATTTTTTAAGATTCACTTGCATTGTATCCTGCAGCCTGGAACCTTTGATCTTGTTTCTTCAGTTTTGTAATCCTAACTCTAGTCTCTTGTTGCACTAAGACTCACTCCAGAGAGGGCTGATTATGAGAAAGTTGTAAATGCTCTGAGTGACTGAGTCTGACCAGAAATTTCCCCGGGAAGCCAGGAGAGCAGGCTCTGCAGTGGTTTCATGAAACATGAGTCCTACTGAGAAGCATCATGTGTGAGCAAGCTCCCATGAATAAACCAGTGTGGCGCAGCTGCGGACTCTTCTCTGAAGGATGCCCTGTCCTCACCCAGGGAAAGTTCTGTGTGCTTTATAGTTCCAGATCCCTCGACTGTCCAATCTGGACTTCGCACAACTTCTTTGGCATGGAAATGCTCTTTTTCCCCCTCCTTCCATGATGCTTTTTGATATGCTATAATTTGGGTAACTCCACCCTGTGAAGGACACCAAAAAAAGGGTGAAGACAGTGAACTAAGAGTTCCCATCGTGCATACAACCACTTGTAGGTTCTCATGAGCTACAACGAGAAGTCTGTGATTTCTTCTTCTCATTGCAAATAAACAGCTCAACATTAGTAGAGACAGACCATTAAACAGTGGAGAAGTTACATGTTAGAATGAAAAAGAGTAGGATTCTTGAATGTTTTGTCAAGAAGATTGTGAAATATTGCCATAGATAAACCCTTTTATAATTAGGCAGGAGTTGTAGGCTTCATTCTCAACACCTCATTTTCTAACCTTTCTAATCCTCCTGGCATCTCACATGCATTATTTATTTGTTTGTAAAGATTCTGTTCACAGATGTGAAGTATAATGTTAACTGTTACCCTACCTCCGATTGAAGTGTCAGGCTCTCCAAATTAGTTGTTCACATGATTAGATCCATTTTACCCCATGGCACCCAGAAACTGTTTGAGAAACACAAAAAATGTTCCTTCCATTCCTGATCAAAGCGTTTTTGGTCTCACAGTGATATTTTTGATAGATTACAAAAAATATAAAGTTAACCAGATACTGCTTGGATAAAACATTCTGTCATACCAACTTATTTTTTTTGCCCTTAGCAATAAAGAAAGCCCATACAAATTTAATGAATAGACGCTGGGATCACATTTCTTCTTAGTTTGCTCTTTCATTCTCTCCCTTAGGCTTAGTATAAATGAGTAGAATCACAGACGTGGAGAAGATTTTTTTCCTCCGTAGAGAATATATAGGTCACTAATGTCACCATTTTGTATCTGAAATAACATTCTGCTGAAATACACTTCCAGTTAGTCACCTTCAAAGCCTTTGCTCCAATTCGAGTGCCTGAGTCCTGGGTGGACTAATAAAGGAGATGTGGTATGACATTGGGTTTATCTGTCATTATGCTGGTACCAACATAATTTGGGTCTTTATTCAGAAGAGAGAGGAATAAAGTCCTGTCTGGGATTCATTGCTCTCAATTTAGGAGCTGGTTTGACAGGGTCTTTGACATTTTGGGCAAAATTTAGGTAGTATCTTGCTCTTGGCAGCCTCTTAGATTATAGTGGGATTTTGTTTTTAACCATAGAAGTTATTACTAAGATGTGCCATTGACAAATATGATATGGAAGAGATTTTCAGGGATTTGTCCTATTTTAAATACTAATTAGTTTAAAAAAAGTTGATTTTCTTTTTGCACAAACTCGAAAGAGTCTTATTTTTAAATAGATGAACTCTCTATAGGCTACACTAAATATTGAATATAAAAATGTGTAATGCCCTAGGAAATGCAATGAAGATCATTATTTTAATATAATTTTAAAGTTTGTACATTTTATGACAGTTTTCTACGTAGACTGTACTGATACAGCTTATTTGGAAATATGCCAAAGTTTAAAACTTTCAAGGGCACTAGTTCAGAGAGTTTCAGTGAAATAATGAGTTATATACAAGTCATGTAAGAATCCTTACATTGGTACCCAACAGTACTTCTTTTTTATAGAAAAAAATAAATATTTTAAATTGACTGAGTTTTTAAAGTATTAATATCTTAATATGAAGTAATGTTTCCTTTAGTATAAAAACTAATATATTGCAAGTGTTTTTGTGCCAAAAATCAAACACTTGAACTCAAGCTAATATGCAATATATTATTTATATATAATTATTATACAATCAAATTTAATAGCTCTAGTTAAATAATAACTTATGTCAAGTATTGGGTTAAACATTAACTGATGTTCAACATTTGCTAACTAGTACTCTGTGAAATGTATATGTTATACTGTTTTTACTTCTTTAAATTTTAACAACCAACTTTGGGGTAGTATTTATTACATTTGACCATTTTACAATCGAGGATAGAGTCTGAGTCCAAAGAAATAGAATCTAAGTGTGTAACATAATAGATAAATTTTTGGTTTTAGAAGAAAATAAACCCACAGATTCTCTTAGTAACTATGGCACAACTCAATAACTTTTGGTTAAAGTTTCCAAAGCACACTCTTAAATGCACAAGTACTTTCCATTGCTATTTAATTGCAAA
Organism: Solenodon paradoxus; assembly: GCA_004363575.1. Lineage (NCBI taxonomy): Eukaryota > Metazoa > Chordata > Mammalia > Eulipotyphla > Solenodontidae > Solenodon > Solenodon paradoxus. Next base: position 199,689 of record RJWH01001314.1, read on the forward strand.
GCACTGGTTATCAAGGTGACCTTGGACTTTAAGGGCCTAAAATATTCCATGACCTTCACAATGTTACCAGTTTATTCCTCCTTATAATCTATAATAATCAGACCTGTATTGTAGTAATTTTCCAGTAAGAACCAGAGAACTTCAGTTTTTAAACTTTATGAGAAAGACTAACTCAAGTATTAAGATGTTAACTTCCTAACTATGTCCATCACATTGATTTTGAATGATTCCGTTAGGTGAGAGATACCCCACTGATTTGTGAATTGTGTTGAAGATATTCTTTTCATTGATTTTCAAAATAAAGACACAAAGTCATCCACATATACATACATCCAGACACACATACACAGAAGTGAGAAAAAATGGCATGTAATTGAACTCTGGGTAGGTGAATCCAGGAATTTCAATCAGGAGCTTCTTTTTCATAAAGTAAAGTGTGTCAGTAATAAACACCTATTGTTGTTGAATATTTGATAATGGTAGAATTGGATATAAAAAGCATGTAAGACATTTCTCCCGAAAGAACAATGTCATTAACCCTTAACAAAAGGTCAAATGCAACAGTGTTAAACAGGTCTGAGAAACAACAAATGGGCATTTTCCAACAAGCAGTATATGGATTTTATCCATATTCACTCTAGTGACTGCAGTAAACTGATGAATATTGTCATGGTTTCAATGATAAATTTCTCAGGCATATTTCTGTAAAATAAAAATATACTATGATTCAGTGCAGTCTAAAATGATGTGATCCTGTTTGTGGGACTGTATTTTTGAATCATGTTTTGCTCTCCTGAAAAGTGAATGAACATTATGAAAGAGTGATTATGTTAAAGTGATTTTCTAAGTCACGTTTTTGGTAGTCAAAAGTAGTATTTGTCTACATGTATCTTTCTTTTGTAAGCACGGTTTTGAACATCTAGGTGACAATAATTAATTTTCAATTTCATCCTTCACAGTCATTTGACTAAAAGGACACCTGCTGAAAACTATGGCTGTAGAATGATAGATTTTATTAAAATTTTGCATATAAAGAAAATAAAATTCCAAGTGTTCAAAATATTAGGCCACTTGTCCATAACTGATATGTAAAATTTCCACCTTATGGCCCCAGGCCATAATATTACTTGTGCTCAGAATTGCCCAGTGTGCCTCAAAGAGGTATTGCTAATAATCTGGATTTCCTCTGATAAAGTTCCTTATTGAGAACATAAGTTGTATATGTATTGAAAAGTTGAATGTATATTGCAAGTGTGTATGTACATGAAAAGATGAAGACTAGCTAGACAATATGAAATTGTTTTCTTCGGTATTGTTAATAGCAGCTCTTTAAAAACACATCCCATTGTACAAGAGACTCCTTGCACCTCAAAAACTTATTCTTGTTTGAATTTTTCTTGAAAAATTAAATATAAAATGACCATGTGAACCAGAAACTCTCCTCCTAGATACATCCCTCAAATAATTGAAAACAGGGATTCAAACAAGTACTTTTATACTCATAGCAGGACAATTCACAATAGTCAGGTGGAAACAACTCGGTTGTCTTCAGTGAATGAGTGAGTAAACCATTTGTAATATATCCATTCAATGGAATATTATTTGGCCATAAAAATGAGGTGCTGATATATGTTCAAATGTAGAATGAGCCTTGTGAACATTATGCAAAGTAGAAGAAAACAGATTTACAAGATCATATATGATTCGATTCATAAGCCTTGGAGACAGAAAGCAGATTGGTAGTGACCAAGAATTGAAAGAACATAGAGAGGAAAACTGGCAGCAGTTAATGAGAATGGAATGACCTTTGGGGGGTGATGAAAGATTTTGAATTAGATCAAGGTAATAGCTTAAAACCCTGGAAATGTACTAATTGCCAATAAATTGTTCACATTAAAGTGGTTAATTTTATATTATATGACTTTCACTTCAATAAATTATTTCCTTAATGAATGGGTGTGTCATTGTTCCAATAAAATTTTCCTTACCGAAGATTTGTTTTTGAAACTGCGCAATATGCACCTCATAACTTAATGCATCAGGCATTATTTAAGTTTATTTTAAAGTGCAGATTCAGTAGTTTAATTTATAATTTCTTATGCAAAATACTCACCATTTCAAGCAATGATAATATAATTTTGCTGAATGAATTCTCTAAATTTACAAACTTTTCTGGAGTGAATTGAATTTATTGTACTCGAAATCTCCCTAAGAAGCTTCACAATTGGAGCAAGCCATACACAGATTTGCTCTCTATTGTGTGTTTACTCGTGGCTGGTATGGAGCCAAGTACTTTACATGGATTATCCAACTTATTCCTGAAAACAGCTTTATGAAGTAATGTGATTGTACTTATTTAATAGTCGAGGAAAGCAAGGTTTATATTTAGCGGATCTGGAACTGATCCCAAAACTTGCTCTGTAACCATTAAACTAGATTTTTTCAAATCGGATATGTACCAAAAATAAGTTAGCCTCAATGGATTCAAAGTTCCCAGTGTCAGTCCCAAAGAAGGAAAATGAAAAATAAGCTATGTACTTAGTGGGGAAACCCAACCCATGTTCACTAAACATGCCACCAAATTCATCTAGTGGTGTGTTTTGGTGTACCTTAAATTCTCGTGTAAATAAAGCATTAAATATACAAGGGAGCTTGACAAAAATGATAAACCGTAATGTGTGTTTGTGAGTGTCTTTTAAAATTAATCTTGTTTATATCATATTCAAGAGTATGTTATTTATTTGGTAAATAATTGTAAAATGTCTTACATATGGAATAACATAAATGTCCACACCTTTAGACAGCTCTCAAATCAGAGAAGACCAATGATAGACAAATAAATATTTAATATAAAGAACACATAACATCCAACAACAGTTAAAACAAAAAATCCAATTAAAAATGGGAAGAATTTCTTAATAGGCACTTTATGAAAAAACAAATAGCACATATAGCACGTGGCCAATAGGACATGAAAAGATGTTCATCATCTCATATTATTAGAGAAAAATGCACATCAGTATCAACAAAGAAATATCACCCCATACCTGTGAGAATGGCTACTATCTAAAAGACAGGACAGCAGACAATGGTGAGGCTGAGGGTAAAAGAGAGCCCTTTGACAGTGTTGATGGGATATAAACTGGTACAACCATTATGGGACGAGGTATGGACTTTACATGCAATATTGAGAATGGAAATTCCATATGATTCCACTATTCCAATTCTGGGTATTATACCCCAAATATACAATAATATTAATCAAAGAGATATATGCATCCCCACTGTTTATTGCAACATCATTTACAGTGGTAAAGTTCTGGAATCAATCTATGTTCCCAATAACAAATGAATGGCTAAGGATGATGTGATAATTATATCTATGTATCTATATATCTAACCTATCTGTTTATATATATATATATATACACACACATATATGTGTATGTACATGCATATATGTATACATGCAATGGAGTATTACACAATCCTAAAGATTCCATCCTGCCATTTGTAGCAAAATGGGTTGACCTAGAAGAAATTATGCTTAGAGAAATAATCTGATGGAGAAAGATAAGACACTATGATTTCATTCATATGTGGTGTGTAGAGAAACCAAACATAATCAAATTGAACAAAAATAGACTTCTAGACTATAGAATCAAATTAGCGGTTACCAGAGGGAAGGGAGTAGATGGGGGGCATTGTGTAAAATGACTCAATCTAAGGTGAAGGACAGAATTGAGCTGTTAGTGGTCAACATAATGTAGTAGATATAGATGTTGATTTACAATGATGCATTTCTCAAATCTATTATAATGGTATAATGACATGTTATGTCAATACAATAAAAATAAATATTTAATAGACTATTAGGTAATGGTGAGTGTTTGGAGACTATTGTAAGGTACAATCTGGAAAGCTTATATGTTTGTGGATGTATTTTCCACATGCTGAGCTGTTTGTGGAATGTTCAGGGTAGAGCTCATTAAGAGATGATCAACCAGAGACATGATGAAAGTGATTGAATAGCTCATGTGGATATCTGAGCAAAGAACATGCAGGGATAGGCATCATCATATTCACATGGCCTGAAGTGGTAGGAGCAGTTTTGAAAATCAGCAAGGGAGTAATTTGGGTTGGATTGCGGGAGGGATGATTAGAAGGATGTAAGCTGGAGAGGGTCTAGTCAGATTTCTGTAGTCAATTAGGATTTTTCAGATGGTCGTGTGATTTGTAGACTCTGGTGGGGGTGAGGGTGGCTGCGTGGAGATGGAAGGAAGAAGGAAATAAGAGACTCTTCCAGCAGTCTCTAGTTCCTTGCTGCTTACTCTGAGAACAGCCTCTGGATCAGCAGCATCAGCGTAACCGGGGAACTTAGCAATACAAGCTCTCGAGGTCCACCTCAGACCTAAACCGATTTAGATAAGAAATGAAGATGTAGGATGTCTACAGGAGAAGGCAGTCCAGGTAAAGCTATTAACAAATGGTGAATGCTGCATATATTTTAAAAGTATTTGTTCATCTATTATATGTGGGTGTGAGATAAGAGGATAAATGAGGTTGCCTTTTAAGCAAAGGAGAAATCAGAGTTAATTTCTTGGACATTCTGGAAATCAAGACTGATTGAGATGTTTTTCTACAAACCAAGAAAGAGTTGGACATATATATATATATATATATATATATATTTGGCAAGTAGAGATTTAGGTGAGAGCTGTATCATTTTGGAACCATTAGCATAAAGATGGTATATAAAACCACAGGATGATGAGTTCACCTGGAGAATGAATGGCTGGAGAACAGCTAACTTGAGAGCTGAGGTTCAGACACAGCAACATTGTGTGCCAGACGAAGAGACACATCCCCAACAGGATGCTAACATTTATTATTAGAATGATAATTAGAAATGCATGGTGTCTTCGAGTTTCTAGTGCCAACTGCAGGAATCATCAAAGAACTAATGAACTTATGAAATGATGGGTTTGCACAGCTGTTCCCCCCACTTCACTGCAGTGTCAGGGCAGTGTCTCGCTTTCAGAGGTGTCCAGAGATAAGCCACTGGATAAATGAAGAACAGCTACTTGTTCTACGTTATTATACTGTTTGTCATTTTTAGGGCTCACGAATTTATGTGAATCTGTAGCAAGTCAGGCTCCGGGTCATCTGATTATTTACTCAAGTGATCCAGGTAACTTGGTTGGGAGTCTTTGCTGTTGTTTAGTGTCCCCTGCCATTTTCACCCCTTTAGCGTACCCTCTTTACTCTGTAGATGAAAATATATTCACAATCTTCCCATTTCTTGCTGTACCGTCTCATTTGTCTCTGACAAAATTCACTTAGATCTTTACAAAGAAAGACTATTTTATCAAATAACAGTTTTTGGTCACAAAGGTGTTTTTCTTGAGAGATAATCTGAGGAGAAACTAGTAGAAGTCTTGCTGTTTTCTCAGGAACTGACTTGGAAAATCAGATTTACTGTATTGTGATCTATTTCTCTAAGAACCAGACAGGAAGTAAGAAGCAAGGCTCATCAGTTAAGCTTTAGGCTTTGATTCCAAGCATTTGCTTGGAACTCTTCCTTTATTTCCCAGAGATGCAAGCCCCAGGTCTGAATCATTTGGTTGTGGAGATAATAAGGGGGAGTGGTGACAAAGGCTGTAGATGAACAACCGGCTGGTAAGTGAGTGGTCCTGGGAGAAAGGAGTCTCTCAGATTTTGTTTGCGACCATCACCTTGATGTTATTGAAAAGGCAAGACACAATCAAAAGTGAGATTTAAAGAAGGAAAAAAAACCATCTCAGCCTATGTGCTATATAAAGTAACCAGTTAGGTTTCGAATGAAGAGTTTGAAGACATTCAGCTTATGAAGAAAGTTATCCTGACTGTCCTGTGCTTTTCTGTGCAGGCTGTGTGTGTGGAATCTGGGTGAAGTGCAAGAAGATCTGCGAGAGCCTTAAGAAGCAAGCAGGGCCTTTCAGGAAAGAGAAACCCCAATATCAGCTTAGACGTTCTTTGCTTTTATCAGTTACAGTTGTAAGCAACAAATTAAAAAAAAAAAAAGTTTTTAAAGGAAGAGGAAAGGTACAGGCAGAAATCAAGAAGAGGCAGGCAGGAAGATGAGGAAGCCTGAGGTTTCTTTAAGGTTCTATTTATTTTATTTAGTGGTTCATTCCGGCTGTTTGCATTTTCCTTCTCTTCTCTTTCATAATTTGAGTTAGCACAGGAACTTTTTTTTGGTCATGATAAAAGGATTTTCAGGGGATCAAAAGCCATTTTCTGCAGACCTCTCTGATTATGCCCGGAAGGGAAAGCTATGTATGAGACCAGGCAAGGTAATACGTGACGCGGGAGAAATATGATGTGAGTAAAGTGAGGTCAACTCAGCTGAGGGCGGCCATATTCGTTTATGCAAATAATGAAAAGTTTTCATGAAAGAGGCAACCTTTGAATTGACTGTCAAGGTTAAATAGGGTTTTGGAGGAAGTGAAAAGTAAGGGAAGGCAAGTAGTTAGGTGGTCACCTCAGATATGCAAATGAACTGGCCTCCAGAGATCAGCAAAATATAAGTGTTTGGGATTTGGGTAGTAGGCAAAGCTGTCACTGGAAGTCACTTCAAGGTACAGTATTTATTGACTTCAGAAGCACTAGGAGGTTTTGAAAGTCTTTGAGGAGAAAAGTGTTATGACTGGAACTAGGCTTTAAGAAGATCAATGTGCAACAGTTTAGAGACTGGAGTCTGAGTGAGATTTGGGAAACGGGCGAGAGCTGTAGTTGATCAGAGCGGGAACAGTGAAATACTGGGACAGGGTGATCTGGAAGTTATTAAGATGAGAAAAATAAAAAGGAAATTGGAAGGGGGTGTGAGAAATATTGGGGAGATAAATGTTAGGATGTGAAAATTGCATTAGACAGTTGTTGGGTTAGAGGTCAACCAAAGGGAAGATTCTGTGGCAGTAGTGCTAAGCAGAGGGGCCTGAGAGAATGGTGGTACCTTACTTAGAAATAGTCATGCCAGGGACAAGAGTTGGTTAGAAGGGGAGGAAGATGAGTTTAATTTTGTACCTGTACCCAAAGCATGTACAAGTGGAAATATCCTACAGCCACTTGTAAATATAAGCCTGAGCTTGGCAGAGACCAGACGTCCAGAAAGAGATTTGGTCTTTATTTGTTGCAAGAGAATAAAAAGCTGGATGACTTAACATCATCCTTTTAGGTGAATTTGTGCAATTAATCTTCTAGCTCATTAGAAGAAACCTCAGAGTTAAGCAATATACTGTGAAAGACAAAAACACCTCTTTTGTCTCCAGTAAAACAAAAGTTCAAGCTAATTTCATCAAACAAGGTTTATAGCAAGAGCCCTGTTGAAAACAGCTTCCGTTATAGCAGGTTCTTTCATAAATGGGAGCCATGATCCAGTGAAGAAGTCATTTCCCTTTCAGGCATGACATGCATTTGATTTCCAAGGGCAAGGTTTCTCCTTTGATTGCCAACCCCCCTAATTAGGAGGCCTTGAAGATCATTGCCTCAAGGTTGTTCAAGCTGAAAAAGCATTCACAAGCACAAACATATTTTATGTCCAGGAAAAGTCGCTCTAGTTGAGTGAATGCCCTTAGTTCTCATAGAGACTCACCTGTGAGCTCCAGGCAAACACTGCCAGCAGCATTGGTATTCAAGAGAAAAGACAGCCATCAGTGTAAATTCTTGTCTACTATGCAAGGTGTATCTTTTGATCTTTTCAAAAAGAGCTAGAAAATTGGATGGTATTTGCAGGAGCCTTTCAGCTGAGAAATGTCAATAATGTAATCGTGTTGAGACCAGTGCATGGAATTGACTTGTTGGGAGATGGGTACAGGTGCAGGGATGAATTGTGTATCTGATTATTATATAGAACTGAGTTTGTGCCTGGGATCCAGGGTTGCCGCAGGACATCGGGAATCAGCTTTGGGAGTATCTGAGGAATCATCTAAGCACGTTTCTGGGTGGGAACACCCAATCGGAGGTTTTTAGAAAACTGCAGGAAATAGGAAAGTACGTTTCCTCTTGCTATCTGCGTTCGTAGCCCGTCACCCAGTTGCCTCTCCTCAGTGGATAATCTGGAGGGTAGCTGTCTGATCGGCAGGTGGTTCTCTTCCCCTCAAACAGTGAATCACCTTCATTGTGCACTGAATTTCTGCAAACAGAGCCAGTCTGAGCTTTGAGTGGCTCTCGAGTGGTTTGCATAGGTGGCGGCTGTTTCTGCCTGGTTTCAAAGCTGTAGCCAAAGTGAGTGGCATCAGTGAATAAAATCCTTCCATTTCCTAATTGCTTCCATGTGATTTTTGGTTCTATGTTTCTTTCTCCCTGTTCAGTTATTTAGAACTCTTAGGAAATTTGTTTCTCATTACCTGCTATTGCATCATCCATGAGAAGAAAGGAGAGGAAAAAGGAGTTCACAGAATCCGTTAGAAACATTAATTTGTTCACTCTCCAGTGACTTTTTGCCACCACACTCTTCTCTGAGAAAAAGGAGTATTTTATCTTGAAAATGTAAGAAACTCTATCATTAAATACCACAATTCATGGGGTGATCCTCTACTTTGAATTCTAGATGTTGTTATCTGAACATCCGTGGAAATCCTTATCATGGATGTTGGAAATAGTAGGAGGTAACTGGTTGGAAGTGGCCTCTGAGTGGCTCCCTCAGGGCATACAGGGACCATAAACATCTCTCTCTCTTAGAAAGACATCCAAGACTTTAGTTCTCATACTAATATTCTGCATTTATTGAGTGTTTACAGAGTGCCAAAGGGCATTGTGGATGCTTCCTTGCTTTCTTTCATTTAATCCCTCCAAAGCTATGAGGTAGTCACTGTTACCGTGTCCTTTATACCTGAGGAGAGTGAGACACAGATAAGAAGATCCCACAGCTTTTTAGAAGTAGCAGCTTGACTCCAAGGCCTGCATTGTAGAACCTTCCTTGAAGCAAATAATGAAGATCTGAACCAATAATTTTATCATGTTGCATTTGCGATCATCTTCCAACGAACAATGTGTGAGGTCCTCGTAAGAGTAGACTGGTCTTTTGTCAAAAGCAAGAATAGTTTGGAAGATGAGTTTCTTCTGTTATTTCCATAATTCTAGGGAAAATAATTTAGCATTGTATTCATTTGATATTATGTGACTCCAGCAACTGTGAAAACTTCTAAGACCAGAGGTTTTGCTATTTGTGGTTATGTCTGCCTCTCCCCCTGGTATTCAGTGCATTGATGTGTAATTGGTGCTTAATCAGTCAGGGTGTTTTACTTGCGCAAGTGTGGAATTGTGAGAATGCGGAAAAAATAGTTACGTGTGTGTGTATGTATGGAAGTACATTTATAATAAACATATAATTGATATGTGGAATATTTTACTATGCAAACTGAAAGCTAGAGTTAAATCTTAAAGTTGTATTATGTCTAGAGTTCAAGTAATACTGAGTACATTTTGAAGTACTTTTGAAACTTGGAGCGCATGTCTGAGGTATTGGAGACGTGATATCAAAAGGTGAATGAATACTCATGTGAGTAAACCTTTGAAGGTAATGTGACAAGTCAGATTCTGAGTTTATCTGAAACACTCTTTAGAAGAGGCTGGGGTTGGTTTAGAGTATTGCAGTCACAGAACATGTGCATCCTTACATAGTATATCATTCTGTTAGATGCTGAGTAGATGCTGAACATTTTTAACATTTTTATTTCTTGATCTATATGCAGTACTATCTTTAATGATAGGTATTTGGGCAAGAGAACTGTTTTTAAAACGTTGAACATGTTGTTGGAAGAGAAACAGTCAAAAATGCAAGCTGTTCTCCCTCTCCTACTCTTGTATTAAACATAGAAGTTTTACTGCTTTGCCCAAGCCATTGGGAGAAGAGGATCATTTTTCAAAGGAGAAATTTAGAAGCACTGTTGTGCAGAAAATGTCTTGCTCCTAGAGAGAGTCTGAGAAGGAGCATCATTCCAGAAGCGACTCTCCAATTTAAAAACATCGGCTCAGGATAAAGAGTGTCTCCTGCTGAGCAAAAAGTAGAAACCAGAAGGTTCGTTGAAACCCCAGAGCGAAAACCATTTCGAGAATCAGAATAATCAGGCTTAGGTTGGAGAAGGTTTTTGGAAACTGGCCTGGAACATGGACCTGCCAGTCTGTGTAATCAAGTGGAGAGCCAGGGAGTCAGGACTCAAGGTGGCAATAAGGACATTGGTCTTTCAGGATGGGTGTCCAGGGCCTGAGGGTGGATTTGTGAGTAGATGGCAAAAGCACATCACAGAAAGGGCAGACACACTCCACAACAGAGGGACATCACTTTGCCATAGCAATGTTAGTCAATTCAAGGACATAAGCTTCTTTTAAAATAATTTAGTGAACCTATAACATCAGCGATTACTATCATGCAGTGCATGTATGCGAGTGTCCAGATGAAGCAAATTTCACACCTGCATTTCAGATTTGCAGTAAAGTAGAACCATTTGCATTTTCTCTAATGGATATTAGTCTCTTCTTGTGTCCCCTAATCTGCTATGTAGAAATGGTGGAAGTCAGAGGGATGTTGACTAAAGTTGGTGAATTGATGTTGTATCTTTCTCCTCCAAGGTGGCTTTTGATTTCCAAACATTTTCTATTGGAGCTATATCCTGGAAGTTCAAAGATTGGCTCTTGTGACGCAGTTACTCCTTTGTCTGTCTCCTTCCCAAGTTGTGTGTATGGAAAGGTTCAGGGTCCTAGGGAGGACCAGAGCAGTGCTCTGGTTGTGTAGACTCCAGCCTGGGGCTGGTGCTCTGGTTCTGGGGTGTAAGGGCTGCCTTCCCTGTGGAGTGTTTGGTCTGATTGTCTAATGAAATGTTTGCATTTTTTTTCATGAAATTTACAAATTGAGTCCCTTTGTGGCTGATGACCCCTGGGCGTGGTCCTGCAGATGGAGTCTAAAATCTGGTGGGCACAGGTTTTCATCAGCTCAGTTGGCCCTGCTTCTAACTGTGGCCTGCATGCCCTCGAGTGCCTCCAGAGTCCAGTCCTTACGGGTACTGCTTGCTGAACTTGTGCCTTTTCCTGTGATGCATGGGACTGACTTGTCAGAAGTTTTCCTGCTTGAGTTCTAGCCCTGGGAAATGTTCAAAAGCACATGGTTTTCTCTCTCTTTCTACCATATTTCAAAGGTGTTAGTCCAAATTAAAGATAATTCTGGCAGCCTGATTCCCCTTTGTCTCTTAATTTCTTCCTGCAAACTTCTTAGACAACAGCATGTTCTTTCCTTCATGTGGGTCATGGTCTGTGATATAAAAATCTTATTCAGGGAAATAAACATCACACCTTAGACATTCATGAGCTGTAGGCCAGGCATAAACCCAGTCCTTGGGTGGTGGATTTACAGGAGTTGAAGTACATTTAAATACATTTTTTTCTTTTCTTTACTCTTTTTATTATGAGCTTTAAAAAACCATTCTAAATCTTCTACAATGAACAGGTGCTACATATATTTGCAAAAGAGTTAAACATAGAAAAATTTATTATAAATAATATGACCAAGAAGAATCTTGATTTTCCTGCTTCTCGAGGATTCCTCCTGTTTTATTAGGAGATCTAAGGCTGGTCAAATTCGAATAGGCTGACTGACAGGTAGAGCACATAGGATTTGTAGTAGCAGTCCTGCAAACACCCGGGGCAATAAACACTTGAGTTCAGTCAAGGCAAAAGGAATTTGCAGGGTCCCAGGGTCAGGCTTCTCTCGGAGACTGTATCAGGGAACGTTAGAATTCTAAGAGTAGACACATGTGTCTATTTGTAGAATTACAACTGTGTCTTTGGTTTAAACTCCATGTTTTATATTCTACCTGCTTTCCAATGATCATACCACCTCTCAAGTCTCAATAAGTGGTGACTAAGTTGAAGGAGAGCCTTGGACATGCTGGTGGCTTAGCGGTTAATTCTGTGGCTTAGGTGGTGTAGCCCACATAAAACCCAAGGACGTGGATTGTGTCCTGGGTTCAGAGGGAACGACCAACATGAACAGCTAAATGCTTGCATAGACACGTCTTCCTGCTCTCTGCCTGTCTATCAGCTTTCATTCCTGCCTTTTTTCTTTTAAACAAACAAATATGCAAATAAAATATTCTTTGAAAAAAAGGAGAGCTTTGTTATATCAGGTCACTCATGGCTGGGATGCTGTGGAGGGTCTGGGAGGGTTCTCTGGCTCAATAAATCTCTGCCCATTCCCTTTCACAGGTCAATGCAAATAAATAGAGAAACGCTTTGCAAGCTCACTGAATGTCCCCAGCTCCTGGGGCATCCAGTAACCTTCGCTGGGTTCCTCTGAGAGAAATTCTGGAATCTCCTTTGCTCTTCTAGAGGCTTAGTCTCTTCTCAACCAACCCCCCTTGGCTTTTAGTTTTCCGATGGTGGATTCAGTGTACGGCCTGCCTATGGCATCGGTACCAGAAGAACATTACCTGTGATTGAGTTTCTTTGATCATCAGGGGCCGCGGACCCAGCAAAGGGGAGAGCAAAGGAGTAGGATGCACTGTCTTGCACATCAGGATCAAAGATGTCAAGCAAAAGGTGCCGGATATATTCAATATCATTTTAGCGACTTTCATGACAAATGAAGACTCTCAGATTGTGGTCAGCTGTGAGCACTGTTAGGCACTTCATAAATTCCAAATAAATCTGGGTGGAATTGGATGAACCGAACGGTGAGGTAAAGGGAATTTGGAAGTGACTTTATCAATAAAAAAAGAGTTTGCAGTCTTACATAGGAAAAGGAATTTGCTAATGTTCTCACTTACTGCTAATCTTCAGGAAGTGACTGTGGTACATTTTGTCCTAAATAAATATTTCTCCAGGGAGTACTCAAGTGGCTATTAAAATTTTAAGCACCCTGCATCTATTTTATGAAATGCATTGCTTAGCAAGTACCAATACGAGTCTCTATGATTCCCTTACCCTACTGACTTCTGCCTAACGGTGCAAATATTCATTTTTAGCTTGAAAAGAGAGGTCAGAACACTTAGAAATCAGTTATACCAATGAATGGCTGTTTCTTAACTGGTCGCAAAATTTAGTAGTGTCTCTACTGAGATATTTCATAAGTACTTTGTGTTGCCAGTGGGTTTTGTGCCTGAATAAATAGAACTAATAAAATTGCCAAAGAGGTAACTCTTGGTGAATTAAAAAAAAAAAAAAAAAAAAAGGAATTCTGGTTTAATCATCATTATGCATGAATTAGAGCTGAAAGTAAAGTTCTTGGAGAATGTATGTCATTTAGCCAGATAAGTCAATCACAGTGATGCTTAGCAAGCCAATCATTGTTAAAACACTGAGGCAATATTAACGCTTCCACTTTTCTTGAAGGAAATATCGTATTAGTGAATGGCGATTCAGGGTTAATTATTGGTGCTGCAGATGACTGTGACATGGTATTTAGTAACACACCCGCCCCATTTTTTTTCCATTAGCAAGTGATGCGATAGTCAGCACTATCGTTACTGAAACTTGTCTGAAATCAATGAACTACTTCTGAATTGTAAAACGACTTTATAAATCTCAGTCTCCTTATAGTGGGATCCAGTCGATAGACAGGTAGATAAATAGATAACAGAGATGTATAGATAGATAAATGTATAGATTAAATGATAGAAGATAGAGTGTAGTTAGTTAGCTAAATGATAGATAGATAGATAGAAAGGGGAACCTGATGAAGAAGTCTTGCAGGAAGTCAAACAGTTGGATCCACTGTGTAAGAGCAGTAGACAGAGACAAGCGCCCCCATTATTAACTCTAGTGTCTGACCCCTCTCTTAAGTTGGGGACCAGCCTGTTTGTTCCTGTATGTCTTCATAGGATCTCCTGTTTTCGCCCACAAGTTCATCCTTCCAAGGTGGGCATATGCTTTCTTTTTACCCTCCCCGATGTCTTTTCCCAACACTGATCCCAAAAGTAGTCCTTGGGATTTTCCAGTCTTTGTTACTATCAACAGAATTCTCAGGACCATTTCTTCCCATATCCTGTCTGTGTCCGTGTTAATCATGAGTCTGTACAGATCCACTGTGTAATACTTAACCCCATTCCTCGAAACTCACTCGCCCTACTATGCTAGTGGTCCCCACTGGGCCCTTTAAAAAGTCAACAACTCCACAGCATTACTCATACTGCCTTGTACACACTAGGTTTGTTCGTTTGTTTTTAAATAACTACTCTCCCCTGCCATTCTATGTGAAAGAGTTGCTTCTAGATCAATCTACTGCATGTTAGGAGGCAAAGGCTTCATTCCCAACCGTGAACTCTAGACCTAGAGAAGAGTCATATCTATTAATATAAATATCCTCACTATATTCTACATGTGTTTTAATGAAGACCCTAAATTTAAAGGAATTTGTAACCTAATTACCAGACATGAACACTTACACTGTATCTTACGCTGCCCGGGTGACTTTATGGGTCTTTGTGTCCCAACTCTCCACTAGACAGACCCCAACTAACATTTCTTCGTGGACAAAGCTGACACTGTCCATATGACAATATGGAGAACAAGTGATACTGACCCTGATTCCTTCTGTTCCAGGGGAAAATAGAATTCAATTTATCATACAAACTTATGTGATGGAAAATACAAGTGGAAAATATTGCTAGTATTTTATTTTCTGTCTTGAGGATTTTTGTTTCTCGGCAATATTTTATAACTTCTTACTGGAATCCTGTATCAGGGGATAAGGATTCAAAACAATCCAAATCGTGGAGAGAGATGCTCTTGAAAAATGAGCTAAATCAGCCAGTTGATTTGTCTGCAGCTCAACTGTCAGTGGTTGAGTGAATTTCCTTGTAATTATGTTTCTTTTCTATGTTTCCCTTTTTCTTTGAATCATAATTTAGTGAGGGCATTGTCTTTCCAGGATTTCTGTCAGTTCTATTCTCCATGGAACAGCCCAACAAACATTAAATCAATTCAGAAATATTTGAAAGCAGGTAGAGATCTGGACTCTGTTTGGGAACGCTGTAGTTTACTGTTAACAAAACAAAAAACAATCAGCTAAACCTGAGGGAGCATCATGTCATCAACAATGACATTTCCAGACCCGATGTTACTGATAAGGGTTTGTATTAGTTAATTAAATGTGTGCCAATTACATGCACTGTTGCAGATAATGTAGAAGAGGACACACATGCTTCATTGAAGTTCAATTTCCTTCTTAGAAATGATCACTGTGTTAAATCACTTAACTTTTTAAATTGAGCCACCTGCTTGTCTCCAGTCTTAATTACTATCCAATTTTTCCTTAAGGTTAGTTTGCTTACATTTATTTTCAGTAAGTCTTATAATACCTCTTGGGCAATATGATGGGAAAGAGTCTCATTCAAATGGAGCAGATTGCCAATCATCTGCAAGGTATGTCTTTGGATGGGCTTGCAATAGAACAGGGGCTTTGAAACAACAGACCAAGTGTTTATGTCCTAGCTATGCCATGCTTAAGCTAAATTTCGTTCCTAACCTTTCTGTCCCTCCCATGACTTTTACTCTGGTTTATGAGTTTAGTTTGACTCAAATCACGTAAATCAAACATTTATCTGAACTCCTCGTCTGTTTTCTAATTTATACTTTGTACCACTTCCAATTTTTTAATTTCTTCGGTTATTCATTCAGCAAATATTGACTATTTCTGAGATACAGTGGATGCTGTCTTGATGCTGTGAATGTGCTAGTGATTACAAAGAAATAATGTCCCAACCCTTGGGGGAACTTACTCAATTTAAGGTTATACTTTTCAACCTTAAAATTTCATCATACCCAAAAAAGCCTTTCATTGATTTTTGTAGAAGTTGCAGTGGTGGTGTTGAGATTGAAAAAAACTCATTATCTTACTTTTAAATTACCATTAGAAAGAAATTCAGTTCTTCTTGAAGAAGAGCATTCATTCCACAGCAATGATCCTGATACTAGGGATTAAATAACACAAAGAGAAGCAAGTGATAGTGTCTGTTCCCACCCCTTGTTTTATTCCTGATGTTGTAATTGGGTAGTCTCTAAAAGTATTTCCTTTGTTACTCCCTTTTATTGGTCTTTCCAAAGATCTGGCTCTTTTGTTCATTGATATATTTTATTGCATTTCTGTTTCCTAATTCATTGATTTCTGCTTTTATCTTTGTGTTCAGTTTGCAAGTGATTTTTGATTTTGGTTTTCTAAAACTTATGGAAGAGCATAGACTAGAGATTGAACTTGATTTTTTCCCCACTTGTATGCAGTGAATGCTGTAAATTATTTTCTCATCACTTCTTTAGCTATGTGCCACATATTTTGTTATGTTGTATTTTGATTCTCATTCAGATAAACATGCTTTTAAAATTTCCCTTTAATCTTCCTTATCGACCCAACGATTGTTTAAAAGTCTTCTGCTTAGTTTTCAAATGTTTAGATATTTTTTCCCATTATTTTTCTCTTACTGATTTCTAGTTTGATTCCATAGCGGTTGGCGAATATACTCTGTAGGTATTAAATTCGTTGAGGATTTTTTATTGTTGTTGTTTTGTTTTATGGTCCAGGATATGATCTATCCTGGCATATGCTCTGTGAGCACTTGGAGAGAATACATATTCTGCTCTTGTTGGGGGAAGTGTTTTATTAATGCCAATTAGATCCTTTGGTCTGATTGTGGTGTTGAATTCTTCTGTATTCTTGTTGATTTTCTGTCCAGTTATTCTGGCAGTTGTTCAGAGATTGTGGTTGAAGTCTGCAGCTATAATTGTTGATTTGTCTATTTTTCCTTTCTGTTCCGCTTTTGCTTCCCATCTTTCGCTGCTCCATTGTTGCAGATAGCCGTCTTTTCTTGGTAAATTGACCCTTTTGCAATTATATCTCTTTCTCTGTCTGTGGTAATTTGCATTGCATTGAAGTCTAATTTACTGATATTCAAATACTTATTCCTACTTTCTTTGGATTTGTATTTGCAGGATTTATGGTGTCTGGGTTCTGGTTTCCCTTATGGCCTCCACTGGGACCCTAGAGGGAGAGAAGGCCTGCTTACTGGTGGGTGCTGATGAAGAATTGCAACTGACTAGGCTTCTTCTGACACCACCTCAGGGAGGAGGGGGAGTCGTGATTCTTACATATGGTTGGAAGTGGAAATACAGGTTCTTCACATGTTCTCCATTGGCACTGCTGACTAAGCAGTAACACCAGTAATTAAATTAAATGTAAATGATCTAATATACTGATTAAAAGACAGAGATCAGTATAATATATTACACAATATGATCCAACATTTTGTTGTCTACAGGAAACTTACTAGAAATATAATACAGGCTTGTTAAAAGTAAATGGTGCAAAAATTTGATAAATATTAAGTAAATAATAATGAAAAGAAGCCAGAGTATCTATGTTAAAGGATAAATCCACCCAGAAAACATAGCAATAATAAATGTCCATGTACCAAACAGTGGAGCAATTTTAAAACCTTTACGTTGTGGTTCAAATTGTTTTCCTTTTTAAAAAACAGGAATAAAAATGGAGTCTTGCATTATGGTCTATCATTTTTATGTCAATTGATCATTCCAGTACTTAAGATTATTAATAAACAAATGCTAGTTGATGATAATCATGTTCAGATAGTTTAGGAATAAGAAACTCCAGAGTAGAATGATTTTGTTCATATTTGCTATTGCTAATGACATTTGAAGCCACAGTTTAAACGTTTTGTCATTTGAGAAAACTGTCAGCGCTTTACAAGAGGGAATGAAAATACCAGAACTATAAAAAGAAATGTTCAAAAGCTTCAATCAACCTTTTTGTTAATATTCCTAGCTTTAAAATTATCATCATTAAATTCGTATCTATCAAGACAATGTATTTCAGACAATCAGTTTTCTTCATGGCCTGCTGTACCCAAGCTAACTGACAAGTGATTATCCAGATTGTGTCATTATTGCATTTTTTAAAAATGCCAATAGACATTCCTCCCAAAGCAGCAAGGAACTACTTTTCAAATTCACTTAAATGACACATATTATTCTGTCTTTCTCTGGCAGCCCTTCAGTTGTGCCTGGAGCTTTATGGGTAGATGCCTTTAAATTGTGGAGGAGCCAGGGAACAATGTTGCATTCATTATTCCAGACCATTGTCATCACAGTGAAATGAAAACTCTTTTTAAATTTTTAATTAAAATCCCAGATTTGGAATGTCCTTTGGGTTTCTAGATAATATAACAATTTTTGGACTATCCAGGAATGTTTGAAATTTGTGCTAATAGGGAGAATCTCTAACATAGAAATAGTTTTTGAGTAATATCTTCTACCACTATCATTTGTATATGGCAAACGTAAGTCAAATAACTCAGTGCTTCCTTTTTATTCATTGTATAAGGCAGATATCTTATATCATCTCGTAGTTGGGACTTATTATCTCCTCAGAAATATTGATTAAAAATGGTTGTATTCTTCAACAAAGGAAAATGCAAGATTTTTTTAGTTAAAGAAGAGCAAATTCTCTAGGAGGTTGATGGTTAAATCACCAGAAATCTGGATGTAGTAGAGTTCCAGGGTCAGTCAGATCATGAATGGTTTCTTCTAGAAGACAGGGTTTATTATAGTTGGACTTTTGTTTTATCGAGGGAGAGGAAGTGATTAGAATAAACTTTGGATAGGGGCCCATAAACCCTGCCACATATACCAGGCAAATTACCAAGGATTTTAAGTGGATTTGAACAGCCAAATTGGTTCTTTCAGGTCACAGGCAATATTAAATGTTTATCAAAATAATTCACATGCACTGAACCTTAGGTTATGATCCCCCCTTTAGAAATAATTCAGAGTGGTTAATTATCTTGCACTCTGGATACTCATTTAGAATGAGGGTATTTGTTCCCATCGTCCTGGCATTTTTAAGTTGCCAATCACAATGACTTACTCATCTGAAAAATAATAAAGAAGATTTGTGAAAATAAATAGCTTAGAACATTAATAGATAATAGATTATCTTTTACTTTTGTAATGTTAATAAAGCATAACCTGCAGCTATGTGGATGGTCATGACAGATGTGTATTCAATCTTTTAAAATAATTCTTGGCATCCGTGTTATCAGTTTCAAAGACATTAGGACTTTAGGAATCCCAGTTCAGTATTAGAGAATGGTAACAGTTCAGGATATATATATATATATATATATATATATATATATATATATATGCATATATGTAATTTATTTAATTGTTCATTTATTTTGTAGTTCTCACCTGGTTCGGGCCTGCAAATCCGGGTCCTTGGGTTGTAAGTAGACTGTTCCCTAGGCATGGGCATAACACCTGAGCCACCAGGATACCCTTACAATAAGAAGTTTGGCAAGTGTTGTGAAGGAATGGTTTTTAGGTAGGCCTCTAGAGCCTACCATGTACATTAGGCATTAAATTGTAAGGAGTTAAATTATAGAGATCTAGTCAGCCAAATCTATTTTGGGTAAACTATTAGTGAATAATGAGAGATAATATTATTTCTTACTATCAAATGATATTATTTGGATTATATTGAAACAACTAATCAGTATAGTTTATATGATCAATTTTATGATATCTGCGATCAATATAATCGTATACATGTGTATATATATCTGTATCTATATCTATATCTATATATAGATATAAAGGAAAGTTGCAGACGGAGAGAGGGAGATGACGAACAAACATTTCTACTTTATTTCCTTTATAATTTAGTTATTCATCTTGATTGTTCTCCACCCCCAACACCCCTGGACACAAGCCTAGTTTGTGCGGATAGGCTGAGATCAATGTAATGCAATGTCAAATAGCACTAAATCCACGAGGAACCCAAAAGCTCATGGGGACACTGTGTGTGTGGACACAGAAGACATGCAAGAATAGAATTCTGGGGAAATTGAATATCATCATAATTCATCTTTAGTTGTATCTCTGTTAGATTAGAGCCTACAAAAGAAAATCCTTGCTCTCCTTGCCCCATTTTCCAGTTCGAGCAGCCAAGCTTGACCGTGGGACTTCGGGTACGTCGCACTCATATTGCTAAAACAGTCATTGAGTTATCTGACCTATTTCTGACTTGACCGAAATAAAGATTTACCTTGAGACTTGTTGAATTCTGATAGACTTTGCTTTCATTAGTTCATTTATTCTTTCAGTGCCTATGTATTCCAAAAGCCTACTGTGTATACCATTCTTTACAATAGACACATGATTGAGACCAAGACACTGTCTTGAAATAGATAAAATGCAATATACAAAGATTTGTAGTAACAAGGTACAGAGTTTCAGATGCCTCTACCTCTAGGTAGAAATTCTACTCCTTGAAAGATGACTTTTTTACCATTAGTTTGCATGCTCTTGGGTTCATACTCTTCTCTCTGGGTGTGTAAGGCTCTATTCTGGTTTCAGCATTTTTATAGATTAGAGTCTTGGTAAGAGAAATGCATGACTAACTGGCTCATATGTTGACTTAAGCCTCAAGAGATCTATGTCCTGCCATTCCCTCTTCCAACTTAAGGCAAGACAGCCTCTTGGAACCCTACTCAACCAACCAACTAAATGAGGATTATGGGGACCCTTCTATTTTAGATCCTTCTTAATGGCAGCTACATTCAGTTAAGTTTAGTCATCGAACAAAATGGATGCAGATCACTTAAATGTAGACATTTGATTTCTCATATTGAGTCTCTTGCACTTTTTTTTTTTTTTTTTACTTGCGTTCAACCTTTATCCTACAAATTAATATTCTCTGCAAATATGGTGGTTGTTAAAGGGATTTCACTTTGGCTGAAGCCTTAGAATATCAGACATATTACTGTTTATAAAGAAGATAAAAATGGTGGTGATTGCTGTAACTGAGAGGTAGCTGAAAGAATGCATATACTGAGAAAACTGTTCTTGAAGGATACACTAAACTGTGGCTGGTCATTGTGTGTAATCCTGTTGTGACCAAACAGATGTGTGACTATAAACAAAATATCTTTCTATTCCCTTCTGAGACATATGAAGGGTCATCCTTCCAGTACTGTCATGGAGCTGTATGCAGTTAGCTACAGAATGTTAGTCACCCTGCTGGAAGCGACTCAACATCTCTCCCTGTGGTATAGAACAGTACAAAAGTGACATTAAACCTATCAAACGATAGTGGGCAGGCAGTGTGGCATCACACTTACCCAGCTGTTCGTGGTAGTGATTTTGTTTATCACCAGAGGAGATTTGGGTGGGGAATGTAATGAATGGTCAGACTTTTGCTTCCTTTTAATG
Organism: Solenodon paradoxus; assembly: GCA_004363575.1. NCBI lineage: Eukaryota > Metazoa > Chordata > Mammalia > Eulipotyphla > Solenodontidae > Solenodon > Solenodon paradoxus. The sequence continues at coordinate 220,944 of RJWH01001314.1, forward strand.
AACCCCAAGTTAATGCTTTGGTCTTTTTCTGTCGATTTAAATGCAAAGGAGCACATTTCGCATCATAATGAAATAAACACACTGATACACAACCTCCTTTCTTCATTGAGGACTGCCTGCTTCCAGAATTAATAGCTTCCTAGTAGGGAATGTTTGACATTGTTGCTAAACTCTAAACAGGGATCTAATTCAGAGGCAAATTTCCATCAGCTTATATTTTGACTTCTAATTCCTTTGGCAACTGAAAAACAAACAAACCAACCAACAAAGAATAATGAATGACTTCATGAAAACATCAGAATGACCCATGGATCCACTCTTAAGAAAATCTTTCTCATAGGCTCCATTTTCCTTAGAGTTCCCTCCATGAAGTTAAACCTCGTAAAGCAAACAGGGTAGATCAGATTAATAAAATACATGCTAAAAACGTTGTTTACAAGAATCAACCTTTCAAAAAAACAGTAAACTGAAAAAAATTTATTAATCCCATGATTCATTCCTGATTTTGATTTACATCTCTGTTTAGTTAAAACTGAGGTCAGTTTGGTGTAGTTATAATTCTATTACATTAAATAAGCACTCTTTTTTGACTGTATTATATCCCCTTTCAATGCAACCCAGTAACAAACAAAAAATGTGCAAGTGCAGTTTAGCAGATATTTATGTTCTTCAAGCAGTTATGTTACAGAGTACTTCTAACATTCCAGACCCTGTGCAGGGATTTCAGGATGCACAGAATATACAATTACTGCCCTAAGGGAGTTTGTAATCTTTGGATCTAAAAAAAAATGCAGTCGTTAAATTCTAATACAGAATCACGCAGGGATCTTTTAGAAAACCAAAGTGGCGACACCAGGAGGTTTTTGTTCATTGGATTCAAATTAATACTCTGAAACCAATCAGTTTCCCCACTGATTTCAATAAACACTCAGAATTGTTTTTTTTTTTTTAATTGAAATATACATTATACCTTGTGTAAATTTAAAGAGTACAAAATATTCACTTGATACAATTTAATATCGTAACATCATTTGGATTATTGTGATAATGAACACCTCTGTCCCTTTTCATAATCATTTCCCTTTAGTGATTGGAAAACCAAGTTGAGAACTTTTGAAATAATTCAAGTGCTTTAGGTCTGGGAAAGGCTTTAGACAGCGGTCAGTGGTTCCATGCCCTTCCTTGTTATCAAAAGCCTAGGGGATGATGGAGATGGTAGCAGAACCAAAACTTCTTAGAATGTTCTCTATGTTCAAACATAATTCCTATCTGTGTGGAGGTGTGAAGTTGATGAATAGTAAGGTCATTCATGATTCTCTCTCTCTCTAGCAGTGTGTCTAGGGAGACCTCTCCTTCAACAAAGAGTCTTTGCGTTGGGGCTGTGAGTGACCCATGATAGCAATGAATAAGTCATAGTGATATTAGCCATGGTGCTATTCAGAAACTTGAACTTAATATCAGCACTGCTCAATTTTACCTCTCTTCTCTTAGACATGGGTTGAATAAAATAAGTAAAGAAAAAGACAATGAAAAAATATTAAGCAATTATGACTATAGTTTTTCTGTTTCTTCATCAGTGAAATGTGGAGATGGTGGTCTTTCTTGGTTTAATTTTGGCATATTATACTGAAATGCAAATGTAGGCCTCATTGTTAGTCTTCCTTTGAATAGGAGAATTTTTTTTATTTACAGCTAACCTTCTGTCTGAGTCATGTATCACATTATGATGCGTTTAGTCTTTGATTTTATTTCCAATTGTCTTATTTTTGAATAGTTCAGTGGACTTCAATCAGTGATGATCATCATTGACAAGCGATCAATTCTCACATCAGCCGTCTCCTTGAATTGCTGCAGGGCCCTTCTCACTTTGAAATCCATGTTATCCCAGCCCTTGTAAATTAAAAATAGCTCCTCTCTAATAGGGTATCAAACCTAATTAATTATTCATCAATTATTATTTTCCTGATTATTCTTCTGACTTGGATGTAAATGACACCAAAGCCTAAACTCTATTTTTGGAATGCAGAACAGCAAACAAAAGAGTGGGTTTGAGAGAGGTGAGCCATATGCTTTCTTTGTGTGCTGTAAGGTAATCACAAAACAAAACCAGAGTTGGAGAGAGATTATTCCACTGCCATGGAGCACCACTTAAAGAGCATGAATTTTCCAATATGCACAAGGAGAATTTCTTTGTCCCTCAGCTGTTCTTCAGTATTCAGTGGTGTGAAAGTGTTGCACTCTAGTCCCTGGCTATCTGTGTATCTGGGTCTTTCTGGCAGCCCACCTTCTCCCACTGACATATGCAAGGGACCATGGGATGTGTGCCATTGTTAATCTGCCTGTAGATTCCTACCGCCATTTAATAACTGGGGAAAGAATGACTCCTGCTCTCCCTCCCTTTCCTCTGGGAGACAGAGCCTGGGGCTCAATAGCTGTCAGGTTGTCCTACCCATGTGACATGAAAGAGGACCCAGGAATGGACAGGGGTTCCTGGCAATTCTGTTTGCTCCCTGTGGGCTCTCTTTTCCAACAACTTCCGGAGCCAGGACAGTGATTTCTAAACCTTCCCTGCAGTTGACAGCAGAAGTTGGATGAAATGGGAAGGAAGGAAAAAAGGAAGGTTTTTTTCCTGATTTCTAATCTCCCCAAAGGAAAAGGAAAAGATAATGGATAAATCCAGGAATCTTCCCATTCATTTTTGGGAGTCACAGTTGGAACTTGTGAAAAATAAAAAGAACCTCAAGATACGCATTAGGAATACTGTGGGGGCCACTGCAGAGCACGCTGACCCAGCCTTGGGTATTTGTGGAAGCGAATATGCACTTGGTACCATTTTGTTGTTTTGGGTTTTGTAACAGGAAGTGGGGCTGCTGAGGAGAAAGGGGTACAGAGCAAGCCGGCTGTGCTTTCCTGGGCCTACTTGCAGACCTTGTCTGCACATGCAGAAAACTGGCAAGACTGGAGACCTTTCATCTGGGCACTGCTGTTGTTGTGAGCCCCCGAGCTGGGCAGGGCCATGGCGTCGTCAGGGGGAGCGCCTTCATTGAAGTCATGTACCTCAACCTCTTTCAGTCACTGTAGACAAATCTGTGGTCATAAAAAATATGAGTGAAACATGCCCTGGTAGAGTAGCAGTTAGGTCAGTTGCCCCAAAGGAGTGTGGGCCACATACCCCTGGGTTCAAGTTCTGGGGCATAAACAGCCAGTGCAAACAACTAAATAATCAACCAATCAATCAATCATCTGCTTCCTCCTCCTTTCTCTTCCTGCGCACTCACTTTCATTCCTGCCTGCACTTTTTCTTTAAAGACAAAATGCTGAGCACCGCTAGACAGAGGTGACTTGGCGTATGAAACAGATAGAGGTACCCAGATGCGCAAGCCTCCAGTTACAAGATGGGTAACGGGATGGGGTGTTTTGCAAGATGATTAGGGTAACTCATGCTGCCTTGCTTATTTATTGAAAGTTGTTCACAGTAGATCCTAGACGTTCTCATCACAAGACAAAAATTGTATCTGTGTATGATAAGGAATGCTAACCAGACTTGTGGTGAATATTTTGCAATATATGTCAGAATGTCAAGTCTAAAGACATACCTGAGACTAATTGAATGTTTTCAGTCAATTTTAACTTAAATTTAACTTAATTTAAAATAGAAAAGATGTCAAGATTTTCCGTTTGAATCATTTTTTTTTTTAATTTTATCAACTGTGTGTACTTGTTTCTTTGTGCTCATTTTTCTCACGGGAATTCTCAGAGAAATAGAGACGATGTCTATCATAATCTCTCTCTCTCCTATCTTTCTGTGGATATGATCAATTTAGGCATTTCCAGACACTCATGTTCATAGCATTTTTTTTCAGCTTTACAAATGATTAGCTGATGGGTGAGCAATCATTAAAATGTGCATAATTTTCATTGCCTATTTTCAGATAGTTGTCTTCCATTTATTTTCTTTACTAAGGCTTCCTCCACTGAGATAATTTTTGTTCTAAAATGTAGCCTTTTTGTAGGTTCAATCCTTGGTGTGGACCTGTGTAGTTGAAAACGTTTATATCAGCACACACAACTCCCACTAACCAGAATCAGTTTGCAGCTGCAGGAAAGACCAGTGAGTGGTCTTCAGCAGCTCTGCACTGCTTTTGTTTAGGGTTAGGAAGGGCTGGAGAAACAGTCTCCTGTGACTTCCCAAGCCAAATTCTCAATGAAAGTTCAAGAAGTCAGAAGCTGAAACTTGTGAGGACTCAAAGCAGAAGGCAGGGAGGTGTATGTCTTGGACAAGGTAGGTGAGAAAGGAATGTGGAAGTGCTTAGTGTCAGGAAAGGGAAGGAGAGAGTAGGGAGGGAGTCCTGAGCTACACCATGATTGGACCTCTGTTGGAGTTTACAGCTCCCTTTTCTGACCCCAGCAGACAACTTTGTGGGAGGGTTAGCCTGGTGTCAAGGGTCAGGGTGGAGAGGACTTGAGTCTGGTTTGAAAAACAGTGATAAAACAAAGAGGAATTCATCCCTTTAGAGCTCCTTTTGTTTGCAGGAACTCTCCAATAGCAGCTGTAGCATACAATTCTGTCAAGGAAAAAGAGGCTCTTTTGTTGATATTGAGATCCTTGGCTCCAGTTTGTTTTGATGCAAATGATTACATGTGAATACCTTTATTAAGAACTGGGTTTAGATCCTCTGTTGTGTCCTTACCACACTCTTCAATCTAAAATAGGTTATAAATAACATGTCTATACTGTCTAAAGAGACTTTAATAAACCATTTCTTTGGGAAATTTCCAAAATAAAGGCTATCTTTCAAAAGGAGCACCTATGACTATAAAGGAGGCGACAAGGTAAAATGGAAAAGTTAAACACATGGGTATTTTAATTTAGGTATATTGCATTTCACGTGAATTGTGTTTTCAAAGGCATATTTTTGAAATAGCACTATAGATTTCAACTTATTCATTTTCTGATTTTCTTTTTATTTGCATTCAATATCATGGTCTCGCTTTGAACATATTAAGGTATTTTAAAAGCCTGTAGCAAAATAACTGAGCATTTGAAATAAGATAGTAAGCAAAATATAAATATCAAAACTCTAATAATTCTTTCTCTAGGCAAAGGATTGAACATTGCTGAATATTTTTCTTTGAAATAACAAAAATGACCGGAGAAATTATTCTGCAATTTGATGGTTTTCTACTGCTTACTGTTAAGCATGGAATTCCTTAGTAGGAAGTATAGGTGCTGGCTCAATGGAACATACTGTTTCCTCTGTTTTCCCTCGTACAACAAACCAGTGCCTTTGTCATTCTTCCTCCTGTCTGTCCTACTTTTTCTCCAGCTGAAAACGCCACTCAGCTTTCAAAGCCACCTGTTCTAGAATGCACTTCTGAATTCCTCAGTTAGTGAAACCATAGTTTGTGTCTCTGTGATGTTTTGTATATAGTGATATTTTATGGTTAGTCTGTTTCACACATTTTTATATGTATACAAGTCTGTCCCTTTAGATTTATAGTTCTCAACACCAGATTCCAAGTCTCCCTTTTTGTCATAAACATTTCGTAACACTGTTATTTATTATCTTAACTTGGAACCCTTAGATATATGATTTACTTATCCATACGATTTTTTAAAATCAGTGTAAGGCCCTAATTGTAACATAAAGAGACAATTAAAATGTCTTATAATACATAATACGATTTTGAATACTGAGTGCTGAAGACTAACTCTTCTTCCAGATAGAAATGGCCCTTACCAATTTCGAAGATGCACGTAGGGGACATTGTCTTCCCCACTGAGAAATATTGCACTAGACTCTGAACCCCCATGATAGCCCAGACTCCAGCTATAGAATTGACCATTTATCCCATCACCTGTATAGCGAATAAATGCCCACATTTGTAACAGTAGATGGAGAGTTGGAGTAAGTGACTAATCCATTATATTGGTTTTGTGTAGTACTCACTAGTTTCACTTGAGTGTGTCTTAAAATGTAGTTTTGAACTATATCTGAAATCTATTAAAAACTTAAAATAAATGGATGAATGCAAATGAGTAACCAACAGTTTTAATCCATAATATATCAATACATGCATTGACATTTCTTATAGAAGCACTGATAATTTTTTTTTTTTTCAGAATAAGCAGAGTAAGGAAAGAAAAGACACATGCAGAATTGCTGTAACTGATAATCTTATATGCTCCCCAAATTTAGAATGTGTAGGATCCAAAATTTCTAAACGGCTTTTCTTTGTTCCCTAAAACATGGAATAACCCTCATAATGCTATCGAATATTGTAAATACTTTAAAAAACATTTACATGGATTGTCTTTTAGTTCAGTTGCTATTTTTTCCCCCAGTTCTGTTACACCTCCACTATTTTAAGCAGTGGGAAAATAAAGGTATGTTGCTTTTATTAATCCCATACCTTGCCCAGGGACTATTCTATGTATGGTTTTATTAATGGATTAGAATGGTGCCATATTTTAAAAAATAATGAGATTAAATAATTGGAGAAGTAACCAAGAAATTTTGCTTTTTGTCATAGAATAATTGAATAACTTAATGGACCTAGAGGGAATTATGCTTAGTGAGATAAGCCAGAAGGAGAAAACCAGGCATCGTGTGATTTCACTCATATGTGGTACCTAGAGAAACCAAGCAAACAATGAATTAAATCAAACCAAAAAAATAGGCTTTTAGTCACCAAAATAAAATTAGTGGTTACAAGAAGGAAAGGTGGAGAGAGGTGGGCAAATTGGGTAGGTGAGATCAGCTGTAGGTGAAGAAAGAACTGGAATGGTGGTGAACTTAATGTATTATCTACAGATGTTGATTTATAATGGTGCATGGCTTAAGCCTATATAATGCTTTAATGCAATGTTCCTTCAATAAAATTAATTATAAAAAGAAATCTTCAAGTTAGAACATTCCAAGTATCCCTTTGCCCATCTCCAAGCAAGGCTAAGATAATATTAAGAGGGAAAATGTTGTCAAGGAGTATTTACATGTTCTTTATGTTCCTGATATTCAGTAGAAAGAATCTCTCTTGCTTGTGTATATCAACTTTAGTTTAAAAATTGCTGATGAGAGATGTGGGAAAAATGTAAAATTTCTAAATCAAAGAAATGATTTCAACTAATTAAATTAAAAAGCATAAGGACTCGTGAGGAAAACCTATTGCAGGAGAGTTAAAATGAATGGTTTTGCTAAATTTCAAGACATACATTTTACAACCAAGGACAGATGTGTTTGGAAGACCAAGCAGTCTTTGGAAATAGATCTCGGCTAAATTCTGAATAGACCGATATTTTTAATATGCGGAAATAAAGATACCAGTATAAGAGTGTGTATGGTCATATAAACGTTCTAGATACAGCCCAGAGAGATACACGAAGGGCATTGTCCTCATTAAATTATAAGGACACGTTCAAAGATCTAGAGGACAGGAAATGGAGTTTCTTTTGAGTTCTCGGATAATCTTACTGGATGCTTACCAAAATGCTGTGATCTATCCCCTCTCCCTCCCCCACTAGAATCTTCTAAGAAGAGTCAGTGGCCAGAGGTGTTTTTGAGGAAAAGACTGGTGAGTGTAGGAGAACTCGAGTGTGACCACCTCAAGATGGCACTCAGGGAGATTACTGGTGGCATCAGTGCTCATTATGTGCCTTTATTTTTTTTTTTAACTCTTTTTCTATTCCTTTACTCGTCCTTTCTTTTTCTTGTTTTTTTTTTTTTTTTTTTTATCAATTACAGGTAAAGTAATTGTGTTATGCTGATACCATCAAAGGTACCCATACAAGCATGTTGGACTCCTAACTTCTAATCCTGGGATTTTCTTTACCATAGTTTTCCATTTGAAGATTTCATGTCTCCTCTCTAACTTCTAATAGATACATTTTAGTGCTTAGAATTTGCCAGTCATTTTGCCAAGAGTTTAATTAATCATTGGGAATGTTACTTACATCTTCTGTGACAGTATTTGAAATACTTCTTAGAGAAACAAAGACATAGCATCAACTTGAATTTGTTTTCATGAAATAAATATTTCAAAATCTTATTTAGAGATGTCACATTGAAGGAAAAATATCTATTTCCAACAGGATCATCAGTCTTCCAAGTGATGTTTTTGACTGATTCTTTGCTAATGCTGATGTTGACCAGCTTTGTAATCTAAGTTGATATTAGATGCAATCTCTTACATGAATTGTAATAGATATTCAACTGTAATACTTTCTAATTATTTTGATCCTAGAAATGATAAAATGGGCCATTCTTTTTTCATTTTTCACAATGTTGTGATTAATTATTGATTAAATATGAGTGTTTTAAAATTTTCATTTTAAATTAGGGCTTTATCACCAGTAACTTAAAAATCAGCTTTAACTTTCTTTTCATTTGATTTTGTTATAATTCTTAATAATCTTCAATGTAGATGTCTTCTGTATTTGGTATTAATAAATCTAGCACCACAGAATAATTTAACATCTATATGATTATTATTTAACCTTTGATTCTGTAAGAAAATCATCGGCAATTAGGTTGTCATAATTTATTACATAGAACTAAAGAGGAAAATATCCAGTTTATGAACCATTGTTGTCTCCATTTATGCTGTCAGTAAAATCGTCTTGTAAAGATATAAAAGGGGCTGTGCTTTTGTACATCTTAAAAATTGCCATTCTATTTTACGAATGACACTATCATTCACATTTTTAGAAGCAAATTAAATTTCTGTGTCCAGGACTCTGGTGAATGAAGCTCTAAGGCACGCAATGACCGTCGTCTTCAGGATTATCTAATTTCTTTTTCAACACTTAATACAGTATCTTTACTGTTCTGAGGTATAACATGTCCTTTTTGCTCTTCTCCCTTAACCCAATCTGTCTCCAGCTCCGTGGTGTGTGTTCTTTTTGTCTGGCATTCCTCTAATACTAAACTTGGCATCATATTCCCGGTGGTTCAGATCAATCTGTAATTGCTGTCTGAAGTCCTAGAGTCCCTTCTTGAGAAAGACAATTAAGATTATAGCTTAGATCAGTGAGAAAGACTGCCATGTTGATCTCTGCCCTGTAGGTGCACGTGGGGAATGCTAGACTTTTTCAGATTGTTCTGTGGCCATCTCACCTGTGTATTTTGTATTTATTGACCATCTTAACAACTAACTCCTCTGAGAAAGAAGTCTCTATAATATACTGAGAAAGTACATTATGTATCTCCCTGCTTCTACCTCGCAGTTACCAGAGCTGTGCATAGTTTAGCAGTGACCTTCTGAAGCCTGTATTACCTACTTATTTTTAAATTTATTTTTGTTTATTCCTGGGAAATTGAATGTCTTCTAATCATGCTACTTTGACAAATGTCTGTCGATTGTGTAGCTTTTGCCTTACATATTTTACAGACCAAATAATATTTTATATGGTACCTGAATAATCCTTGAATTTTCCCTTGAGATTTAATGTTTTCTATGAAAGTTTATTTCATCATGCTAAATGTTAATGCTTTCACTTTTTTGGAATGTTCCAGCTTTATATCTTAGTTTATTTTTGTGTTGATACCTAAACAGTGTTTGGATTTCATCTTAACTGATAAGAAACTAATGCTGGTAAATAATTGTTTATCTTAGTTTGCTATTTCCTTTTTAAAAAAATAAAAGACTGGGATGATATCACAGATGTATCAGTTAGTTTATGACTAACTTTTGGTTAACTTTTGGTTAGTTTACCAAAAATTAATTAAAAACAAAATCAGTGTTATTATTAAAATTAATTGATGTGAAAAGTGTTCCAGAATTCCAAAGCACGTTTTAGACTTACATTACTACAATATTTACAAGTGACAGTCAAATAACTACAAGTTTTTTTTTTGTTGTTTTTGTTTTTTTTTTAAATTTCTTATGTCCTGCTTGAAAGACTGAGATCAGAGCAAAGGGAGTAAGTTAAGTGTCTTCTCTAAGAGGCAGGGCCTGGTTCAACCTATGGGGATATTTTTTAATAGATATTTTTTAGCTTGAAACAAAAGGCCTCTTTTTCTTTTTAAATGATTTTCTAAGTCAAATTAGTTCTGATCAATAATCAGTAAATTACGTGAATGGAGAGATTAATATGTAAGTGACAGTAGTTATAAAGAATTGCTAACAGAATGAACGGGCTAACATTGAGAATACGTGGCGAAAACGCTTCGAAATTATCTCTGCCTGCACAAAACTTGGAAGTACGGAGTAACCCAATAGTAGAAAGGTAACATGATGAAAGACGATAATTCTTTAACACACTGAACTGATGTGAGTAGCTCTGCATATTATATGCAAGTTTGTTGCTATTTGTATATTGCATTTCTGAATCTTCCGTGAAAGAGAAGATGTGTGAATTTATATATATATATATATATATATATATATATGTATGTATGTACGTATGTCTCTAGTCATTCCCATGATTCCGGACAGCAAGAAAGCTGGATGTGGTGTTACTGTGGAATAAGATGTCCACTGTGGTGTAGAAAGACTGCTTTTTTTCAGCATCTACTTTCCTAAATTTGAATCATTCATTTTTCTGTGTGTTCATTCATCAAATATTCGCCCAGTGCGGACGTTGTGCCAGGCACGGTGCTAGGCGCTAGGTGGTCTGTGCAGAGAGAAGCAGAAAAGGTCATTGCCTCCAGGGAGATTCTGTGCTACTGAAGAGACCTAGAAATCTAAACCAACAATCCAAACTAGTATATCAATGCAAAAACAAATGGAGGAAATAAACAAGGAGCTGTGAGAGAGAAAGTTGTTTCCAGGAGATGAGATGTGAGACTGTGAGGAGGAAATTTGACGACGATGGCATCGACCTTGCAAAGAACAGGGATCCTGTAGGTAGCGCTGAGGCTGGTTAGCATCATCCAGGAATCAAGGGCTGGGGCTGTGTGTGGCTGGAGGTGAGGGAGGGGCAGGTTGTAAAATGGCAGCTGTTGGCCTGGCTCATTTCATGTTGAGGTCCATGGGCCCTGGCAAGGTCCTCGGAGTGTGCGAAAGTAGTGGGAGGCTCTTGAGAGGCTTGAAGCAAGGAGTGACTCATTCATTTACTCTATGCTCTGAACAGATCCTTGCAACTCTTGTGAAAAAGCTGGAATAGAGAAACGTTTGAGATAACACGGAGAAACTGCTAGAAACTGCTGATTGACCAGGGGATGCGGCAGTGGGGATAGAGAGGAATGGACATGGTTCCAGATTGGTTTATTCTTAACTCACCAATCCGAAAACTACAGAGAAATGAAGATTTCGGAACATGCCCTTGGGGCTCTAATCTCTGTCTTAACTCCTCCCTTTCCCAAACAACAAAACTGTACTTGGGCATGACCGGTGAATGCTGTTTCAGCTTTTCCAGCTTGCCTTCTAAGAGAAATTTCTCTATTAGAATTATAGTTCAGATGGTCATGAGTAAAAGTCAAGTACAATATAGTCGTGTGTGTGTGTGTGTGTGTGTGTGTGTGTGTGTGTGTCTGGGGTCTGTTTTGGTGGATGAAGTGGTTGAATGTTGATCAGTATTATCAACCTAACAGACTTTATTTAGCGTGTCACTTTTCCCCCAGAAATCTGAGTAAGATAAATGTGGCCGAGCATAGGGAATGTTCTTAGTTTTTATGGAGAAATAGAGGACAAGCCCAAGTGGTACAGCGGCAGTGAAGGATGCATCATGACTGTTCTTTGGTCCTTAGGTCCATAGTGCACCCTATTCAGAAAATCCAAGATTCAGAGGGAGGACAAAATAGCTTCTTTATTGAAAAAGCCCACCTTTCCACTCTAGTCAGTCAAATGCTATTATCGTTTTATTACTCCGTAATTTTGAGGGCAAGTTCAGTGAATAACTGTAGAGGCTATTAAGAGCTGTCATGGAAAATTTGTCTTCTCACTGGAGGGTAGAAATATTCCTGCGGGAGCCACACCGCTTTGATGAAGATCATTCTCTTCGTGTTTTTTCAAACGATGTTTTTTTTTTTTTGTACTATGTCTCCCCAGGGTGTTCTGATGCTCGAATTGTAATCCTGTCTTTTTCCTCTTGTCAAGAATGAAATTTATGGGCGAAACAAGGCCCATAGGAACCACTCCTGTTTTGTATCCATTTCCTGTTAGTGTCCACACTAAGGGAACACAACTAGGGTCAATAGTAACCTCCAGAAAACATGGTTCAATCCACCCAGCTAGCTAAAGGGTAGGGAGGAAGAACACTTCTAGAAAGGGTCTCTGCGGACCTCTCCTCTTTAGTCTTATCGTGGGCATGTGAGAGTGACTTGGAGGCCATCAGTAAATACGAAGAACTGAATATTTCTAAAACTCATCCTATTATAATCATATTACTTTTCTGTGGCAACTGCAATGAGTTACCACAACTTGGTAAGAAAACAGAAATTTCTTCATTTACACTTCTGATGATCAGAAATCCAAATTTAAGGCAGAGGCAGAGCCAGGTTCCTCAGAAGTCTCTATGGTGAATTTTCTAGTTAGTGGTGACCGTAGGTGTTCCTTGTCGTGGGACTGCGCCATTTCATGCTCTGCTTCTGTCAATACATGGCTTCCTCTCTCTGTGTGTCCTTTTCTGACTTTATATGGCAGTTCTCCCTGGATTTAGGGTCTCCTCAAACCCAGCATAATCTTCATTTCTCATGTAACTACAGTGCAGAGACTAAGATTCTAACTCAGAACACAGAGACATATGAGTTGGGGGTTTGATTTTCTAATTCCAGTTTTATCAACTTTTTAAGAAGCTACTTATTCACCAGGCTTTCCTGCTCAGAATAAAATGGAGTAAAGAGAATTAATTCATCAGATTTTCTGAAGTTCACATTACTAAAAATTGCTATCTATGTTTAGTAAGGGAATAGAATTCAACAAGGAAGGATTTTCATCTAATTGTAAAACGTTATTAAAAAATTGCTGAACGGAACTCTTAGGAAGAAGACTTTGAAAGAAATTCATGTCCAAATATGGTTGGATTTTATGACTTTTTTATTTAACTGGACTTGGGATATTGGTTCTCAGACACAGAATGAGGTTTTAGCTTGATGAATATTTGCCTTTTATGTATTTATATTAAGTTTCAGTCTTTCAGTTCCATTTTTAAAAATGATTTTTCTTCATTCCTCATTTCGATCATCATGGTCTCACATAGCTCTTCATTATTATGAGACACGAGCGCCACTAGATCTCGAAAGTGTCTCTGACAAGCCACACCATGGCAGTTTTTGGAGTAGATGTCATCGGCTCTGTTTTACAAGTAATGGAGCGGGCACTGAAATGACTTGACCAAGGACATGTAGGCGATCGATTAGCAAAAGAAGTGGTTTTAGATTCGGGTAAATCTGGCTCTCAGATGCAAGCTTTTGACCACGGCTCCCTGTGCTGTGAGGTTCATCCTGGATTGAGCTCCTAAGCCGGCATCACCTAGAGCCTGTGTTCTTCACGCTGAGTCACCTGCTCTCTGAGCTGTGTTGTCTCTGTGTCCTGCTGGGTTCTCATCAGGAAGAAGGCTCCAGATCTATGGCCCTGGGTCCTGTTGCCTCTCCGGACTCCTGGCTGGCAGCTCTGAGCAGCAGCTGATAGTGAGAGGCAGAGACTCTCTACCTTTGGGGCACCTGTCGCATGTCAACCAGGATTTTCTTCCAGAAGCTGCATCACCAGGAAAGCTCCATAAAAGGCATCTGCCCAGGTCAAGTATGTTTGCCTGTTAAGGTGGCCTCATATTCAAATGATGCCTCCTCTGCTGACTTTCTGACCAGTGTCAGTAACGAAGCAGCCTCCTGCCCTTCCCATCTCACCTGTCTGCTTATTCTACTTCCTTTTCACCATAGCACTTACCACTACTGGATACATTTCATGTGTTTATTCACTCTTATCTGTTCTTCCCCTCGCAGGAGTGAATAGATGTCACAAGATTTTTAAAATATTTTAGGAAAGGTACAGACAGGAATGAAGGCGACTAGGCAGTCAGGAGGAGAGGAGGGAGAAGCATCTTTATTTTTATTAGTCGTTCACACTGATTGCTTCCACCTAGGGCCCGGGACTTCAACCCAGGGCTATGTGACCTGTGCTCCTTTGGATGTGAGTGATTGACCTAATGGATGTCTACCAGAGTGTGCTGAAATTTGTCTCTTTTTTTTTTTTTTCACCTCTATATCCTCGGTGTCTAAGAAGGGACTTGGCACAAAAGCCCAGGACTGTATGAGTGAGCGAGTGAGTGAGTGAATGAATGAGAGGGTGAATGAATGAGTGCATGTGCTTTGTCACTATGATTAAATCAGTGATTCATACCTAGTTATTTTCTCCCTTTGCTGACTTTTAGGAAATGAAGCCTAAACACTGATAATATTTGTATTAAGCTATAAAGTTACAGATGTTGGGCAGCTGTGTTCTCAAATGGCACAGAGATATGAGGGGAGGTTGTGATTACTCTTGGGCTGGATTCAGCAAGAGAGCTGAGAACCGACTCTGAGCTACAGTACTAGCAAGAATGGATAAGTCTGCTTGACAGAGCAGTGATTACATAGAAATATACTGTTTGCAATAAATATAAAGGCTGATCATCTATAAACATATGCTGTATTATAGTAAAATATCTTGCTTTAATATATTTAATATATGTATGCTAAATATAGGTATAAGTTCTTTAATTTCTTATTGTCCTTTTATTAAAGGAAAACCCACACAGTACTGCATTATTTGTTAATAAATGCCTACTATCAGAAACACAATATAGGATACATTGTCAAACCCTCTAAGATACAGTGCAGTTTGGAAATATTTATTTGCACTTAACCCTTAATTCCTACAAAGTAAGAGTCAACACATAATTTTACTAGGAAAGGGCAGAAGGGGAATGATGATCCTGGCTTGCTTGTCTGCTAATTAATTTCCAGTTTTTGAGACACCATGGAATCTAATGGGACATCTAATGTTAGGGTAAGAGATTCAGAAATCTGTTTTCTCTGCCAGATGCTTGGGTCTCTTATTAAGGGGATTCTGAAGTTTCAGGATAGATGAGGGATGAAGAAGACAGAAGAAAAATAAGACTTAAGTGGTTGGGAAGAAGAGAGAGGAAGTGGGAGATAAAAAAGTTCTAGAGTTTTCTCCTATTTCCTTTCATGAGAAGGCCGATAACTTTCTAAACTGTCTTCCAGGAATGAGTGGAGATTATTGATACCCAGCTCTGGGGGCTGTCGTATGGAAGGAGATTTGACATATGAGGCTGGCCAGCGGAGAAGAAAGGAGACGGTTACTTAGAGCTCAGCTCTCTGTCTCTGCTGCTGCTGAATTTCTGTTCATTGTGAATTTCTCCTTTTCAGTAATGGAATTTATAGAGATGATGAAAAAGGCAACAGAGCCATCAATATAGTATATTGTAGAGCTCCAGTTGAGGTGCTAAAGTAGTAGCTTCTAAGATTTGCAAAGCACATTGAAGAAGATCAAGTTCACTGGCTCTCTGTATGGTCTGGAGAGGAAGGGAAAGAGCTTGGCAGCCATGTTCCAGAACAGTTCTATGGACTTTGGATGCGGTTGTCACCCTTGATAGGCAATTAATTTCCATTTCTGGGACTGCCTGCTGCTTAATTATGAATCTGTTTCCCACCTTCAGAATAATAATTCTCTGCTATTTTGTGATATACGTCCAAAAGCTGTTCTTTAAAAATATCTTTATCAGTTGCGTGTGTAATGTGTTTTTACACCATTCCTTGATTAGGGGATTTTATTGTTGTTGTTGTTTTTTTTTTTTTTTTCAATCTTGGAGACATTGGGTCTTACTTCTCTTTGTCTTTTTATCACGACTGTTGCCTTCACAGTCCCTCAGATCACTGCTATTTTAGGGACTCTTTTCACAGAAACTCTAGACAGTTGTTAGAATATCACATTTCTCTTCGTCTCCTCCTTGGGATGGTTTTATGATTCCATACTAAGAACTCTGACTCCTTTCATCTGGGGCGAAGTATTCCTTTATTGTGGGTAGGTTCATTGAGGTACTGGAGGCAGAACTTTATCAGTGTTCCTATGTGCTGTTTCA
The DNA here is from genome assembly GCA_004363575.1 of Solenodon paradoxus. Lineage (NCBI taxonomy): Eukaryota > Metazoa > Chordata > Mammalia > Eulipotyphla > Solenodontidae > Solenodon > Solenodon paradoxus. The sequence goes on from RJWH01001314.1 coordinate 236,965, forward strand.
CCAAGTTTATTATAATAATCTAGGCAAAGTGTGGTTCATTTTAAATCAGAACTACCGTACCAAAAGTAGACCACCATCAAAATAGTTAGTGGCATAATTTGGAAACATAAAGAATATGGAATATTATTTGGAGAGGGACATCCCATTCTCCTACTCTGATAACTCTGTTGAGTCATGACAATCGTATAAATTTAACTTGTCCTTTTTCAGGAACATAGTGGAGGAGAGCAGAGGTAAGATTTAACATGACACAATTACACCCAGTGTCAGTCCTTATATGTAACCGATGTCTACTTGCATCAGATTGATTGTGAGTCTTGATGACAAGTGCTAACTACCTTTGTTCAATAGAGAAAGACCATGTTTCTTGAGCATATTTTGGCTTTCAGAAGTACAAATCCATTACAGGATGTTAGACTAATGGAAAAGCCTTTCATAGGAAACATGACTTTGTACAATATAGGTTTTTAATTCGATCTCAGTTTCAGATTCCAAGATAAACACACATGCATGGTGTATTTATTTTTGTTGAAGAGCACCCATTTAAGGATAATTTAATTTGCACTTGGAGCCGTCACTCTTCCTGAATTTCAACTTTTCATCTGATTCTGCCATCTTTAAAGTGGGTTTTCATTTCTTCCCTTTTATGTTTAGTGGTTTATAGTCAGAGGCACTTACCTTGCAACTGTCCAACATGTTTCATTGGCTACGTTCATCCTGGCAGATGCGCTCTAGCAGATTCTTTAATATATGTGTTTTTCTTTTTTCCTATAGATGGACCCTCATAGAGTTTTGACAGTTGAAAAGGATGGGGGGTGATTGAGCATCCAGTTTCTCAGCCGCTCAGCTGTAGTTTTAGAGCAATATATCAGCAGAATTACCCAGCTCTCTTACAGAAGGTGGTCTGTTGCCAGGTGGCTCTCTGCAGGAAACAACTTCTTAGTTTTCTTAAATCAGGATTTATAGTAATATAGAATAACACTTAGATATGAAAGACTTAGGTTTCCCTGGAAATCTTGGCTTCTCAAATATCCATCCTCTCTCTCTCTCTCTCTCTCTCTCTCTCTCTCTCTCTCTCTCTCTCTCTCTCTCTGCCTTGAGCTTCCTATTGAATTAAGCTGATAACAAAATGTCTGCACTGCTATTCAATGACTGAAGGGCACATTCCTAGCAATTTTCACTGGGCTGCCCCCTGTGAGACCCGATGGAAAGGTTCAGCTCCAATTGCACCATTAGAGGCAACTGCAGCCAATCGTTACCAATGATTTTTGGTCCCCCTAATTGTTTTCTACTTTATTGAGCTTATTCAGAAATAATGAAACTCCATCCTTCCTTTGCTTCAAAGATATTTGCATAAAGCACAGTTACTGTTTCTTCTATAAACTCATCAGCATTGCCTTAAGGAGTCCCCTTAACTATCGATTTTCTAGTCTGGCTAATAGATCTCCTAATTTGCAGAAATACCCCAATGCAGGATTTTAACAATTAGAGAATTACAAGAGGAAGTCCCACGGGGATTCCCAGCATCTGCATATACTGATGGCTCAGCATCAAAGTCCCCCGCTGGAAGTGGGGAAACTAGATGACCTGGGAGAGAAAAATAAAGTGCAAAGTTAAATAAGTGGGTTGCACTCCCTTGTTTTCCAAGTTCTGCAATGGTTTCAAAGGCATGTCTTCTCACTTAGAATGAAAAGGGCACTTTTCAACAACTTTGCTAAAATATTATTTACTTAAAGTATTTCAGAACTTACTGTAAACCCACATCCACAAAGCAAGAAAGACCAAAGTCAAGTTTCATTAATCCTTTTTGGGATGGTATGTATGATTAACTATTAAATTCTTCCATGGCTTAAAATCTAAACCCATGCATTTTAAGCAAAAATTAACTGGTTTTCATAATGTCAAAGTTGTCTTGGCCTACTTCTTCTAATAGAAAAACTTTTTGGAAATTAGACCGTAAGTTTCTGTGCTGCCTTATCACTTATTACTAATTAAAACTTTGTCATAACTTTGTAACCCACATGAACACATTCAAATTGCCAGAAGAGTAAGTATTTTAGAAACACATTCACTTTGACATCTTTCAGAATCGGTAGTTTGCTTGTGATTAATTCCAAAGCTTGAAAATCTATATTCCAGACATGAAAAGCCTTGAATCCTAAGGACTTGGCCCTATTTTCTGGTTTCTTTATGCGCCTTCCCAAGGTCCCTCAACTGTCTACCTAGAATTGATCATGTTCTCCCTCAGACATCTTTCGTCCTCTTCTTTGTCTCTAGAGACTGCCTTACAGGACTCCACCATGTTTTCCTGCCTCGGGAAGTACCTCCCCATCTCTGTCCGCCTTCTAATTCATCCGTATACCATTTTCTTTTTGTTGATCACTGTTCCACCACACATGTATGCTGTTGCTCATGGTCACTTGAATGGAAGCCCTTGCCCTGACTTTTCCAAACACCGATGTCGCTCTTCAAGAATCTTGTCAAAGGTTACTCCCTCTATGAACTTTTATCTCTGACTATGATTTGGCTTCACCAGAACATATTGATTTCTCTTTTGTACATAACCATCAATGTATACTGCTGACTGCTAAGAGAGGTCATTACATTTCATCATCAGCATGCGTTTGCATCTTCCATATTGGACCAAGAGTTCTGATGAAGATGGGACTCTGCCTTCCTTAATTTTAAATTCCTCGTCTCTGTCTTGTATCTCCACAGACTAAATGCTCAATCAAAGCTTACCGAAGGTGAAGTGCTGATGAGCACCTTGGAGAATATTGGTTAATATCGTTATTACATGAGTTAGAAAAACCAGTGTTACTCAGGGAATTTAGTTGGTTATTACCCCAATGTCATGATTAACCATCGATCATTTCCCACTTATCTTATTGATTTCCTACTGTTAAATATGCTAAAAATCAAAATGTTCAAGTATGGTATCTACAGTGCTTTCTATTTCAGCATACATTTACCATCTTTAAATTGATAATTGACAGAAATGTTTCCCCCCATTTTACAGATAAAGAACAAAAGGCTTAAGTGATTCAACCAAGGTCATGGGTGGAAGCAAGCACTGGAATTAAGATCTGTCTTAATTCTGCTCATTCATGGGCCATTCAGTCATCACTGGCCAAGCTGACCATGACCTTGGTCTTATTTTTCTCTGCAGCATTAGGCAATTTCAGATGTCTTGTTAGTAAAACAAAACTTGTACTTATTTTCCCAGCTGAAATAAGAGAGTTACATGTTAAATTTTCCATAGGGAAAAATACTTGAGAATCTGTCTTCATTGTTTTGGGAGAGGAAACTTTAGATTCTGCTTTATTCCGAGGAGTAGAAATTGAGGTGAAAGTGAAATCAGCCCTTACTCATTTTCAAAGCTATACACACAGCGATAAAGGTCATCTGATTTATTTTGAATTTTCTTTTTAGCTATAAAATATAATACATGTATATTGCAGACAATTTTATAAACTTAGAAAAATATGAAGAAAAATAAAATTTCAGTTTTTCAGGGATCCCCTGTCAGCGTTTTGATGGAACAGTTATCATTGGAATCAGGCTTCAGGAGTTAAACAAATCTGGAGCATCCGCTGATGTACAACTTTTTATCCTAACATTTCCACTTAAAATATATCATAGGCATTTTTCACATACTTAAATGTTCTTTTAGAATATGATTTTTGTTTATATCATTGTATATTATACATATATGAAATCATTATTTGTTCTTATCATACTTGGTCTAACCAATCTCTAATTATTTGTTTCCAGTCTTCGACTATTGTGAATCATAGTTTGACATGCAGTTATTTTAAATACCTTTATGAACAATCCTGAAGATTTCCTTAGGGTGGATTCCTAAAAGAAGAATTCATGATTAAAATGTATAATTATTTTAAGGAGTATGAATTGTTTATCTTTTTCTAAAAGTTTTATTGAAATAACCATACACACCATACTTGTCACACATTTGAAGTGACAATTGAATGGTATTTGGTGTATTTCATACTTTTTAATGGTGATGAAGTATAGATAATATAAAATTAACATTGTAATCATTAAGTATACAGTTACAGTTTCGTGGTGTTCATTACAATAGCAATGTTACCTAAGCATCACTGCCAAAGTTTTTTCTAAATATTGGTCTTCACCTCAAACTCTATAGCCATTAAGCAGTAACTACTGTTCCCTTTTCCCTGTAGCTCTGCGTAACCTTTGCTCCTCTGCCTTCTGTCTTATTCTACATATTTCATGCACACCTGATCCTCTCACAGCATCACTGTGAAATGTGCAGTTCCTCTTATTTCCTTGTACAAAGATGATGTGAATTTAGAATATCAATCAATAAAGCACAGTACTCAAAATGTCCTTTCTTTTATGACTTTCTTTCTTTCTTGTTTTTAACGTAAAGGTACAGGTAGGAATGAAGACGAATAGACAGACAGGTAGAAAGAGAGAGGAGGAAGAAGCATTTTATTTCATTTCAGTTGTGCACCTTGGTTGTTCTCCTTAACCCAGGGATATGAATCGGGATGTTGGGATGTATGTGGACTGTGCCCACCAAAGGCGGTGAATCAAACCTCTACTCTACCAGGGGATACCATGATTTTCTGAATGACATTTTCCTTCTTGAGCTTACTTCATTGTAATAATACAATATCTGCTGCATATAACATACAGGAGATGCATTAATTCACTGTGTTAATGGTAGAGCTTCCAATCACTAATTTAACTGTTAGTATTGGAGGAGTCATAGTAATGTACAGATTTTCAGTTGCTGCCGAGTGAGTAGCGGTTGGCTCCCTGAACCCCTGTAATGTTCAGCATCATGCAGAGTCTGCTTGCGTGCCGCCTCTTTTCACTTAGCATCCCGCCTGCAAGGTTTTAACCATATAGGAAGTATCACAGCCTCATTCCTTTTGATGGCTGAATAGCATCCCATGGTATGTTTAGTCTACGTTTTGTTGATTTCGCGGTGGTTGGATGTTGGTTTGTTTCCACCTCGTTGCATTTCCGAATAATATTGCAAATGCGTCAAACTTTCTGTTCCAGGTCATGCCTTCAGTTTTTCTGGGTGTATCCCTAAGAGTGGAACTGCTGGGTCGTAAAATCATTCTATGTTTAGCATTTTGAAGAATTTCCAAGCTGTAATTCATAGCGGCTGCGCCATTTTGTAACCCCGGCAGCAACATACAATGATTGCACTTTCTCCACATCAGTACCATCATTTATTATTATTTTTTCAGAGCTCTTGACTATGTGTGAAGTGGTACCTCTTTGTGTTTTTATTTACATTTTACTTGTGATTAATGATGTTGAACCTCTCTTTAAGTGGCTAGTCACCATTTGGATCTGTCCTTTGGGGAAATGTCTATATAATCCCACCGTCCACTGTTAAATGGAATTGTGTGTCCTGTCTGAAAGACTTTTAAGAACTTACTTTCTCATTTAATGCTTGTTGATATTTACCATAAAGAGCTATTTTCGGTTCCATAGATCTTGCATTTGTTATCTCTTGAAGGAGTGGATTTAAAATTCATTCAAGTCCTTCCTACATCTATGAGCGTTATTATGTGCCAGGCAATGTGTTGGGTTGCTGGGAACAAATAATATGTCTGGGTTTTCAGATCCTGCTTTTAAGATGACTGCAGCCTGTGGGTGTCTGTTTTATTTCCATTGTTGGCTAGATATCCTTGTTATTTTTTTTTCCCCCGGCTCAGAAGCTATTTCTTTACCGAAAAGTCCTCCTCAGCTTGGAAGCATGTTCTTTGCCAAGTATAATTATATAGTATTTAGTGACCCCGTTCAGAGTGTGAAATGTATATTCTTAGCACAAACTGACAGCGTTCCCTCACACTGGCAGTGACTGTGAAAGTATCTGGAAAGGGTTATGTGAAACCAATGGAGAGTTTTAATACTTGGGATTCCATGTTGATTTTGTCAATAGTAAATTGGTTCTGGGTTCTCTTCTGGCTTGTTCTCTTGCAATCCCCATCTCAGGGCTTTGAAACGACATTGAGGCAACAGCTTTCAATATACCTTGGGTCAGTCTCCAAACGTGCCGGAGCCCAGAGTGATACTGAAATAACATAACCAGAGGGAAAGATAACGAGTAATGGTACCACCCACAGGAAACACTGAGTCCCCTGAAGCAAAAACCTTTATGTTCCTTTTCATTAAAGAATTTCATCTGCACTTCTCCCCCATTCAGCTTGCTTGCAGGGTTTTCAATGGAAGGGGTCAGATTTGGTCCTGTCTGAAGGGATGGCCTCCTGGGAGGGGCCTTCACTCAGAAAGAGGAGTGGTGACCGGGAAGCTGCTTCCTTTGATTTTTTTCAGACTCCACTCAGTTTTTCAGAAATGAACTAATTTCCCTTGATCAGTGTTCCTTGTTTTTCTTTCTTGTTGTCATTGGGCTGAACCCATGACTCACTGAGCACAAGTCGTTTGGAGGGTACCTAAAGCGTCCACAGTCGGACTCAGCCTCTGCGACTGTGCTCCTGCCTGAGCTGCAGTAAAGCCAGGTGAGTGCAGGCTAGTTGAGTAGGATGTTAGATCCGGGCTAGGGCTGCATGCAGCTGTGAGGGATGCCCTGCATGCAGCTGTGAGGGAGGCCGCTGAGCCCTGCTCTGCGTGAAACCAGGCACCAGGCTGTACCCTTTCCATGCCTTGTCTCATCTAATTCTCCCATCTGCTTCCAGAGACAGACAGTTACTATTTGCACTGTGAAGACATGGAGACAATCAGAGTGACTAACTCATGCTCTCAACATCCAGGTCTTCCAGCTGGTAGGGCTGTGATTCTAAATCTAGTAGGTCTGAGAGCAAACTGAATACCTGATTATGGACTTGCATAGTTCTCTTGAGAAGGTGTTTTTTTGTTGTTGTTTTATTTTTTTCCAATGGTCACATCAGTCCCCACTGGACACCCACAATACACCACACTGTGGATCTTTTGCGGGTGTTACTGCACATCATCAAGTAGGACAAGACAGAGAAAGAGTCCTTCACTTAACCAATTCCGTCTCCTCACTCCCAGCCCCAGAGGCGCGCCGGTGATGCGTTCCCGTCACCTTCTCCACGGGCATGCTTGCAGGGGTCCAGGAGGACTCTCTTGGTGGCACTTGTTTTGACTGGAAAACATGCACGTGTTCGACACTGGAAATGAGCTGGAACACAGTGTAGATGCTGCTTCTTCATCACTCTTGTGAAGTTACTATATGTTGACTTATTCTGATGCTCTCTTTCCCCTACTGTTACCTACCTGAGGGAAGAGACCAGATTTGCCCCCCTACCTGACACAGTCTCGAGCATCTAGCAGGTGCCAAGTAAATCTCTGGGAAAGAAATCAATAAATGAACGTGTGCATTCCCTCTTGGAGGTCAGAAAATCCATCTCCAGGCATAAAGGCATTGTTATTACTCCCTCTACCTTCAGCAGATGAACAAAGAGAAAGTGTCAACTTGACTCATGACATTCTCAGTGTATTGAGCCTATTCACACAGAAAGAAAGACTTTCTGTCCTCATTGAGTCAGAGACTGTGAATCACACCAATTTGGTTTCTCTTCAGCTGAGCCAGTGTTTCCTCAAGGTGATGTTTAGAGAAGCAGGTCAGCTTTCCAGCCAGGGCTTCCTCGAGAACTTGGTTCAAGCCTGGGTGGACCTCTTAGTCATCAACATAGTGTTCTACAAGCTTCTTTGTTTTTTGTTTGTTGTTCTTGTTCCAAAGGATATAGACAAGGAGCTAGAACTCAGGGACCTTCAGTTGAATGGGATACTGACTTAAAATACTCAAGACAGCCCCATGGTTTTGTGCATCTAGGTTTGGGGAAGGTGAAGTAGTCACATCAAGCCAATCCACAGGCAGCATGTTTGAATGAGAGATTTCAGGGCTGGCTGGGGAAGGAGTGTCCTGGCAGGCTCAACTGGGTACAGGAGAAGAGGCAACTGACTTGTTTGTGGCCTTGGACCCACTGTGGTCTTTTGGGATTTGGTTTATATTTGAGCTCACCTCTTCCAACCTGGACGAGTCTCCTTCTTTATGGGATGGGGGTCTCATGATGTTCACTTTGTAAACTTGGCTGGGTGTCACTGACCTTCATTTGCCAAGCTGAGTTTCAATACTTTGTACTGAATGTGAATCCTGAGGCTCTGTGATAGCAAACACTGAACTGGTAAATGGATCCCGAGTTTTGTTTCCTCATTTGCTTTGTAATCAGTTGAGAAGTTGCAGGTTGGTTCTTGGTTTCTCTAGAATATTGCTCACTGCAGAAGTTCAGATGAGAATCAGAGATCTTCCACTAGTGGTGACAGATTCCTTCTTTCCTGCTCTTGCCATCCTTTCTTGCTCCCTCCCTCCCTTTTCTTTCTTCTACCGTTCAGCACATTTTATTGAGCACCCACAATGTCCATGTTCCTAGGATTGACAATCCCCTGAGGACACCGAAGACTGAAGAAATGCTAGTGGAAATAACGGCAAATTATGATAATGACTTTGAGGGCAAAACTAAAGGTTTCAGTGAAAAATTCTAGCAGAATTTTGACTCTAATCTAATGCACTAATGACCGAAGGCTGAGTCCCTGTGTAGCATATTGGAATTAAGAGAGTCTGGGAGAACACTCTCCTGTCTTTAAAGGTCCTGGAGGCAGAAAGAGGTTGGTTCCTGGGAGGAATCAAAAGATTACCCTCACACAGAACTCATTATCCTTCTAGCTGTTTTTTTTCACAGCATTATTTAGCAACTAATATTATAGAGAGTGAAATGATTTATCTTATTTTCTTCTTCCATGGAGTTTAAGCATCACGAGGACAGAGAGATACTTGCTTGTTTTACACGTGTGAATATTTGGTATTTTTCCTAATGTATTTCTGGTACCAAGAATACCTCTGGCAAAGAGTAGTGTCCAATTTTTTTTCAAATCCAGTGGGATTGGATCACAGTGAATATTTTGAATCAGAAAGAGCAGAGTAGTGTATGGTAGTTAAAAGAAGGTGAAGCCTTAAGTTTCATGGGGTTATTTAGATCATGCTCTTATTTTAAGATTTTATCCAAAGTGCAGTAGAAAATACTGCATTAAGTGTGAAATGTGACATAGTTATAACCTTTTTTTGTTTCTTTCCTCAATACGGAGTTATTATAACTTCTCTTCTTATTATGTCAGGTTATGCTAGGTTGCACTAAACCAAAACAAAACAAAACAAAAAAACCCACAGCAATATTGTTTCAAGCATTAGCATCTATTTTCTAACACAGTGTAATTAAAAATCAAAGAGAGGGGTTAACAAGTTTTACATGAGTACCCATTCCAAAAAGAGCTGCAGAGAAACCAACTTCTGAGTTATGTTTTTGTCTTCTTTAATGAGTAGACTTTTTCGTTGTTTAATGAAAGGCATTCCACTCCACATTTTTCAAAAGCATTGACTCGTTTATTGTGTGTGTATATTTTAAATGACTATATGTATGTATGTATTTATGTATTTATATACCTACCCTTGGGTTAATAACCCATAAGCAGCAAACACTAATCAGATAGAATCTGTTTCCTTCTTATTTTGCATGTTTTGCAAATTAACAATATGTTGCAAGAAAGAAGCTAGCATGGGAGAGTCTCCTCTGTATCTGGCATTTTACATACTTGTTTTACTTAATCCTCACAGCACCCTTTGAGAAAGGGGGCATTATTTCCCCTTATTAAGAAAATAGTAAATAGGTTAATGAGCAAGTCCTGTGTTGTAAGACAAGTCAAAGGAAGAGTCTGGATGTGAGGTCAGATGTTCCTACATTCCATGACCTTTGCCTTTCTATTTTATAATCTCTAGGGATTTTTTAACGACTTGCTGGAACAGCGGTGTTAATATGAAGTACAAGTGTGTATGAAACTCAGGTCTTCTGCCTTGAGCCCTTTCTACTTTTTCCCACTACAGGCTGTATCAGTACTGCATCTAATCAATTTTCCAAGTGCCAAACCATCTTCAGGAGAGCGAACACTCCAAAATGGATTCAAGTGTGATCAGCCCTCCTGGCTCAGATATGCAATGTGACCTTTCGCTTTCTTGTTCTTTTTTTTTACTCCTTGTCCTGACCCTGGGTCCTTGGACTTTACATGGTCTGGCCCTTAGCCGCTGAGCCACAGGGTGCATGTAGCTTGTCTTCTGTTCATAAGGGGTAATTTTGAATATGTGAGAGGATGAGATGCTCTCTTACTTTATCTCCAGTATTCAAAGACATGTAAAGTTAAATGCATTGGATGCACCAAATATTTTTTTAGGTTTGGGAAACTTCAGAGAAACCAGGGCTCCTGTTCTTACGATGGCGTGCTATTAACTGCAGCCTTATGTCCACCTGAAAAGTTCACAAATCTACAAGTTTTATTATATAGTCAACAGTTTTGAAAAGTGTCTGAAATGACCCCTTCTCTATCCATTTGCTTCTCTGGATTATTTTAGGGAGTCAGTGCTTCACATGACATTTACTCTATGAGAAGTAAATCTCAGCTTACTGATTGTACTCATTTCCAACATGATATACATTACTGGTGAATTTGATCATATCCTACCTCTATGGCTTCCCAGATAGTTTGAATTTTAGAAATGATATATGTATATACAAATATATATACATAAATATATGTATAACCATGTTTATATATATGCATATATTTTATAAAAATAAAAGCATTTTATTGAGGTGTTTTTGAAAGACTGTTGGAAACTTCAGCTTAATTTATTCATTGTTTTTGTCATAAAGCCTGCCATCTTATGAGCTATGTATTTAGTTAACGAGAATTTTTTAGTTGAAAACAAATATGTAATAAAAATTCACTTTTATTCAATATTTCGTCCTAATATAGCATTCTTATTGGAAATTTTGATTCATTGTAGAATAAAAATACTCTTGTCTCTGTGGAATCATCGAGATATTATGGAGGGTGAGGAGGGAATCATTTTCCTTGAAGACAGCTCAGATTTCTCATGTGTGTTAAAAGGATAATTTCTGTTACCTCAATGAAAACATTGTGGTTCTGGAAAATTCCATTTAGACTTATTGCCATTTTTATAACAATTAAACTATACGGTTTTCAGTATTATTAACCTAAACAAATATCTAAGCAAAATGTACTGTGAAGAGTCCTGGGATTTGATATATTTAGGGAAAGAGATAGGAGATGCTGTGGCCTGAGAGTTAAAAACCAAACAAACAAAATTCCACTCATCAAAAAGAGCTTATAATGGAGATGGAAGGCAGGACGCAGGCTAGAGTTGACTTTGAAAATAGTCTTTGGCCCATCATGTTGGTTGCTATCAGCATGTTAATTCTTTCTATTTTTCTGTTTCTTCACATTGGTATAAAGTATGTTACTACAATTAATTTTATAAAATTAAATTACATCGCATCAGAAGAGGCTAATTTAAAACAAATAATTTTCTGATTTCATGTAGACAGATTTTTTTGTAGATTGCTTATTTAATTGACTACATTTAAAAACATCAACAGTATTTTCTGCTGGGTATATTTGTGATCACTTCAGTAATCAATCATTTTCAGAAAAATTCTGGGGTTTACTGAAGTCTTCTCTCAGATTACCTTTCTGATAGAAGTAATAAAATTCCTCGTTCCTATAAAATTTTTGCATGATATCAGAATTTGGGTCAGGATTTATAAGATTGGTGGGATTCAATCAATAAATACAATTATCAGTTCACTCATTTGTTAATAACAATAACATTTCTGACAATCTTGGCTTCATAGAAATAATTATATCACATATAAGATGTAAAGACCATTCTGGTCAGTCTCTTCATTTACTATTAAAGAGGAGACTAGCAAGACAAAGACAGCATGGGAAGTTCTTTAATGAAATATTTAAGTTAATGAATATTGAGAGAAGCCAGTTCTTCTGTTAGATTTCCAGTATGTATTTTTATCACTTGAAATTGTTTCTATTTAGAACCGAAGGTATTCTCAGGAAAACTGGATTTTGAAGCAAATAAAAAAAAAAAAATACAAAAGCTAGTAAGTGATGCATATCATTCTATCAAATCATTCTGTTTTAGTCCATCCCCTTCTTTGACCTGTTTTCATCTTAGGCTCTGTAGATTGTTTCCTAGCCATCTTTCTTCCTGAAACCAGTGTGTATCTCCTGGCACATACCATTTTCATTAGGGTAGCTGACGTATTGAGTTGAGACACCGTCATGGTAAACACTAAGAATGATGAACGAACATGGATCCAGCTATGTTCTGGCAGCCCTTTTGAAATTGTTGCGTCACAGAGTTTGCCACTAGCTTGCTTATGGAATTAGACAAATCTGTTCACATGTTGCTCCTCTAATCTTCATCATGACGGGTTTGGATTAGTATTTTCTAGGTAGAACAGTCTTAATGTCTGCTGTTATCCTTTTTCTTATCTTGTCCATGAACATTGGGATGGGTTTTCTTGAATGGAACTCAGTGTCAATTAGTTCTAACCTTGAATTTTATCACTAAAGGACTCCTTTATCTTAATATAGCCATTTGCTTCCTAGGTGAGTTCGCTGATGGCTGGTAGAGTTAAGGAGATGATGACAGGGTCAAAACCAGAGTTCTATGTTAAGTTGTTTATTGCTGTGAAACAAACTATCTCCAAATGTTGTGTCTTTTGAAATATGACACATGTACTCTCTTATGTGCTATTGAACTAGCTTATTTTACATGCAGTCTCCACTTAGAGTTTTAAGAAGATGAAGATGGGTTTCAAGGCTTCTTGAAGCTTAGGTTCTAGAATTTGCATAGTCAATTTTACATTCTATTGGTTACAGAATGTCAAAGGAAAGTCCAAAATCTATTCAAGGGCTGGGACAAAGAGTCCACCTCTTGAGAGGAGGAATGACCAAGGACGTGCGATCATATTTAACCTACCATATATGGGCCATCATTTCTTTTTCCAAGACCCATGCCACATGACTAGGGAAGGCAATTTTTTGGCCAAGTCCTCATATGAACTTAAAATTCTTTCTAACACCATGCTCCAGGCAGCTATCACAAGTCAATCAGAACTTCCACAAAAAATGAAATTTATCTGCCATCTGGACTCTACAACAAGCTGTTGATAGACCCTGGAAGGAAAATTCAGAATTTCTTACTTTTACTCCAGGTTATATTCTTTCTCCATCATCCGTTCCTCTCTCTTCAGGCCAATTATTTAGCATATCTCAGGTTATATTAGAAAAGGCACTTATTTCTATCACTAAATTATCTAAAATATGCATCCTTTGAGATTCCAAAACATAGAATTTTATATTATGGATTCTCCTGAGAGGTTTTGACAAAAGTCATTGGTTTAAGTGTTATCAATTTGGGTACCACCTTAACCATTGATAAAACCTGAGTGACCACAGTTAGATGAATAACAGAGCAAAGGTATATTATGTGTCTCGCAATATGATACTATAAAGACACGGCATTGCCCAAGGAGCAGTCTTTCCAAATCTAGTAATTAAGAATCAATCACACAAATACAGATTGTGAGCTAGCTCACAGAAACTTTACTCTGTATTCTTAAAATGATGTCAGTTTAATGAAACACCAAAAAGTGGTTGAAGGACTATATTAGATTAAAGGAATATGTATATGCAACAAATCAATTTGTGATTATATCTTGGACTTTGTTATAAAGGACCTTATTGGAATAATTAGAGGCTATGTATTAGATATTATAGTAATGTCAAAATTTTTGTATGTGATAGTATGGCATATATCTAGAAGAATGTTCTCAGTCCTAAGAGAAAAAATGATGATGTATTTAGAGGGGAAAGACAAGATATTTGCAAATTATTTTCAAATGCATCAGCAAAAATGTGAATTTATGCAAACAAATAATCTATATGTATATACATACATATATGCATGTCTATACACACATATATATAAACACATATCCTTATATGCTTTTATTTAGCACTAGAGAGAAAGAAAATAGGCCCTAATATTAATTGACATATCTAGGTGACGGGTCTATATGTATTTATTATGCTTTTTATATTTTGAAGGTTAGAAAAGTTTTAATTAAAAAGTTGGGGGAAAAGTCTCCAAATTGTATTTTGCGCCTGAGACCATGCCTGACTGAGCTATGATGATAACGAATCCAATTCCATCTATATGATTAAATCATGAGGAATTCAACTGCAGAATGCTGCATTTCTAAAAAGGCATCTTTTCTTACAGTCCTGCACAAGCAGGAAAATCTAAAGTACAGGCAGTTGTTTGAGTATGGTAATTGACCGTAAGGTTGACCAAGTAGAAAACTGTACTGTGTCATAATAAAAGATGTAGATTTGCCTGCATGTTATGCGGCATTGTGGTTCAGAGAGTTGTATATTATGCCAGAAGTCCTAGATGACAAGAGTTTCATTTCCTCAGTTTCTATGGATGACATTGAGCAAGTCATATCAACTCGTGGGGACCTCGACTTCTCTAAAATGAAGACACGAATTCTTGTTTGCATCATGTAACTTGTGAAAGGATTGGTTACCTAAGTGCCAAGTTTGGTTGACAGCTTTCCCCCTGTAAATGTTCAGTCCTGGAAACGGATGGAGAACCGCTGTGCAGAGGAGCTAAGTAGTGTTTACTGCTTTTGCATCTGTTTGGAGATTGTTCTTACAGGATCCTGTGCAAGATTTTGGTCTTTCTGTATCAGCATTATGGAGAAAAATCTATTTGTATTTTGTAAAATTTGTTTTGCAGTGCATCTCCTAATATTTTTCTGAAGTCAGAATGAATTTGTAGGGAGAGATCTAGATAGAAAACGTAACCCTGGCTATGCTTCTGTGAAAAGATTGTGCCAACTCTCTGGGACCTAGAAGTGTTGGTGGTTGAGAGCATAGGAAATAACTAGCCAACCCAAGCTGTGTTTTAAAAATTATAAAAATACAGCTCTTTAGAGAAAGTCTGAATCTTCTGTGGACTTATAGTAGAAGAGGTGACATGATCTGGGTCTAACAGGATTGGGGGAGCATTGGGTAGGTCTAGGAGGTCGGAGGAAAGAAATCCAATGTGCATGTTCATTATGTGCGTCAACAAATGCAAGAACAACTCTGTGAGCTGACACTAAGCACATATAATTGGAGCCCTGTCTCTTGGAGGAAACTGAGTAATATTATTGGAGAGATGCAGTGAGAGCCGCATAAACCTCACTGGAGTTATCCTGTAGTTGGGCTCCGGGAGAACCGGTGGTTACTGGATGGAGGACTGGCAGTGGTGTGATTAAATTGGAAAGTAATGCAGGCAGCATTATGCAGGAACAGGCCAGCAAAGAACTTTCCCTTGGGAATTTTAGATGGAGATGAGTGTTCAGCTCTGAAATTCAGGCTCAAAGAAAATGCCATTAGAGGAGTGTGAGTGAGAGAGAAAGAGTCCATGAAAATAGGAGGTAATGAAGACTGTAATTGATTAGTGATGTCTGCCTAGGGCAAGGGTGGAACAATGAAAGCACACATGTCATATATTTGCTGTTCCTGAACTCTAGAGAAGAAGTAAACCCAAAATACCCACCTATGTGATTTAAAAAAAAAAAAAAAAAATGGTAACTGGGTTGGGAGAATTTCAGTTACATTTTGTTGTCACATGTCAAATACATTTGGGCTCACCATCATTTGTGCTTGCCTTAAGCTTTGATGTCCTTATAGAGCTTATCAGTGATCAGAGTAGAGAGATTGTGGGAAATAGAATTTCTTCTGAGATCAAATGAATAAGCAAATTCTCTTTATTAAGCTGTCTGTTTATGCACACACTTTTCATGTAACATTTACTCACTCCTTGTACCCTAGTCAATTCAGGTGTCATTTTGGTGTATAATCCTCATGTGGCACTGTCAGCTGGCTGACAGCTGCATCAGTCTCCTCATACGTGATTACGATAGACAAAGAAGAGTCCTTACTTGATTTAAAGTAATCTTTAAGGAGCTATACGCTTTGTCTTATTGATCGCTCCCAGCAGGATATATTGATGGCAATAGTCAGATTTGACTGGGATACAAGGGAGGAAACAGCTCTTAACTCTGAGAAGTCATGATAGAACGTTCTGCCTCGAACTGAGTTATGGTTCCATCTTTCATTTACACGCCGTGTGTCATAAGTCTTGGATTCACATTTCCTAACTCTAGGCCTTGATTCCCATAACTGAGAAAGGGAAGGTGTTTGACCTGGGGATGCCAAGGTCGCTGCCTTTTTTTTTTTCTGCATCCATGGCAAATAGGACCCCTTTGTCTTTGACCTGAGATGGAATGTCACTGTTATTTCCACACTTGGCAGTACTTGGCAGGTGATGTGAAACCTTTTGGTGTCCAAATCATGAACACACACACACACACACACACACACACACACACACACACACACACACATTGATAGCAAACATTGGTTAAGCTTTCATTATTTTGTCAGGTCCTGTTTTTTTCGTGTTATAAGGTTTAAATAAATGTGTTTTCAGTTAAGAGGTAGGGATGGCTAAGTGGTGAAATATTAGGCTCAGTTTGTGGAAGGGAGTGTTGAAATTTTTGGAATAATTTAATAATTGGCCAGAAGTGTAAAGTTAAAGGAAACAAATGAAGACTCACGTTTCCATTTCCAAGACCTGGTCTAGTACCTGGCTCATTGATTTCTGATTGATTGATGGAATTCATGATGGGTGAATGAACCAACTTGTGTGGCAAGAATTGCCAGCCTTTTTCTTTGTTGCTGAATTTTACTTCTGCTCTCCTGCTAATAACTTCATAATTCTTCTGTTGATTCTCTTCACTGTGAAATTTTAATTCCTAAAATAAGGCCTAATCGATGATTCATAAAGCACATTTTTCCAATAAAAAACCTTCAACTACTGACTACACTTCTTTCAACTGCTGTACAAAAAGAGCTTTTGGAAAGCGTTTCCATCACTCATCAATACTAAACAATAAAGCCTAAATTCATTATCTTTCTTCCTTAGGGCTAGAGTATTGGGTGGAGAGCAAGTAAAAGATCAGCTGGTGAAACTATTAGAAGTTAATGGCATGATCATGTTCTGATAGGAACATCATGTCTGCATTAGGACTGCCTTGACTTATAGAATATAGGCCAGTTATTTAAATAATTTATACATTGTGTCTCCTGGTAATGCTTTGGAAAGAAAGTTTGGTGAAGAGAGTATTAGTGAATTCTGACAGTTGAGATACAAATTTATTATGACAAGTCAATTTTCCTTTTACTTCCTTGGACTACAGTATAATAAATGAACCTACACAGTATATTAAATTAATGGATTTTATTTTTCATCTGAAGGAAGAAAAAAAAAGAACTTATGAAGTGATACTCTAGATCTCCAGGACATTCATCGAATTTCTGGCTCATAATATAGCTTCTAAAAAGCAATTATAACTTTCGTTTTAAACTTCTTCCAATGACAAATCTCTGTGGAGTGACTGTCACTGGATTCTTTCTTTAGAAAGCTTCTCTTTCTCAGGGGAAATGATACTCAATAGCATTCAAAATAGTTCTAGGCAAAAGTCAACAAAGGGAATTGGATTCACCCCAAATTTGCTAATTGCATCCAGCGACGTCAATGTCTTCCTTGACCAATGAGCTTCCCCGGCTCTAATGTTTCCTGTATCACAAAAGTATGTGAGTACCACAAACATATTTCTCATCTTCCATGCTATGGCTCTCTGTAACAGACAGGGCTCTATTGCTCTTTTCGCTAAGGTCCTTCCCAGCAGGCTGGCTAAGCCCAAAGCTGGCTACCAATTTTTGATACTTAATCTGTAGCTGAGAGATGAAACTGGCTGCTAGTATGGTCCTGGATTATTATTGTTGGAATCTTCATTAAACTACATCAGTCCTGCTGTGAATAAAGAGTTCTGGGTGTCTGTTGACGAACTGCCTGCTTCATCATGTCCCACACTGTCAAGCCAATGTCCCACACAGTGTGGACACAAGGATTACTATGACAGTGTCTGTCCACATCCATTTATTCCCAGCACCCAAGGCAGACGCTTTGGCGGCACTGTATGTCAGTTTGATTATCTTAGTGGTTGGAGACATGGGGCAGAGAGTGCGTTTTTTTCAAACGCTGATGGAGAAAGACCCACTTATTGCAGTCAGATAAAGGTGGGAAGATAAGAAGTTCCCAGATAGTGGGAGCACTGCACCGTCTATGTTAGTATCATTATTTAACTTATTATTATTATGATTACTACTACTACTACTAGTCTCCAGTCACTCTCAGTCCATAGGCACATTCCTAGAAGTTCATCCTTTGCATAGAGTTCCACAAGAGAAAATTTAAAAAAGAGGACAATGCTTTATTGCCTCTGTAATAAAAATGCGTTGATGAAACTTCTGTAGACTCGTCTTAACTGGAAACCATTGCAATGTCTTCTCCATTATCCAGGCATGACTGGATAGAAAAAACCTACCCCAACCATTTTCGTATCTTGACACACCCCTTTTGTGGAGAGTAAAGATGTAAATATAAATGGATACAACTCTGCTTTTAGAAGGAACATTGGTGACTAACATTAGTTTCATCGTGTCTATGTACATGTGATGGTTGACTTGTGCCAACTGATTGCATTTTCAGTGCCCAGTTGCAAGTTGTATGGCCCTCAGCTTTTCAAGACAATCAGAATTTCTAGTTCTGCTGATAATTCTCCAAAGTGCCATTTTAAAATCTTATATGAAAAATACTAGCTCATTCATTTGTGTCCTTCGGAGTCACAAAAAAAAAAAAAAAAAAATGTACCAAAGAAATGTGTTTCAAATAAAGCATCATAAATAATGAAGCAAGACCAAGTAGGAAGAGGGGGCTAAGGGTGTGACAACACCAATGAAGTCTTATAAATATTTACTTCTTGTTTGTGAATTGGACTCCACTTTTTACTTTTCTCACAAACACTTACAGTAGCTAACAAATGGTGATGATTAGAAAAATCAATGAAGGTGCTTTTATAAATTATGCCTTGAACTTTGTCTAGTCCTTTGAATTATAAGTACCCGTGTGGTGATTTCTTCCTAATTCAAATGAACATAAACTTTGTGTGGAAATTGATTGTGATGCACTGCTGCTTACAAGGGACAAAGAAAAGAAAATAGGGTTATAGATGACAACATAAATCCATTTTCTGCTGGTTTGAATTTTTTTCAGGAAAAAGTTATTTATAGAGACAAACATTAGTGATAGATGTTTGGTCTTTTTGTGACCATTCTGAAGAGAAACTCAAATTTCTTTCCACCCTGAAGGTGATCTCAGCAGATGTTAAGACTCAGGTGTTTATTTCACATTGCAGTGAAATGTTTACTGAGTATCTCACAGCCATGGTTGGTGTAGGGCTTAATAATCAATACCTCTGCAACTGAGACTATTTTAATTTTGTTAAGTAAATGACTCTGTGTAACCATCTGAGTAAACCAATTATACTAGCATTTATTGAGTATCAGCTATGCACCAGGCCCTGAATGTAGTTGATATGACTCAGCAGCAAAACCAGGTTAATGATTCTCCCATTCTATTTCATGACTTATCTCCAGGATATATAAAGTTAGGCCTGTCGTAGAAATTAATAGACATTTACTTAACTTTCATCTTCTCGTTCTTTTACAAAATAGTGCTTTGTATCTGAAGAGATAAGTATAAAATTGGGAAATAATGGATTTTATGCTATTATTCAGTAATGCAGCCATATGATGCATTTGGGGGAAATACTATGATTTTAATATCATTTGTGGATGAGTGCAGAATATTTTTTATCCATTTCCAAGAATGTAGACTATTGATAAATTGATGGGGTATACTTTTCAGAATCTTTTCCTTCATTCTGATTTTTCCCCTTAAGTTCACTTTGATTTTTTTTTTCAAATTAAAAATAGTTTTAAAATAATAAAAAAAACCTATACTTGGAATAATTCTATACTTAAAGGGAAACAATTCCTCTTATAATATTCTTAAAACATCATCTTTCAACGATCTGTAGATTAAAACTCTAACTAGTTTGGGTTTCATTCTTTGCACATCTTTTTCATTTCATTTAACTTTGTGACACAAAAAACAATCGTTGAAAAAGTGCTGATGTTGGCAATTTCCCACCCAAACAGAATAAACCTTTCATTTCCAGTCCCTACAACTAAATTAAAGGATGATCAGATACTACAGTCTTCCACTTAACCTGATTATAAACTATTCCTACATGGAGTAGTTGGGAAGAGGGGACCTTTGGGGTAGTTACTTGGTAGACAATTTATTTCAATGATTATTGTCATACATAGATGCTCAACTCTGCATTCAGATTCTGACTCTGCTCTCTGCTGTGTGGTTTTTGGCAAAATATGGCCTAACTTCCTCATGCATACATGGGAATCCTAATTAATTGTACACTTTCCATGGGATTGTTCTGAGAATTATAGAAGCTAATACTTTTAAAGAGCTGAGCTCCGTTCCAGGCCCATAAGATATTTATAAATGTATATATTATTTAGAGACAGGCCAAAAATATCAACTTTATCAACTTTTAAACCTGGTTCATATACCAGACTTTCTTGTTTCTTTCAGGTCTAAATAAGCACCCCCCCCCCCCCACCATGATTGTCACAGCATTTATTCTAGCTGTTGCATATTATTTATTTGCATGACACTCATTTAATGTTTTAATATTTTACTTAAAAATTAAAGTGATATTGCCTAGTAAATTTTTTGTGTAAATCTGAGCATCTTTATGATTAATTTCCAGAAGAGGCATGACAAGGTCAAATAGTATAAATTAAAAAAAAAATTTTTGATAGAAAAAACAGTTTGTCATCTGGAAGAACTCTCTTTCTAGCACTATGAGGAGAAAATAAAAGATTCTTGCTTATATTTATTTGATTATTGAGTAATCGATTACTGAGTTTCTTTGTGAACTTATTATCCATACATGTACTTTTCCAACTTTTCTGTTGGTACATGCATCTTTTTGTATGTTGATAATATGAGAGAAATGTAATTATCACTACATTAATTTTGAAGGGTTCAAAATGACTAAATATTTCAATATTGATTTTATCAGTGTGAAATTAACAACACCGTACAATACTTTTTTTAAAGGAAGGCTGCAGTCAAGAATGAAAGCTGGCAAGCAGACAGGCAGGCAGGCAGAAACAGGTAGAACTTATATGTATTTATTTTATTTAGATGTTCATCTTGGTTGCTCTCTCTGGCCCAGGTCTTGAACCTGGGTCCTTGGGATGCATGTGGAACTACGTCTGATGCCCATATCCGCTAGGCCCCCAGGGTGTGCCGATATTGTGCAATTTTGACTTACAGAACAATAGCTTCTTTCGTATGATTTAACTTAGTAATTTAAGGTTTTGTGAACTTGTCAAGCAATATAGTAGTTTACCTCAGATTTATACTTTAATCTTGTCATTTGGTCATGCAAGTCTACTTGACTGTTTTCAGTTTTTGTTTTTTCTTAAACGTGGGTATTATTGAACAGCTCCTTCTAAATGAGTGGTAGATGTTTCCCAGTGACAAAAGATTTGAGATATAGTTGCCAAAATACCACTTACCGTGGAATGTAATTTTTCAATGGCTTGAGAATGGCGTGATCCTGTGATTGCACTGTGGACTGCCAAACTTAAAGCTGTTGGGAGTGATGGAACTTCAGTTTATTAAACACTGCATTGCTTAGTGTTTTAGAGTTTGCATGGAACTTCCAACAGCCATCTTGTTTGATTCTGACAATAACCTGGAGAGGGACACAGACCAGTACCCAGCGTAGTGTAGAAGGGAATCCCAGGCCTTGTGAGGTTAAGCAAAGCCCAGGGACCAGACAGCTCATAAGCTCTAGTGGAAACCTGACTTTGAATCTGGTCCTTTTGTTTCCTCTGTTCCTTGATCATTGGCTCATTTGACCTGGAAATATGTGCCTTCATCTTTGTCAGAAAAAGAAAGCCAGCGGGGATTCTAATCCTAGGGAGCAGCAATAATGTCAAGTTCCCAAGTTCCATTGCTCTATTTTTGTTGTGTCTGTCTTATTTTAGAAACATATGTTTCGGAATTTGCTGTGTAAATGCCAGTTTCAATTTTACAATGGAAAGTGAAAAACAATGGCATGAGAAAATGTTTATTTTATTTAACATGGAGGGTGTTCACAAGGGCTTGTTTCACTTACAATTTATTTCACAGTTTGTTTGTTTGTTTTAGATACATGGCCTTGGGGTAATGTCAGGTTACTCATAAAGCAGGAATTTTAATGAATACCCACGGAAAGTTCTCTCTCCTCCTCATTTATTTCTGGTGCCTTTCTTTCACTAACTAAATTCTATAGCTGGCCTCCAGAGCACAATGTGATATTGAATCAGTCTTCCATCACTAGTTTCAATTCTTTCTTGAGCTCTCCTATGCAGAAACCGTCATGCCGAGGACCAGTGCCCCTGTGATAGAATTTATTTGTTCAGTGAGTGATTATTCAAGTCAGGGTTCTACTGTGGTGAAGTTTTTCCCTCATGAAATAACTGAAATGGACGTGGGAGGCAGAATTGGGGTACAATCTTAGTAATTTGGGGGAACATTTTAAAAAATAATTGAAAATGTAAAGAAAATTGCAGAGAGAAAGATTGGCCAAGAAGCTCTGAGTGGGATAGTGTACATTTAACACAATCTTCTTCATGGGTAATGTCGTTAAATATATAAGCAGTTAAGAAGTAATGCTTTCAAGGAAAGATTGGAACTAAGATGAATTTAAATGAAAACTCTCTCTGTGTGTATATATATATATATATATATTTATATACACGTGTGTGTAGTATGTATGTGTATATACACACTGTATATACATACAATGATCGCATCGATGATTTCATACATGTATACATACATAAATGTAATCATCGATGCAATTATTGTATTCTTTTTTTGACAAAGAATTGTCTTTCTTGCCTTTCAGAAGCTTCTTGGAAGACAACAGTTTCTCCGATTACCATTTTTTTTCATTTTGTATTATTCACTTTTACCCGTTGGTATATAGAATCCTTGTTAATTTTCTTACAATGATAAATATTTTATTTTCAAACATAGTTCAATGTTCATTTATTGCACTTAGAAATAAAACTATTCAAATATGCCTACTTGTTAGAGGGTTTTTTGTCTTAGTAGAGTAGAACAAGATTATTTAGAAATTTATGGTTGAAAAACTGCATGTTTTTATAAATCCTATCATACAATGCAAGCAGAATAGTCTGTGAAGAAGCATTTCACCCTGGTTCTTGCATTAAGGTCAAAATATGAATAAAAATGAGGGTGAAAGACAATATGCAGAGAGGTTCTCTGTGTATTTATTAGGGAGATAGTTTACCAGCTAAAATGAATGGATTCAGTTCTCATGACCCTGAATGTATGTCTTTGAACTTTTTATGGCTCAGTTTTATATATAAATGTATTTGGGAAATATTTGCCTCTTCATATATCAAGAACATTTCTTACAGTTCAATACTTTGTTAATGCTAATAACATGAAAAGCTTTTATGCATCTGAATTTCTGTACTTTGGCTACCATTGTGAAATTTCTTTCCTAAGCTATTTTGTCTTGATGGAGCAGAGCACTTGGAATACTGATCTAAGTGAGAATGTATATGAAACTAACAAAACCGAAAGCAAGCATACATTTTTGCATTTGCTCTTTAACTGCTATTAAGCATGACATCTCTGCAAGGATTGAATCCAAGCCTTTGGTATTGTGAAAATTTCCATTAGCAACAGTTGTGTGAGGCTCTTTTTTGAGAGTCTCCCTGCTTGTTGGTAGATTGTTTTTCCCGACAGCCATCCTGCTTGGGTGACAATGCTCCTTTTGTTGTGCTTCTGTACCTCACTTGGTAGGAATAGTAGGAGCTGTGTTTAGAGATGACACTGACTTTAATGGTGAACATTCCGAATTACACTAAGTATAAATGCAAGCAAAAAGGAACCCTGAAGCTTCTCTGTCCTTTTGTGAATATTATGTTTTCAGGGAAAATGAATTGTAGAAGAGGTTATAAGGAGAAAAGACTTTAATTAAAGGTAAATAGAAGAATAAAGGCTACTAAGACTCTGGATAATGCCTATTAAATCTGCCCCCCCAACATACAATAAAAAATACCACTTTGCCCCAAATTGCCATTGTATACACATTTTTATAATTATAGAAATGAGAAATAAAATTATAGAATGCCCTAACAATGTTGTCAATCTGAATAACTGTCCATGGTGATGGCTGCGTTTCAACCAGTGGAAGTGATCCTTAGTCATCCCAGTCAAATTACTTTTTCTGCCCTTTCACAAATACAGGTATTCAAAGAATGGCATAGTTCTCATTCATCTGATTTCCATTCCATTAGGTTGGTTAGGGAGGGCTTTTCAAGGAGGTGCTATTTAAGTTGGGTCCTGATGGGACCACCCTGGGAAGGAGGCATTCATGCCAAGACTGAGCCAATGGTTTTGGAAGAAGGAATGGAAAGCACAGAAGCCCTTAGAGGGACTCAGCTTAAAATAGTCATGAAAGATGGTGGAGACAAGAGGAGGTTGAAGTAGAAGTCCAATTTTGTTGGATCGTGAAGATTATGGCAAGGAGTTTTTTACTTCCAAAGTGAATCCACTGGAATGTTTTTGAAGCAGGAAAAGTGACATCTGATGTTCAATGTAGAAAAGTTATTCTTGTTGTGGTGAATCGAATATAGGAAGAAAAGAGGAGCTGCAAAGTTTGCAGTTGTTTTAGTCAAAAGATGCCAGTCAGTTATTTATTTATTCATGCAGCAAATGCCCATTAATTTTTCCTGTTACCTGCTAGGCCACTCTAGCAAGTTCAGTAGGTACCAGTTGTTAAGGCCGCTAAGTACTCAAATGCCAGAAAACTTTGTCCCTAGTAGATGGTCACAAATAGTGGTAAGTCCCTTGAAGACAATGACACAAGGTAAGGTGTGTCTACTTAGTAGGGTGCCACGCTCATGGTAGAGCCTGAATGAGTAGGAGCCAGATTAGAAGAAGCCAGAATATCTTGAAAAATCTTTCCCAAGCAAAGGAAAGGACGCATGCAAAGTTCTTAAGAGGGAAACAAGCTTAGCATGAAAAAGGACACCCTTGTGACTGGGACTAAATGAGAGGGTATCAGTGGTCCTGTAGAATGTCAGTGGGGGCTTCATCATGTAGGATAATAAGCTGCTGCTTGTGAGTATTTTAGGTAAGTGGGTGTGGAATCAGAAATGAGATCAAGATTGTAGAGGGTTTTTGGTACTGTGTCAATAATTTATGTGTCTCAGGGACAAATATCCACCAGGTAGGGCATCACATTACCTGTGCAGTCATTCATTATACAAACCAATTAATTCATGAGACACATTGTCTCTTTTCAGTGAGTTTATTAAAGTTTGAGTTATATCTATTAGCATCATTGCCATTTAGGTTTTTAAAGAAACTATTAGTCATCATAATTATGAGAAATTTGATTTTCTGCTTACCACTGTACTGAATTCTAAAATGACTCTTGCTAGAGGCAAGCAACAGCTTCCTTGTGCTTAAAAACACAAGATGAGCCATATACATGGGGGATATTTCTCCCACTGCCTAAAGCATTATTACTTTAAATGGTGTATAATACCACATTTACTGTACTCTTTGAAAACCCCCATTGTGAAGATACATTGGAAATTACCCCAGTGTCTAGTTTGTGCTAGTTAACATTCCTTTTCATGGGAGCAGGTGGAAAACTTGAAAGAAGGATGACTAAAATGGCCGCCTTGGCTATTATTTGACATGTAGTTAATCTGAACAGAAAGTGAAAATTATTGGAAAGGAAAGTTATTTTTCATTAGCTTGAAGACCTGTTCCAGAACTGTTATTAAAGTGGATGTTAAGTGGGGTATGTGCTATTTGCTTCACATGCACAGGGGATGATTGATTTCCTCAGTCCAACCAATAGAATATCTTTCTACCGACCTTGGTGCAATTACATTATAGTTGCAATTTTCAACATTACATTTTAATAGAATTTTTGAGCCTCTTTGTTATTAATAAAGTTAAATATAATCAGAAATGAAAATCTCTCCTGAAATAGTCACCTTACCACTCTTCAAAAAAAAAAAAAAAAAAAAAAAGAGCCCTTAGCGTAGCTTCCATTTCCCATCGCTACCTTGTTTCGCCTAAGGAATAAATGCACATTTGTTGAATCAGATTGATGCTTCTTCCCCAGAGTGGTTCTGCCTCAAAAAGATCCAGACTTTTTATCCAAGTGGAAAAAAATTCTGAGCAACACTCTCAAAATAGGAAATCAACCACAAAATTCATTACTGGAGATTTTTCATTTAGAAAAATGATCGTAATGACGTGCTGTGCTCACTAGTGAAATTTTCTGTCTTTAAGCTCTTAATGTATAGTTTGCCTTTAAAATTAAATTGCCTCTTTTTCTAAATCAAACACAGATTATACAGCCACAGAATTACTTTTGGGATAATTTTTTTTGCCACTGTAGGGGTATGGCATATGTTTAAAATTGTGTTATTATCTAATATGAAAATAGTTATTAAGATAAAAATCACCTGCAACCTGTTAAGGTAACATGGTGTATTTCCTTTCCATCTTTCTTTTTTTTTTCCTTTTGAGTATTACCATTTAAGCTTAATTTTAATGTGAGAAGTTTTGAAGTTGAGTGAATGAATACCAACATTCGAACAAAACAAAAGACAGGCAGATTTAGCTGACAGATTATTCATATTTGAGGCAATAATTAACTGGTATTTAAAACATGTTTGACAGTAGAATAAAATCCCAGTACTGAGTGAACCGTCCAAATGATAGCCAAATTTTGAAAGAGAGTCCTCAAAGGCATTCCAATAAAAAGCCACACGTCCTTGAAGGATCTAGTTAGAATATGAGAGAGAGGAAATGATCACACAAATGAAATAAAAGCTCAAAATCTGAGTAGATATTTAATTAAAGACTCTTTTCCTGTGAAATTTGTGCTAAAAAAGACAATGTTGGGTGCCTGGGATGTATTTCATCTTCCTGTCTGGGGTCAGTGTTGGGCATTGGTTTGAATCCCAGATGTGCTGATCAGATCCAGTCAGATCCCCCTTTTTATTAGCTGAGTGACATGTGACAAATGACTTAACCTCTTTAAAAGTCTCGAGTTATTCATTTGAAAAATAACTAGTAGCACTAGCTGCCTCCTAGGGTTCTGGTAAGCACTCGAGAGTGCATGCATGTAGGTGTGTGGACATAGAGAGATTAATAATAGCTACCCAATAGGACCTTTCCTCCCGTCGGGAGAGGTGTATCTAATCTCGTAATTATGAATAAATTGGAAAATGCTATCTAAACAGGACAGAACATTGGCAAAAGGCTTAAAAAGTCTTTGGATCCAATGTCTATCAAAGAAAACATTATACATCCCTGAATATTGAGTAATACACTTTTTCCTTGCTTAATATTGGAAGGATGACTCAGAAATGCTACATTTTCGAACATGTCCCTTTCTATTTGCAGGCAGAAACTGCATTAAATAAAAACGTTTTCGTTATCCCATGAAGGAGTAACTTGAATTTCAAGAAAGCAGTACATGCATTTGGTTATTTTCGAATGTACAAAAATATGTTTTTTGTTGTTTTGTTTTCTGGCTTGGGTTGCTAAGTTATTATAGAAAAATTGATTGTATCTCTGGGAACTGATTTCTTCTTGAGCGTTCTTTTTCCCAGAGGATTCCCCACCTCTATCACATCACCACCAGCAGATTTCTGATATTTCCCTGACTGATGGAGGTGTGGTCATTTTCTCTTTGACCTTAGAAAATAATGAGTGCTGCTGGAGTACCCTTTTAGCTCAATCAATAGACAGTGCTTCAGTGTATAATACCTCGTTAATAGAGATGGTTAATGGCAAACTTGGGACAGTTTATATAGCGGACAAGGCAAAGCGCCTGCCCATATTAAAGGGATGGATGACCCCTGACCACAGGGACACTGGAGACAAAGGAGAACTTCAACACCTGGTTGAACCCACACCCTGTCACCTGGGACATTGTGTCAGCATTTTCTTTCACTCACAGCTGTGAATTGTTTTTTTTTCCTTTCCCCAGATTTGTTTTAAGGATTTCAGTGTGTTTTATGCTGAGTTCCCTCAAGTGGATATTTGCTTGCGGGGAATTTGTCTTGAGAACACCACCTTTTGAGGAGTGTGGGAAGCAGTACTGGGAAAGGGAAATGTTGACTTTCCCCAGAGTGAATATCTGGTCTCATCTCTGAGGCTGCCGGCACCTGACATGGTGGTTCTGAGCTGCTGCAGTTGATGCAAGGGGGCCATACCTTTGCAGACCTGTCTTCACACCCTCATCAACTATAGAATGCTGACTCCTCTGGAAATAGGGCATAACCTGGAGACAAAAGAGCTCTCCTCAGGGAAGGTCATGTTCTGAAGAGAGACTTCTCTGTGAGTGGTTGCTCAAAACCACCATGCGAATCATCTTTCCATCCGTTCCCCCATCCTGGAGGGAGTCTGTCTCCAGACCTCCGACACAGCCTGGGGGAATGACTTGTAAAAATCCTTAAAATTCTACCTTACTGGAAAAAAATCCTCTAAGATTTAATGCTTTTAGTAAAAATGGAAAATAGACATCACATATAATTAGGATGTTTAAAAGTACAGGTAGTGTCAAGGTTACACTTTCTTTTGCCTACAGGTGAAAGAAAAGTGTCTGGGCTAGAAGATTTTAGTGTTACTTGTTAAACATTTGCGTTGAATTATTTTATTGCAATTTAACTTTGTTGTTTAAACTTCAAGAAGTTTTGACTTCTGTGTCATATGTTTCAGGAGGATGATATGGGAAATAACCTCATAGAGTGGAACTATGACGCGACTGGAAACATGGGCCCTTCTCCAGGAAGACACCCTCTTTTCTTCATGGTGTCTGGGGATGGGTCATTGTTAATATGGAGACTGGGGAGTTTTCTTTGAAAAGCCTGAGCGGGAAGGAACCTTAGCCCAAGCCTTCAGCTTCCTCTGATACCTCTCAAGAAAAAAATTCAAGGAGAGTCAGAAATGTGTGCAAACATGGCAAGGTTTTTCACAAAAGGAAAGCACAATCTAGAGCGGGTATGGGCGTACTCTAGAATGAGTCGCTGGATTTGATTTCAGGGAGTGTTTATCCTCAGTGCCCAAGCTTCCGAAGTGGCATATGTACTATATCCATGAGGAACCTTAGAGTATTAAAAAGAATTTATCAGTGAGGCAAGAGAAAGTGCACATATGAGAAGTGAGTGTGTGTGCTCCAAGACAGAAACATGTAGGAGTCTGGAGACTGGTGTTTTTATGGATTTGTTGGGAAGGGATTCCGTCAGGCTGGTTGATACTCATGAGATTCCTGTGAAAAGCATGGGAGTCCCTTGCCAGAGGGGAGTTCTTTACTTCTTGAAGAAGACCTTGAATTGAAATCTTTATATGGTTTTCTTCAAAAGTGGCATGGCTCCCATGTGTTGTTTTACGTGTATTTTTGGTGGAATTTCCCTTTTCAGACGCCGGTTCATTTCCCTACAGCTGGTGGACCCGCCTCTGTGTGAATTCTGAATCTTCGACACAGCCCTCCACACACAACCTCACTGATTCCACACAGTGTTGAGTGTTCTGATGATCTGCCTGTCACAGGATGTGGGGCGAAGACAGATACTCACCTCAAGCACAACAGGCAATGAGTAGTCTAACAAAAAAAGTATGTGAGGTATTGTTAAAAAAAAAACAGAATACAAAAATCCACAATGAAGCCATTATACATTTTATAGGTTATGCATATTGGTAGTACGTATTTTTCCTTTTGTCTCCATCTCTAATGTGGCTTGGCTGGGCAGTGGCCCCTTGAACCACATCTTTAGCAATTTGAAAAATCTATTCCTGATTTCATGGAATTGATTGAACAATTCCATAAATGCATCAAGTGAAATCATGCCAGGATTTTTTCTCAATTGGAAAAACATAATAGAGGGAATAGGTTTGAATGTATGGATGGAGTGTACGAGTCATAGCCTGAGGCAGATCTCTGGGTTTGGGGCTGGGATCTGGGCTGAATACATGGAAATCAGAGGATCAGAGGAGTAAATAAATGGGTTTCACCAAATAAGCAATTTATGGATACAGCCAGTGGTCAAATCCAAGTCAGGGAGTTATTGAAAAGCTGAGCCTCCGTCGGGGTCAGGGGCCAGTAGGAAGAGAGACCCAGGATGCTCAGAAGAGAGAGTGTGGGACCACTGTTCCTTTGCCTCCTTTCTTGTGACTGATCTTGCCCATTCCAAACTTAAAAACTGCAAACCTCTCTCCATTCCCTACGGAATCAATTCCAAACTACTCAGTAAGGCCTGCGAAATCCTTCACATAGTACCGAAGGTTCTTTCCACGAACCCTACCTTAAAAAACAAAATTCTACCCAAATCACATATAGAAACAGCTCTTGCTCCAGCCACAGCGTCCTCTCAACTTCCACTTACTTAGACTTGGGTGCCCTGCAGTCCTGCTGTCCTGAGTTCCCTTCTCTGATCTTTCCTTCCAGATCTAATTGAATATCACTCTCTCTTTGTAAGCCTCTGCCAGCTTTCTCACCTTCCTGGCTTTGAGCCCAGTGCATTGACATATAATTATATGTTTGCATGCCTAATAGACTTTTATTTGTCTTTGGTGATACTGGAGGTACTAAGGAAAATTATTCGAAGGGAGACTTTATATATTACTTCCTGTAGTTTAGGTGATGCGAAGGGCTTTCAACAGATTTCATTGGATCTCAATACATTTCATTCTATGTCACCATCATTTCATACTCTAATATTTCATATATTGTCATTTTATGCAGGAATAAACCCAGCCAGGGGGAGCCTTTATCTATGCATGATGCTAAGTTCATCTCTCTGTCACCAGCCCAGGCACACCAACCGTCTCCTAAGTCCACAAAGTAGTTCACTGAATGGAAAAATCGTGTGTGGATGGTTGTGACCAGCTAGGACCTGTCAAAAGGCATATCTGTGCATTCCATACATAGAGACACATATGCGAATTTGTAATCTTATTTTTAATAAAGTTTCATGGAACCAATATCCCTTGAGACTAAAACTTTTAGATAGATGTAATGAATTTTCTTTTGCAAAATTATGATTCACGCATGATCACTGGAGTAGTATGAGAGTGAAATTTAATTCAAATATAGCACATTAATTAGCAGGATCTAAATACCCTATCATCTTAGATTGTGGAAATTCTGTCAATTTTATTAAACACAGGTCCCAATTTTGTTTTTTTTTTTAACAGAATTAACATTTCCATTATTTTTGATCAGGAGAAAAGAATGTCTTCAGAAATTCAATAGAAGTGCACCTCTGTTGAGGATTTCAGTGTAATGTAATAAGGTTTTAGTCACCTAGTCGGGAAGATTTTACAAACTAGTGCAGGGTAATGTTATGGAAAGAAACTGGACTCACTTATTTCATAGAAAGCAGGTATATGAATGTGGACATAGCAAAGAGAATGCTGGGCACCTGGGAACAGGTACAAACAACTCTCGCCCTCCTGCTGTTACACTTTATCCAAAGAGCTCAGACATTCACTTTTCTTTCCGTCTCTCAGGGAGGAAAATCTATATTCTCTCTACTACAGTATCATCTGTAGAAAATGTTCACTGTCTGCAGATTAAAAACTTCTCCACTCTGGAAGTGGATATTTTTATTTTCTGGCCTTGGAGACAGAGGAAAACTATTCCTGTGTAATGATGATCACCTGGATTTTTTATTTTTTTTTAACCTACATATATTCTTAAATAGGTTCTGCCATTAGCATCTTCTGAGTTTTATCACGATATCAGGTCATCATTAGATCAGCTCTTCTGGGCTTTTGCTCTAGTGACTTTTCCTCCCTTCTAGGGAAGCGGGGTGAGTAGTTCCAGGCATTTCTCCAAGTAGGAACCCTGCCCTCTCCATACAGTTTCAGAGTGTAACCGTCTGTGCAACATTGCTTGAATGCTTGGAACATGTGCTTTCAAATACTAGGAAGAAAAATCCAGCCATTTTGAAAATCACAGCTCCAAGTCCTTTCCATTCATTTGACTGATAAGACAACTATAGCTCAGAAGTTACACTGTTGGCTTCTGGTGGCACCAGAACTGGTCATTACATCACCAGAGCCTTGGAACAGGGAAATCATGGGTCCTCATTTCTACCCAGAATCTTTTAATGGAACCTAAGCACTCTGCACAGTGAGCGTGCTCTTCATTAAGTGCAGACTTGATTGGAGCCCCAGACATTGCCGTTACACAGAAGAGGGCAACTAAGTTTTTGCTTAAATGACCTGAAATTTTCAATCCTACCAGTGAGAAGCCAGGCACTCTTCCTAAGGCTAATTTCAATACAGGTGATGGACTGCAACACACCAGCATATTTCTAGAAATTTTCTGATTCTCAAAGCCTTCTCAAAGGACAAGAAAAAAATCTCTCCTTTTTGTTTATTTACTCCATCAATTTCATCAGCACCCCAGGCTATGAAGAGTGTTTCTCTTCAGAATATAGTGTAAACTTGAGACTTGTTGCTGAATTAGTCATGGGAAACACAGAGGAGGGCTATGAGGAGTGTCTTGGAGGCTTGTTAACTCAGAGTCCAGTGACTGAAGCCAATATGTCACTGCTGATTATTTTTCTGAATCTTGGTAATTATTCTGACCTTCCCTTTGCTTCCCATCTCTCTACCAATCGTTGAAGCTGTTGGGTTAACGAGGCAGCTGATTGAAACACTGGTTTCTTGTTCAGGAGCACTTCAAGAGAGTTACCCCTAGGCATTCCGGAAGGTGCCTCCATCTTTGTATTAGTTATTGTTTTAAGGAAAGTGACAAACAGCTCCCTGGTAGGTGAGTTCTCAATATATAGTTTTTTCTTCTGGTTTCCCTAACACAGTAAATGTGTCATGGACGAGTTGACGTATCTCCTATGGACTGTCAGTCTACTGGTCCTGACCAGGTATCTGACACACAGGCAAGGATGCAAATGGGAATCTTTGTGAGCTGGGATTGTGTGTCCTCGGGAATTCCAGATTTCCTGTGAAAACTCCAGGGATGTACTTTCTTCCTCACAATGCCGGGTAGCTAGCTTGCTAATAAATATTCCTTACTCCTATGTCCTTTGGTGAAGGCTGCCTACTGTGACCATTTTACTGTAGTACTTAACTGTAGGTGTCTAGAATTCTTTTAGGAATGGGAAGCCTTTATAGAAGAAAAATAAGCAAAAAAAAAAAAAAAAAGTAAAGTAGAAACATAATTTTGGGAAAATAGCAAATGTATACTGTTTTTACATACTCAATAAATAAATGAAAGTTCTTTTGGAGAATCCTTTTTTAATGAAAAGAGCTGGAATTTGTAATATATAATTACAAATAGAGTTTCTTTTTATCTCTTCCATTATTATAATCTGAATCATTCACGTCATTAGTTTTGAAAGTGAAATGGAAAGAAAAGAAGGTAGGAAATGACTTATGTGAATGGAATATGTTTTGACATCTGTAGAGTTATGTCTGTGAACTGTGTCTGAAGAAGAGGGGAGATGACTTGGGAAGTCCCATTAGTAGAAAGCAGTAGGTGGGAAGAGATGGCACAGTGGACGGCAAGATGGGTAGATGTACAACAGACCAAACAACTTGTGGAGTAGATCCAGAAGATCTGAGTCTAAGGAGTGACTGTAAGTAAGAACATGAACTAAGCACAGAATTTGCTGGGCAAAAGGTACTGATAATAACTCTAGCCATTTCTTGCACACCATGAAAGTCCTACTCATTTGCAATTTAAGTCTCAAGAAAATCCTGTAGAATGTTTCTTTGAAGGCATTCAGATAGTTATATGATTTTATGTTTTTGTGTAAGAACTATATCAGCAAGCTGTATCACCAAGCTATTCTTCACTTGAAACAAAGAAGGAAATAGTGCGTTCCTTCATGCAATGTGACTGCTAGGAAACGATTTCCATGGTCCACGTATTTTGAGAATTCAGCTGATAGCACTTGGAGTGGTAATAATGAATGATAACTGCAGAAAGGATGGTAGTGAGAGCATTTGCCTAGATGTACCACTCGACCTTGTGTTTGAAACGTCTTCCATGACATGTTTTGGGGAACACTATGACTTTTATCCCTGTTGTTGTTGTTTTTTCTTTTTTATCAAGAAAGAGCTAGCTTTGCTGTTCTACTGAATCCAGTAAATCCTACTGATTCTTTTCCAAAGCAAGTGATAGTTTGAGTATTGTGATCTTGAGGTATTAACCTTTTTTAAGTCTAGACTAAACACATAGTAACAATGCAGACCTAGCAGTTTATGCTAAACCAATATTGTTCGTGAAGCATTTGTGTTAATCATACAATCAAATTCCATGCAGTGCATGATCTGCACTCTTAAGAATTCATATCTAGTTTAAGCCAGAGGGAGAGAAGTTTGTATCAGAAAGGATACAGTTACCTTTAAGTGTAAAGAAAATACCAGGGCTTTCCAGATAAGGTCTCCATACAATTCTGTGTACTTTTATACTTGAATAATATAGATGATGAAATTTTAAAAATAATCTATATGTAACAGATAACAATACATTCTTTAAGACTGAAGCATGTATTCTATGCAGTATTCTAGATAACATGATAAGGTGAAAGATAACTGAAAAATTAACGATAGTCCTGTCAACCAGGAGAAGAAAATCTGACTTAATTAAAAACCCACTTACAATTTGTTTTGATTATGCACACATTCCTAAAGTCTTAAAATCTTGCATTCACTTTATGAAAGCCGTCCCTATGGAAATCTCTGAGAAGGATAAGTATTTGTTATGAGTCTAGACATAAGGACTTTAAATGAAAGAGAAGATGAACTGGCTTTAAAAATAATGACAAAGCAGCCAGAGTTGGCTTTGAAAATAAATCTGAGCAAAGAATTTTATTTAGCCCAGTGCCTAGCAAATTTAGATAGTTTGATTATAAAGACTTGTTTTTCTTCTCAAGAAGACCTATAGAAAGTACTTTTCTTGAGTGAATGAGGCTAGTGCTATTTGATGATAAAACTATCTTAAGAAGAGAAAGTGATATTGTTTTCCTAAAGTCTGTTTCATGGAATCTAGAGAAGTTCAGGGTTCCTTCACTGAAATACGTCCTCAGAAGCTGACTTAAAAAGTTCTATAATCTTACATCTATCACTGGGTGCTGCTGTGAGACACATAATCAGGTGGATGGGATGCATTGTCAGAGGGATTCAGAAAAGACAAGATGTTCTCCAAATTTAATTCAGTTAATCATTTTGGCACATACCCTGCCAAGCTTTAATACAAAAGGCAATGAGTTATATATATATATAAATCTTGCTTTAAAAAAGTCCAGATTCTCCTGTGTGAGCATGGGGCTGGGGGTGTCAGTGGGTGGGAATTACTGACAGACTCGTGCAGGAACATCTCTTTGGAGAGAACTGTACTCAATCAGAAAGGTACAAGCGCAGGGGATTGGCAGCATGGCAAATGGAACATTGGGCTGTTCAGGGAAAGGATGTTTGACCCGGGCCCAGAGGACAGCAGACAGTGAACCATTGATACACAAATAAATTATTTGAAGTTGGGAGGCTTTGTGTCATGTTGCGGAAAAACAAATATTTTCAAAGATGCAGTCCTGTGGAGGCATGCTGATGTGTGCTTCTAGGGGACGGAGTTCTCCGAAGGTGTTGTTGAAAGTCAGATGGCTGTACTCATGCCCCCAATGGCTCCCTTGCTGAAAGATGGATTCATTTACTACCTAGCAGGAGCAAGCAGTAAATAAAAGCACAGCTTGCCTATATTTGGGGAAGACAAGATGAGGTTGAAAATTAAAGGTGTTTATCTCCATTCTTCTTGAAAATATCTTGCTAATCTTCAACCCATTGAGAGTGATAAAGCCTGTTGGACTGCTGAAAGTGAGAACCACGAAGAGAGTGAGAGCTTTGGTGGAGAGGTTGGTGGTTGGATGGTGGGGTAGGTTCAGAGCTTACATTTGGAAATTGTTCTGTTTGTACTTAAATATAACTTTTTGCAAAGGTGCTGCTAAACTGAGAGCCACGAGAAACATTTCTGTCTTGTAGTAAATGTCCCCTCACTATCAATTAATGCAGCTCTAAAATTCAGGTCATTTTTGCATAGTAGACAGCTGATCCAAGTTAAAGGGTGATGGGCCATGGAAATGTGGGACAGTTGCTTTGTGAAAAATCTGCCTTCATGGGACGGGAGGGGACGTTGTAGGCATGCAATTCATACCTACTGGTGCTTCAGTGGCGGCCTGGGTCAAAGTCAGGGCAGATGTTTTGTCAGTTTCCTCAGGCTGCCGTGGGACCTTGAAAGGTATTTTACTGAGGTCAGATTTGTTCTGGAGGTCATGGTGAAATAGCCGAAGTGAGCTGCTTATCGGCGAGAAAGGGGACATAGGGAAGGATCATTGACTTTGGAATTAGATAAATTTGGTTTTGAAAATTAACCAATTCATTGGACTTTTCGAGCAATTTTCTTGACCGCCCTGAGCCTCTCAAGGTTGTTATAGAATCTTTATTAAATAAATATGCCACACACTGTGCAAATGATTGAGAAATGCGGGACTACAGGTTTAGAACAAAGGTTACTTAATTTTAAGTAAAATGCCGAGATGGAGGCACTCTCAAAATTATGGTACTAAATCAAAATACGAGACATGGAGGGGCAGAGATTTTGCAGGGACTACTGGGTTATGGCAGCTTTTCTGAGGACCAGGAGGGTAGACAGCATTGCAACATAGTCTTTGCCTTGTAGCTTATTGTGATGCGGCTGATATGTAAGATAAAACTGTGCCAAAGAGTATGGGATTCAATATGGAAAGGAAGGCAGACATACCAAGAAAAGTTCCACACAAGCAGCGGTGGCTTCGAATTGATGCAATGAGCTCACATCTTTATAGATGATAGAAGCTGAGTTGGGTTCCTAATAGTGTGATTTTGACCTACTGACTATACCTCATCTTCTCCATCTATGAAATGGGAGAATGTGTCTTTGTTGTTAAGAGTAAACAGAAGGGGTCCAAAGCATTTTCTCTTTTACTCTGCTTGATCTTGTCGTCTGGCATGCAGGGACTGTCCCAGCCCTCACAGTGGTGTTGAGGTAGAATATCCTTATTGACTTTGCCTCTCTTGGCATCTGTTCTAATACCGCCACAACCCACAAACGTAAGGGGACAGGGCAAGTCTATAGAAGTGACAAACAGCCTTAGCATGTTTTTGCCCCATTTCTTTCTAGCACAGTTTAGTCTGATATTATGCCCAAAGCCTACCAGTCTTCCCAGAAGAACATTTGTTTGGGAGACCAAGATATAATACTTCCAGAGACTGATGGGTTTTGATGGAAGACCTGGCAAGATAATGGGTCTCTCACAGGAAGCTAGAACGTTGCCCTTTTATGAGGGAGAAGGACTGTGAAGAATCGACCGTACTCCTCAATCCAGACAAAGAAGACAATTCTTTAGAATCAAAAAGAGTAAAGGCATTTATGAGAATAGAGTATGTGCCTTGAGAAGATGGGGAGTGGAAATCTGCACAGAATTCTTTCTTTAGCTTGATCCTATTAATATATGTTCTGCTCTGGGAGTGTTCTGGAATAATCTTCCTGTGGACTGAGTCTGTGTACTTTGAGGCTGCAGATAACCAGTGTATCCCCATCTTGATTTCACTGACAGGTTTAAGGTCTGAAATCTGTTTTTCCATAGGGATGTATTAAAATTACAGGGTTATGAATCAACAATGAATGTAAGGTAAAGTTTGAATGAAATACTGCTTAGTGTCTTTAAAATTCTGCTTTAGACATCAGATCAAGAATTGTCACCGAAGTTTATATGATACTACATTTGTTTGGTTTAATTTGTTGGGTTGCTTTCTTTCACACTTCTAGCAGCCTTGGTAAGTCAGAGACTAGAAGCATTAATATCACTGCTGCCCCTAATAACAGAGAAACTTCACTTTACTTACCATAATCCCTTGATAAGAGAAAAGTAAATTCTCCCCAGAAGCATCTGAGAGGAGGCTTTGAGAGTTCCTTGAGAATGCAAGGTCATCTAAAACCGGAAAGCTCCTCTGTCTAGAGTAGACATCATTTCTTGACCTCCCAAGTCCAGTGTGAGTGGAGGTAGAATTTGAGAGAATTATAATGAAGTAAAACTCTGTAGATTCCCAGCAAATGTCAGGAGCCAATGGGGAAGTTTTCAGCTAACACTTTCTTGGATAAGCAGATTTCCTTTGGGGATTACAGGCAGCAAAGACTTTGTAGAGAGATGCACACAGTGATACTTCCAGGTTGGAGATTTGTTGACTCACTTAACATTTGCCCTTGAAGTTCCCAGAAATACAGCTCCTAGGCCAGTTCCACCCCCAGTGGATCCTTGACTTGATATTCTGTCACGTGTACATTGGGTTGCTTGAGTAAATCCCCACAGTTAAGAACCCTTGATGAGAATGCATCAATGTAAACAAGGAAGCCAGCAGCTGACTCTCTCAGTTTCAGAAATAGAATGGAAGCCCTCATACCCAACTATCATGGAAACTGAATTGAAAGACAGAACACTCTGAAAGACATATGGAGGAAAAATGTCTTTGTACATAAGACATGGATACCATCTGCACATCAGTTGTCAATGGTAAAAGTGAAAAACAAGACTTTGGAATGTACCTATAACTGTGTGGACAATAAGTCAGGCATTTTCTTGTGCTGTGTAATGTTCTTCCCACACCACAGTGAGTACGCTGTGTCATCCCAGCCCCATTTGATGGCAAGACTGAAATCCGGATTGATACGTATTTAGTGTTTTCAGAATTTGGTTAAATGTTCTCTCCGACAAGCATTCGGGGCGTTAGAATGTTCATAGAAATGGGGATCGTGCAGCAGTGTTGAAAAATCTTGTCACTCTCAGCTCGCCTGTGTAAACACAAAATAAGGTTTTAAAAAATCATATATATATATATATGTATAATCTTATACACACACATACATAAGTGGAGAGTTTTATTTGTGTACTGTTTCTGTAGCAGTCTATAGCCATGAAAAATTTCTCTG
The DNA here is from genome assembly GCA_004363575.1 of Solenodon paradoxus. NCBI lineage: Eukaryota > Metazoa > Chordata > Mammalia > Eulipotyphla > Solenodontidae > Solenodon > Solenodon paradoxus. Next base: position 276,048 of record RJWH01001314.1, read on the forward strand.
CCCTCCCAAAGCGTGCCTCCTATCCCATAGGAACGATGGACACATTCACAGATTTGGAGAACACTGCACTGCAAAAGTTTATGTTCCAGAACAGAACTGTACAAAACATGTTTAAAAAAGTTTACAGTTGTGGGACTTCCAGTTCAGAAGTTCTGACCTGAAATGTATTTTCTGTAAAACTTGTACACAAGTACCCAAAAAAGTATCTCCTCCTAAAATGCATCTGGTTTGTGTTTCTTCTCCACCATATTCTAGCTGTTTGTCTTGGGGGTGATCAGTAACCTCTCTAAGCTTCAGTTTCATCATCTTGACCCTCTTGGTAATGACACAGTACAGCTTACAGGTTTATCATGAAACTTTCTTGAGCGGATGCTTCAGAAGTGTACATACAGTATGGTGCTTGGCACAGGCCATCAGCCTCAGCTATGGCTGTTTTCTGATCATCTCAGGGCAGAACAGCCAGTGTGGATGGAATAAATGGGTGAGCAATCCAGGCATTGCTTTCATGGACAGATGACCTTTGGAAGAGACCTGACGGTCAAAGCCAAGGTCTTGGAAATAAAAAACTTGATCAGCCACTGATACGCATGGTCTTCTTCATGGATTGGTCTTCAACAATTAGAATATTTTCATGCTTCCTAGAACTTCTTGTTGCCAACTCAGAAAATGCAGGTCAATGTTTTGTTGCCTCTGCAGTTTCTGTCTGCTCTTTCATCACCTGTCCAAGAGACCTTGCTGGAGATGCACAAGGAAAAGATGTTTTTCATCTGAGTTTTAATGTTTTGGGTCATTTTTTTCCTCCCTTTATTGTTGTGACTAAGCAGAGCTGACACTCTTGTCTTGCAAGAGAAGTTGAACCACGTGGGTTAGGAACAATAAAGCAGAACCGATTTATTCCTCGCTAGATTTTTGCTGAGCACCTGGGTATCTGCAAGATGCTGTTAGGGAGAGTATGGAGAAAGATCACCCACCTGGCCTAGGCAGTCTGGCTGATGGACTAGGAGGAGAGCAGGAAGGCTTTTTTAGGAAACCTGCTAAGAGCATTGAAAATAAACTTCCCTCTGGGAAAAAGTAGCCGGAAGGCATGAAATAACTGCATGAGAGCTACCTACAGGCATGCTGGTTCTCTTCTGGATGGAGTAATCTTGATTTTAAACAGGAAAGGGCAGACATTTGAGCAGGAAGAATGTAGAAAATGAGGATATGAGTTTGGTTTGATTTTGGAGATAGGAAGAAGAGAGTCTTATTGGAGAGAAGGGAAAGATTAATGGAAGGTTCTGAATCCAGCCTGAGAAGAGTACTTTTAATCTGATCTGTGTAAAGGACCCACCAGAGGCTCCTAAGCAGAGGAAAGGCATAATGAAAAGGAGTTTAGGAAGATTATTCTAGCAGCATTGTACAGGTGGACTTGGAGCAAGAAAGATGCTGTGCAAAGATGCCCATTCAACTGCTGTTCCAGCAATCCTGAGTTAGCGATGAGGCGCCAAGCTAAGATGGCGCTGCAAAAAATGGAAGACTCTGATCTGAGAGATTTTTGTGTGTTTTGAAGATTGCATGTGAAACTGGGAAAAATAAATTTCTCAACATGATAACCATTTTACCACATACAATTTTATTACTCTTTTCCACCAACTACCCCTCCTAGCACACGCCACAAATAAGTTCCAAAGAAACATGTGTTGCACAAGAATGGAATTGTTTATTTTTCAAATGACAAGAGCTTACATAAATGTTTCAGTATCTTAGAGGGTGGGTAGCTCAGCGATAACTGCCAATGTCCATTGTTTCCTAGCCCCAAACATATTATAGACATGCCAGAAATACACTCCTTTTCTTAGAAAATATGACTCATTAAAGATGATCTTTGGGTTACTGATGTCACGGCTTTTCATTTTGGAAATGTGTTTGCCTACCAGATTCATATATTTTTTTGTTATTGAAAGTAGCCAAACTATCCTACCTTCCTTTATCCTCTATGCCTGTGTAGAAATTAAGTGCTTGTTTGTAATATATTAACATTTCAACTTTAGCCAATAGTCATATCTTCTGAGGACTTATTCTTTGAAGATTGCTTTAAAAAAATCTTTCTAGAAGCCTCTGTATTAGTGTCTGTTTACACATAGCTTGATGACATTATTTAAACAGTGTTTGCTACTTGGCAGAACCTAACTCCAATTACAATCTTCTTACCTTTCAATTGTTAATCACCGAATTACTTGCCTTTTCCCCTCTTTGCCTGTGTAATATGAAGCAGCCAACACTAGTAAAAAAAAAAAAATCAATTTTAATAATGAAAAACAGTTGAATGATTTTATCAGATGTTCAAAACCTCTAGCGATTGGAATCATATTTTCAGAATCAGCTCTAGGAATATATCATCATGGATATGGACTGTCTGCCTGACTTTTGCTGTCATTTCGAGAAGCTGACTGGCTAGATGATTACAAAGTAAACGGTTGAACAAAGGGTCTGGCTCATTTAACAAGGTCAATTAAGTAATACGTCCTCAATGAATGTGAGCATCTAGGAGGTGCAAAGCACTGTTCGCCATTGGGCAGTTAAAAAGTGAAGATTTTTCATCCTTGGAGAATACACAGGCCTTTGGGGAATAGTGGCGACATCCATAGACATATTGGTGACATCCTTAATGGAAGTTAGAGTTGGAGACACAACAGCACATATTTTAAAAATGAAGACAAAAGTGTTCAGTGGCGATCTTGAAGATCAAGGCTATACCAGGCTGAGGTTACTGATTTCAGAAGCATGGGGCGTTTTCAGGGATAGGTTATGAGGGGTTCAAGAAGGAGGTGGTAGATTGGGAAGCCACGACGATAGATGGAATCTAAAATGTGAATCATGTTAATAATGCTTCCAGGAATTTGATTATAGAGATATTAGAGAAGGTTGGAGATGTTGGCTCAAGGCAGCTGCATTATATTATCAATAGTGCTAAAGCACTGCATTGTGAAAATAGAAATCATTTGAAATACTAAGAACCATCGTATGTACTTGAAAAAGCTATGGGATTTTATTTTCATTCAGTGACCATGTGTCCAAAATTTATTACTTCACTGTTATTTTTTAGGCTTTCATATTATTTTAGATTACTATAAACATGTTTAGTGAATCCATTTATTATTTTCCATGAATGTGATCAACAGATATTGTTTAAAGGATGTACAACATAAAGTTTCCAATAAAAAGCCAAGACGCAGTTTATGATAAAGTATTGAGTGAGGTTGAGAAGGTGGAAACCTGGTCTGTTATCTAATTTCCAAGGTTCCTTTAATGAGAAAAAGAATCAGAAAATTAACGGATCAACACAAATATGGGCATGCCTGTTCACAGTATTGTCAAAGAAAGAAATCTTCAAAGTTATTCTCTTAAAATGCCTCCACGGTCCTATGGGACTGAAGCGCCCATAGAAATTTAAATCAAAGCTTTGAAGGTCACAATTTGATTCTGATAGTAAAAGATTTTTCTCTTTAAGATTTTCCTTATTATATGCAGTACATTCCAGGTATATTTTATTATTTTGAAATATATCTGATATTTTTTGGTAGTATAAAAGCGTCCAAGAAAAACCATACAAACACTGAATTTGATGTGACTAAGTATACAGCTCAGCTTCTTCTTTTAAAATTCAGGATAATAGAGTAGTTTTTCATTCTCAAAATATATAACTTATTTTCATAAAATGCCCCAGTGTTTTATATGACTGGTGTTTGGTCATTATCTATTGTGCATTTGGAGGAAACATTTCTGTTATAATAAAACTAGTTATTATTGCAATTTATATTTCTGGATAGACCAGAGTCAGTGTCTATAGAGGGTCTGAGAGAAATGGGGAAAATATGCCATAACAGTCTCTGAGTTAGTAAGGAAATTTTAGGGTTTTTTTTTTTTTTCTCCTTTAATATCCAGGCTATGTTTAGGTAAGAGTGAATATAATAGCATTATCTTTACGGAGTAATTACCTGAATGCATGTAACCTCATTTTCTGTAATGGAAGATTATAGATGAAGAGTATCTCCTCGTTCCAGTGCTGTCATACTCAGGCCTGTTAAGTATCATTTTGCTATGTGATGTGCATATTAAATACGGATTGCAATTCTAGGCGAAATGTAATATTGCACGCACCTAAGTCAGTTTTCCATTTGCACGGGTAAAATTTAGATTAGTATTAATGAGACTCTAACTTCTCTATTTTGAAAAGTAGACGCTGTCAACTTTTCGCCATCTCCTTCCCCTCTGCTGAGTGAATTATCTCCTTCTTCATGTCCCATCATCCCAGCTGCATACATCTGTTGTCATACTAATCATACTACCTTGCTATTAGTTCTGAACATTTCTGTTTCCCAGTCTGAACTGGGAACTTGTCTTGAATACAGTAGGCATTAAGTAGATGCTTATTGACTACATGAGCATTGAAAACAACATAAGACAGGTTCTATGTAAGTGAATGTTGACTGTATTTTCTAAGCTTTGCTTTAAAGTGGGTTTGGATGATTATACAAAGAACTCTCTAGGAAAGTTATCTTCTTTATTTCCACTGGGATTAAAGCCAGAGGAAATATGCCTTTGTGGGCAAAGATGGCAGGGAGTGGGAAACAAAGTGAGGGAAAGGAATAGACCGAATCTGGAGAGACAGTGTTTTTAGTAATCAGGCTAACATGATGTGAGAATATAAGGATACAAAGGAATCTTTATGATTTTGTGATGAAACCAGCTGTTTATTTGATTTTTTTAAATTCATTTGAACAATTTTTATTAGAACTTCATAAAGTTTAATGCCAGTCAAATGCCACCCACTTAAGAACGGGACTAAGATGTCTGGAGACTATAACTAGTTTGCCAGCCATCCATAGGCTTCAGCTGCCATGTTGTTCCATGCAAAAATGCTCCAGGAGTCTTGATTAGAATCCCAATGTGTGTCTCCTACTCCAGACTGCTTTCTTGCCTCGAAAACCCTCCTGACCACTTGGCTTGCTCCATCTCTGAGGTCTTTGTTAAACCAGTTGTGCTCATTCAGAAATACTATAATCACAAATTACTTTGCACTGCCTGTAGGTAGAGGGTATCAGTAACTTGTGGAATTATCAATTAAGCTCTAAGGTTTTTTGTAACCAAGTTGCTTGCGTATGATTCTTTAGAAACCATCCTTTGTACATATGAGGAAGCAGCAGACATGGAATAGGAATAGACAGGGCATGCTGGTACAATATGCTTTTCCTAATTTCTCTCAATTATTTTGTCTATGACACCAAAAACTCAAAGACTCTTCTTGATAAATTTTTCTGTTGAGGTAAAGAGGCGATTTAGTGAGATGTAGAAATTCCCTCTTACTGTTTGATTCAGTGTATAGTTTTCCTTTAAACTGGACTTGACTGGGGGGTCACATTGATCAGATACTGGCTGAGCTTTATTTTCTTACCTGTTGAAATTTGATATGTATCATTGTTACTATATTTTTAATTTTATTTATTTTAGAAGATTTTGATTTATGAAAGTGAAGAGAAATTGTTTTAAATTCAGTATGCTTTCACTGGAATGCATTTTGCTAATGTTTTGAAGGTAGTTACTGTATGTTAGGTTATCTTCTGAGAACTGTGCATAGGTGATCTCAGTTAACCCTTACAACAAAATCAGTGCACTATTATTATTGCCACTTTACAGAACAGGAAGCAGAATCTATGAGATGCTAAATATCTGCCCTACATCAGAGAGTTAAGAAGAATGAAGTGGGGACCTTAATCTAGAATCCACTCAACGCATTATGGCTGTAGGTAGGGCACTTTGCCATTGATGGGTCCCTGAAATTGATTCTAGCAGCCTTTCAGTAATCCACGACATTCCCAAATTTGTATGCTATTGGCACAAAAATTACAGCTTAGAGTTGAGGATTTGTGGTTTATTTCTGGAATTTTCTAAAGTCACAATGTTTATTTTTTGCTGTTTACATTCAAAACTAAATTAAAGCTAAACCATGGAAAGGTTCTCATCACATGTTTAGAAGTACATATGCATAGATTATTGGGAGTACAATGCCTTTTTCCAAAGAGTGTGAAACTTTGGTTAAACTGACGACTGAGGTTGGTTTTTCAGCTCAGAATGTAGGTGGATTCCTATATTCATTCTGCTCCTTCTCTCCGAAGTTTCATGATGAGGAAAGCAACCTCCTGGTAGAGGAGAGCACGTTATTAGACCAGATGCTATGAGTGACCCTGTTCTCCAAATGAGCTCTCATAACCAGTATTCAAAATTCACATTTTAAGTTATGCTGTGTAATTTAAGATCTTCAATATGAGAAACATCATGTTTCATCATCTGACTCATCAGTCCTCTCTCAGTGATCAAATGTGTTTGTTTCAATAACTTGACTGTTGTTTATAAAATTTTCTATACAATTTTCAGCAGGATTGGAAGGATCCTTGGCAGAATTTGGTTCCTGTTTAGAACCTCGCATTGTTACCAGTTTTGTTAGGTGATGTCAACTTTGTTGGTTGGTTCGTCAGGTGAAATTTAGTTTGTTAGCCTTGACATTAATAAACTTAAATAGATCTGATCAGGTATTTGCGTATTTCTATTCTTGAAGAATACATTACTTCTCATATTTCTCATTACTGAGAAGATATGGATAAAAGTTTTTTTCTTCCATTTGGTTGGAGTCTGTACATGGATTTAAGGCAACAGTGTTAATCTCCCCTAATTTTTTCCCCATGTCTCTGTTAACCATCTGTAAGATGGCTGTTAGTTACAATCAGCCTTCCTAGGGTGGACTTGGAAGACTTACTTAACAATGAATTGGTGGATTTTGAGTTTCTTAAATAAGGCGCGGGATAGATTGATTTGCTCTTGTGGAGCACACCATACTTTTCCTTATGATCAGAAGATCACAAAGAACTGTTATTCAGATATTCAAGCAGGAATCTAAATGGAGACTTTCTTTTCTCAATGTTCATTGTCAGGAAAGACTGAGTATAAATTGGAGATTTGCATTGGGGCTTGATTTTATTCTGTCCTCTGTATATAAATGGAGTTGTTTCATTTTATGTGAACGTCTTTTTAACAAGGTTCTTTTTCCCCCCTGACTCAGTAAGAAATATCTTGTATGAAATTCAAGGGAAAAAAAATTCCTTTTTATCAAGCTCCAGGAATGATTCCCATATTCAGATTCTTGGGTACTTAAAACAACAACAACAATCTCACAATAAGACTTACACTCTTTCATTAGTCAATCTGCTTATTCATATAGTATCCATTATTACGTTCCTTCTACATATAGAAAAACACAAAGATACATAATCCAATGTTCTTACCTTCAAACTGAAGGCATAATACTGGGTTAAGCCACGAAGACATTGGATTTTTATGCCTAATGCTCATCAATCGGTTCTGCCTTGGGGTTCTCCAGGTGAAATTAGGAATTGGTCCTTAGACATGCAGGACATAAAGAGAGGAAAGAAAAGAACAGACTATGCACATTGGAAGGTGGTAGTTTTCATAGCAAGGCACTTACATGCAAGACATATTGTGGGCAGTTATAGGACAGGTAGATCTCATACCTGTCAGAAACTTAACTTTCTCAGTCCTCATTTAACATTCTCTATACATTCTTGGATACTGGGGCTTTCCGGAAATGACCTAAAAGTAGGCCTCACGATAATACAATTTTATTCAATGTGGGCAGTGATAGTTTCTTGTTTTTTAAAAAACAGCATTATAATGAAGTGACGTTAAACTACATGAGGTTATTCAAGGAACTGATGCATATAGAGGCCTTAATTAGGTTCAGCCACATATACTGTCCTGGTGGTCTTGATGACACATTGCTTTCTCAAGGCTACTTCATGAAGTGACTCCGGGTGTGGCAACAATGGGTGGAATGTACATTCTAAGGACAGTGGAAGCGGTGAGGAGTGCCGCTTGTCAAAGTCCAACTCCGGGGTCAAATGACGGTTACCTCCTTTCCCAGAGCTCTTCTCTTACTCCATAACCTAGAGCTGGACCAGACATAGATGGGTAACTGCTAAGTATTTTGCACAAAACATAAGCTTGCCCATGCAAATTTGAGGAAAGTGTAGAGGAGATGTGTCCCCTAGTTCATTATGGAAGAGTCTGAGCTGGTCTAAAATACATAAAGAAATGCAAGAAAAGGAGTAAGGTAAGCAATATGCATTATGGAACAGGGTGAGTAGAGAATTAGAGGCAGTTTAGTGTTTCTGGGACACAAAATATGAAACAAACTATCTAGAATGAAGGCACACAAGGCAGGTGGGTGTCTTATCATGAAGGTTCTGTTGCTTAGATGTTGAGGTGAGTTTTATGCCTTCTTGTGGTGAGAGCTATTGGCTGGTTTGGTTGTCGAACAAAAATTCCTTTTCTTGTACTCTGGATGCATATGTTAACACCCTTTGAAATAAGAAGTACCAGTTAAATATGGCGACTGCTCCAAACAGATTTCACTTTGTAGTGATTAGAAAGAAGTCCCTTTTTTCCTTGTACTGCTGGCTGGGTTGGCCTGTCACGCCTCGCTCTTAGTCCTGTTTCTCTGGTATCCATTATTTATTTTATCTATCACTTGAATTTTTTTCCTCACTTCCCATTAGTAGCATCTCAGATTTAGTGTTTATTCTTTTTTAGCACAAGAGCTAAATATTTACACTTGAGCGCGCCAGGGAAAATAACAAAGTTAACAACTCCTGAGAGAACACTGAAATAACTTGTCAGTCTTTTGTTCATTTCTTCCTCTTAGCAGTACCCTGATTTCAGGGTGTAATTGCATTATTGCTTGCAATTATGTGAGACACCTCCCCCCCCATCTGTGAGCCTCAAAGACATATGGCTGAAATTGGAATTAGGCCATAAATGCTCATTTTGATTGTATACAAGTGGAAAATTGATGTCATTCAACCAGTCTGAGCCTAGAAGAGTCACTCCAGGTCTCAGGCTGCTACGGCCTTCTGTTCTCATACAGCACCATCCTGGTCTTTGTGGAGATGAGAGGTGGTGAAGGTGTTTCTTCCTGAGGTTCTGCTCTGACCTTCTGGAATGTCTGCCTCTGGGGAGGAGCACAGAGGCACTGAGAGTTCTCTTGTTAACTACTTTATAGTAGTTCTGCTTTATCTGTAGTTCAAGGTAAAGATGGATGTTTCTGGAAGGAGTTTGTGAAGAGTCCCGTAAGAGCTCATCAGGAGTTAGCTTTTATTTGGAGAAAGCATATGTGGAAAATGAATGCAATCAGATTTGAGGTGGAAACAGAAAAATCTCCACCCGCCATGGAGACAATGACCGAAGACAGGCAAGAAGTCATCACACCACAGTCATCTAAGCTTAACAAGATGGTAACTTGACTTGTGTAGTCCATTGTTGATAATTACTCTAGTTATTTAAGGGGAAGAAATGGCAGGAACAAATGATTGATTGAGAGGGTTGAGGGTTGAGAAAGAGAAAACGGCATAGTCTGGTGGCTTAGGTGTTCAGTCTGCGGTTCCTGATGGTATAGTCCATGTAATGCCTGAGGACCTGGGTTTGCCACCTGGGGCTGAGGAAACAATCCAAATGAACAACTAAGTAAAATCATGCTTCTTCCTCCTCTCTCTTCCTCCCTGTTTGTCTTCATTCCAGCGAGAGAGAGAGAGAGAGAGAGAGAGAGAGAGAGAGAGAGAGAGAGAGAGAGAGAGAGAGAGAGGATGGGAGGGGAGGAGAGAGAGCCAGGAGAGGAAGAGAGATCAAGGATCATGTTTAATTGCAGAACTGGGCTACTAGGCATATCTCACTAAAATAGAGAGCATGTGGAGGTAGGGAAAGGAAATAAGTTTATTTTCTCTAATATTTTACTTTCCAAAGTATGTACATATATTAATATGAATGTTGAATCTTTAGATTTTTCTGAAGTTAATAAATGTGTCTCCAATCTTTGAAGTGAGAAAGTCCTTTTTCTTGATATAAATCCTCATCTAGACCTTTTTCCTACTTTAATCATTTAGATCATGGCCTAAAACAGGTTTGACAAACTCTGGCCTGTGACCAAATACGGCCTTTTACCTAGTTTTGTATGGTCCATAGTTAATAATGATTTCTACATTTTTAAGTGGTTTGGGAGAAAGTTTGGAAAAGAAGACTACTTCCTGACCAGTGGAAATTATTAAGAATTTAAATTTTAGTCTCCATACAGAAAACATATCTTAGAAGACCACAGGCCCTTCCTTTATGTATGACCTGTGGCTGCTTTCCTATTTCAGCCACAGAGTACAGTGGTTGCAATAGAGATGTTATGACCCTCATGTCCTAACATTTTTACTACCTGGCTCTTTAAAAAAAATGTCTGTCAACTCCTGTGCTAACTGATAGTTTCAATCTCTGCAATGATGATCGTACATTTAAAAGTCAAAATCAAAAATGTCTTTTAAAAAACATAAAAGCATTCTCGTTGAGCGATTGTGTGTGTCTGTTGGCGCTTCAGATTTATGACTGTGCCAGCTACCAGATGCTCCAGTGTAAAACTTATTAATGCATTTAATTAGTATTGACTTTTTCCAATATTTATGATACTGGAGCAACGTGAGAGTATTTCAGAGAAGGTATACTTAATCTAGGAGGAAGAGAAAAAAACAGAGATGGCATCTTAGTTGGGTTTATCGTTACACTAACATTAAAAAAAATAATAGCAAATGCTTTCTCTAGGCAGCTTCAAGTTGCAATATCATTAGCAATACAGCAGCATTTCATGTTACAGTAAACTTTATTAGGATGTGTGCGGCAGGGAGATGATGCTCTATGTTACATGGTAGCTGTTAGAGCTGAAATTGGTTTGCAGTCATGCTTCACCCTATTTGCTTTTGGAAAAAAATAACTTTATCCACCCAACCATAGTAATAACTGTTTTTCAAGTAGCATCGCATACCATTTTCAGGATTATAAGTTAGGTCTGATGCTGCGAGGTAGATTTTTTACTGCATACTAAGCATGATTCTTGTACATACATTTGCTCAATTTGCTTAAAGTAATACAGGATCTTAGAAAGCATATCAGATGTTGAGCTTCTTTTATTTTTAGGACGTTTCCTTTGCTAATGAACCCAGGGTACTCTAATAACTATTACTATTGGACTCGATAACCCTTCCATTCCTCCCCCGCTTTTTTTTTTTTAAGGAAAATGCGGGTAGGCAGGTATGAAGCTAGGCAGGCAGGCAGAGAGACACAGGAAGAAGTAGCATTTATTTATTTTATTTAGTGTTCATCTTTGTTATTTCTCCATATCCCAGGATGGGGACTTGGACCTTGGCATATTTGTGGACTGTGCTAGCCAGAGGCAGCAGATGTAACTATTGAACCACCAGGGCAGGCCTTGATAGCTGTTAAATCAACAGACATCTGCTTAAATTCTTGGTATATTGAGACACGCCCTGGTATGGTAATGTTTGGGTAAGTTGTCTCCTAAGGAGAGCAGGCCACATAGCTCTGGGTTCGAGTCTCAGATTGGAGGAAACAAAAAAGTGTGAACAACTAAAGAAAAAATGAAATACTTAAAAAAAAAACCCAAAACTTTTATCTTTTGTTTCAGATCTCATGTCCTATTTACATGTGTGACATAATTAATCCTAAAGTGCTCTTAATACTGAGATTAATTCCCATGAAATTGCTAAGTCTCAAGTGAAAGTTTTGCAAACCCTTTAGAATTCTTTTAATGATCAGCGTTGCAGTATTTTGGCCCATTGTTTTGATTTATTTTTAAATGTTGCTCTTTTGTTTATATTAAAATTCCAAATAACATTAGAACAGTTAAGACAGTATTGAAAAAGAATGTGGGTTAAAGTAAATATTGACTGAGAGACAGTGCTATAAACTGACTAACTTTGGTTCCCTTCTCTCAACCTTTGCCTCTTATGTTACTTGTTCAATTCTCCCGTCTCTAAAAAGTCCCACACCTTCTCCAACATGGGATATATCTTTCTACATGGGAATTCCTTTTGTAAGCTTGTCTTACGTGCCCTTTTTATGTGATGTGGCGAACTCTCATATGTGGATTCTAGGAAGCAAACTGTACTGGTATGAGCTGAATTAAGTCATGGAACTGTATACAATATAGAAGATGAGAAGAAGGGACCGTTTCTGGATACTATTCAGTGTCACACATTGCTTGGTTCCTGAATTGTTAAGAACTGCTGGTATTGGGGACCTCAGTCATTCTGTATCACAATTGCATTGACTCCTCCTAAAATCTGCATGTGCGTTCCTCTCCCATTACCACATCCTGTGCTCTGTTCTCTGGCCATTGGTTTTCCTTCCAAGCTTGCCTTGCCCACATTTCTGGTGTTACATTGAGTCAGTTCTTCAAGAGTCAGACGTGGGATTTTATGCATGTGCACTTCATGGGTTAAAGTTAAAGCTCACTTAAATCTCATAATCACCTTTTCAGGAGCATGTGATTTTTCCAGATGTGGAAAAAAACAACTCAGGGAGGTTACTTTGTTGACTACATGGAAAATCTGGGCTCTGACTTCAGTTTGGATATGTCTGATGTTTGGCCATAAAACTTGTGAT
>RJWH01001314.1:288693-404185 GCA_004363575.1 Solenodon paradoxus
AGAGAGAGAGAGAGAGAGAGAGAGAGAGAGAGAGAGAGAGAGAGAGAGAGAGAGAGAGAGAGAGAGAGAGAGAGAGAGAGAGAGCGAGAGAGAGAGAGAAAATGGAGAGAGAAGGAATATCCTTGGAGAAATTCCTCCTTGGAAAAAAAAGGCTCAAAAATCAAGAGCCAGGAAAAAAAAAAAAAGGAAACAAAATGATAGCAAGAAACCGAAGGCCACGGGGTGGGAGATTTCGAAAAGAAGAGAATTGTCCTTGTGGTTGAGTTGGGCCTGTGAGGTAAGGTCCTGAAAGGAACGATTCACTGGCTAATGGGCACATTCTGTTGTGTCTGCTCCAGTGGTCCTCTTAGCCTGCAAGCCTTCTGCCTGGAGAGCCCTGGTGGCCTCTGCAAGGGACACAGTCTTCTCAGATATCAAGGATCTGCCAGGTTTCTAAATTCTGTGTCATGAACTTATTGTTCATGGAGAGTTTCACTTCGGAAAGCAAAGAGTTTTGCCAAATAAAGTTATTTTTATTTTCTGGGCCAACTCACTGCAAGTAGAATCCTTGTTTCGTGTGGACAGCATTTCTCTGAAGTGGATGTGTTTTGGTGCTTATCTTGGGGAGCCAGTGCTGGGGCTGTTTACCATGGTTCCTGAGGCAACCTTGTGCGAGAACTTGAGAATTTTAACAAGTGTTTTGACTTTCTCTGCACCTGGAGATTAATGTGCTAGTAAAAACTTTATGAACCCTTAATCATTCATAGAGAACATCAGATCCTCTGGAGCTGAAAGCTTCAGCATTCATAATTAAGAGACAACAGAATAGCACCATGTAAATATGGAAATACTCTTCCAGAAAATCGAATAAACCATCCCTATGTCTTTATTGAAGTCGTGGGCACTTTTCATGTTGAATAGCAGTGTATTTTCTTAGTTATAGACAGGGTGGCCGTAGACTTCGCCCTGTTGTTAAGATGAAAATGAAATAAATTTTAAGCTACTACTAGATAATCTCTGGTAAATAGATTGCATCTTTTCATAAATATATTAGTTACTCACTAATAACCCTGCCCTCTCCTCCTCACACATATATTATCTCATGCTTGGAGCAATATATAATTGTATTAGGATAGCATGTTCCTTTTCTAAGACTGTTAAGTAGCACAGATTGGGTTGCTTCAGAGACATTTGTCAAGGTGTTAGCTCAAGGCTGGGTTCCTTCTGAAGGTTGTGAAGGTTAATTCATTCCAGGCCTGTCTCTTAGTTTCTGGGGATTTGCTGGCAATCTTTGGTGTTCCATGATTTCTGCTACGTGACCCTAACCTCTGCCTTCATCAGCACAGGGTCTTCTCCCTGTATGTGTCTATGTCCAAATATTTCCTTTTTATGAGATCACTCATCGTATTGGATTAAAGGCCCATCCCACTCCAGAATGACCTCATTTAAACCATTTACATCTATAATGACCCATATCCAAATAAGAAAATGTCTGCAATACCATGCGCTGGGATTTCAACATAAGAGTTGTGGGTCGGACAGGATTCCACCTTTTACAGATTATATGGACTATTCTGTAATGATAAGTAATTTTGAAATTCCACTGGTTTAAGACAAAGGTATTGTCTTTGTTAAAAAAAATATAGGAGAAGTTCTGCTGCATGTTTTACCAACATGTGATAACAGTACTTAGCCTCCATGTAAATGATGCTGCCACAATCTCTAGCTGACAGAGAAATGTGCTAGAAGGCCAAGGGCCAGCTCCCCCACAGATAATATCAGGAGCGTCATTTCTGGTTTTAATTTAAGTAAGAAGCATCCTCCACTAAGTTTAACGGGGCGGAGATATGAATTCTTGCAAATTGACAGCAAAGAGGACAACCAAAACTATTGATGAGAAGCAATATAATTTTACTAATATCTTTGCCGATAGGTAAATATTCAAAATCACTGGGCATCTGTTATGCAGCCTTGTAAAGATTTATAGCTGTCTGGCTAAATAATATTGTTTTCTAGATCTTGAGGTGGTGATTCACTAATTAATTAGTCTTCTGCCTGCACTTAGTCAGAGAGGATTCATTCCTACAATGAAAATGGAAGGTGCATCTCAATGAGTAAAAATTATGCTAGATTATATTGTGGAGAATTTTTGGGGTTACACTATGGCACTGTACGTGCACAGGTAACCCTGCTTGGAGATTGGATGAAAAAGTAGGTGCGACTTCTTTTGTCTAATTTGATTTTATTTTTATAGAAAGGAGAGCTTCAAAGGTGATATGCCAGGACTGTGATCACAAAACTGCAGAAGGAAGACATGGTCACACAACTCCTAAGGCCTCTAGTTAGAAAGAATTCTCTAGCAGTGGTCTACTTAACCTGGCCCTTCCCAAAGCTTATCCCCCACTCACTGTATCATCTCTCCTAGTGTTGATCTCCTTTCAAGCTTTCGTCACACTCAGACATTTTCTCATTTGTTTATTTGTTTCTTTCATTCCCTGTTCTTGGTTGAGCATCTGCCTCTTTCCTCCCACCCCAATATGATCCATGAAAGCAAATACTTAATTAACTCTCTTTTTTCACTTCTAACTCCTATGTTGAGTATAATATCTTCTAATATTGATGGAAATAGTGTTTTAAATGAATAGATAAAATATTGCATTGCAAATAATATAATGGAGCAAGGCAAAAACTTGGAAAAAATATTCTATCCCTGTTAAGATCTCAATAATGGGAACTAGTGACATACGGTGTTAGCATTTTTTTGTTTTCAGAACAACTTATTTTTCTTTTGTAGCTTGCATAGCGTATACTTTTCTTCTGAGTTCTTCCATGACAACATTCTACTTATTATGAAATTATGTTCATTTATCTTATTTTTTAAGAAACTATATTCAAAAATACTTGCTATCTGGTCACAGCAGTTTCTTACAGAGGGCCCATGATTTCATACTTGTTGTCACTATATAGGTAGGGTATTTAGGGGTAAATAAATTGGAGCAAGTAAAGTAAGTACACCGATTATTTTCTCAATAACTTTAATTGGTTAATATTTTGTTGATAATTTTTAAGGGAGAAGATTTGCATATATTCTTAAAGGAAACAATGTGATTCAGATAATTTGCACCCTGGTGGAGTAGCAGTTAGGTCTGCTGCCTCTGACCAAATATAGTCCACATATGTCCCAAGGATGTGGGTTCACAATCCAGGAGCTTGTGGGCGGGGTGGGAGTGGCGTGGGGATCAAGAGGTAGAGAAAACTCTTTTCAAAGGACACTTGAACATTATTTGTTGCTTAAAAATAGGAAACCAAAGCATTCTTTGGCTTACTGTTTTCTTCAGTACTAGACTATAAGTGAAGCAATTATGAAAAGATGAATTGAATATTAAAATGAAAACGACTGACTGTAAAGATAGAAGAATCTCCATATACTTATTGCTTTGTTTAGATAGATGAGTTTAAAGAAATCATTGCTCTTGGGGTTTTCTAAATTCCAATTGTTAAGATGTCAAACTTTTAACACCAAATTATGCAGAATTACATTTCAGTTTTTTTTATATGTACTAAATCTGCTATTTTTTTTTTTTTTTAATTTAAAAGTCATGTCTTGGATATTTCTTTAAGATACTCTGAAAGTGAAGGCTCAGTCTTTATAATTTTACGCTTAGTGCTGCTAGTCTGTTCACTTTTCCAGGTATAATAATCGCACTGCATTCTAGGTAAACGGCATACCCTAGAGTTGGCAAGGCGA
Organism: Solenodon paradoxus; assembly: GCA_004363575.1. Taxonomy (NCBI): domain Eukaryota; kingdom Metazoa; phylum Chordata; class Mammalia; order Eulipotyphla; family Solenodontidae; genus Solenodon; species Solenodon paradoxus. The sequence goes on from RJWH01001314.1 coordinate 292,421, forward strand.
TATCGAAACTTAGGTTTAAATGATCAAGAATGTGGGAAGTAAACCGTTTAGACTCTGCTGAATTAATGGCTTGTGTTCAATTAATGGCTTGAGCTCCTGATTCAAACAGACCTCAGAACTGACTCTGTTCTCTTGGCTTCTCGTGTAGTCACGGTTATCTGCTTGATCGTTGTCTGTCTCCCTGGCAGAGTTGAAAGAACTTCAGGGAGTCTCTGGTGACATCTGTCCTACAGTGCAATGTCTAGTTGGCTTCTTTACAAAATGCTGTCTTTGCTTCTGCCTCATTACAGTCACTCGGTCTGGTTTCTAGCTATGAACTCTTGTCATTGTGACCTTGAAGAGGCTGTGGCGACCCAGTTGATGTCACTTTGTATTTTGTGTGTCTGTTTTGTGAATGGATAAATGTTTCTTAATTACTGCTGGTTCTTCAACCTTGGGGAAAAATCTGGCCGGATTATCAGTTTTTCTATTTGACAGTTGGAAAGTGGAGAGCCGTTGGCCATAATACTTTAAATGAAAGGTTTGAATTTATATCCTTTGCCACTTAATTTTATACGATAGGTAGTTTAAAAGTTCTACAAACATGTAAACTTGCTCAGTGGAGAGCACTGCATTTAAAATTATATTTAATAGGGATGGCAATTATTACAAAGTCACCAATTTATCCATGATAAAATGTCGTCGTATAGTGCTAGTATCCATAAATATTAGTAGAATTATTATTAAAATTTTCAACAAAGGAATATTTGATTTACTAGAAAACATAATAAAATTTGTCATTATCTGGAAGTAAAAGTGATTAGGCAGATGTTTATTTATGATCATACACATCTTAAATCTAGATAATATGATGATGTCCTCTTCCTTTAGTAACATTTGCAGAATAAATTAAAAATAAAAAAAATTTATCGGAGTCATTCCACTGAACAATGAAGGTCAGAAACACAATTCAGTGGCAAATTTACATAAATTGTTTTCATATTGATCAGCGGATGGAATAAATTAATAGTCTTCCTCTTGCACATCAGTTAACATTTTACTTGTTTTGATGTGTCATGCACATATGAATCTATGGTTCAAAACTGGTTTTATAGGATACTTCATAAAGTGAAGACTTCATCAGTTATTCAGTGTTTCATTCCCCAATGTCACTGAAACTTAACGTCTGACACCATCAGGAGTAGACACTTAATAAACCACTTGTTAGATGAACTCAACAGGGACAGATTCAAAGTTATGTCTTCTTTTTTATTTCTTATTTTTTTCAAGTATTTCTTGAAAAATATAACACTCATGCTGCATCTTTTAAATTTCACCAGCATGTCTAGTAGTCTGCTGCTTATAACTGGTAGGTGCTAAGGTCTGTGAAGCCTTGGCTATGCCCTGAAGAATTGTAAATAAAAAAAGAACGTAAGCAAACAGATCCGTCCCCATGCCTGGTCGTGTGCTGGCATCATCTAGGAAGGGTTTTTAGAACACAGATTTTTAGGTCTCATCTTTGATTGGAATCTTCAGAGGTGTTGTATCTTAAATAGTGAGGTTGTGTTTGATTTCTTTTTGTTTGTTTATTTTTCATATTGCAAATAACTCTCATGGGCACAGGATTAAAGTCTATCATTTAGAAAACAATATTTGACCCAATATCAAAAATATTAAATGAGTCTCCTTTATTGGGCAATATCTCTTCCTTTCTTAGGCTTAAAATGGTCAACTTTTTTTTTGGTTGTTGCTCCTGTTTGTTGGTTTCTATCCACCTCTGCCCCTGGCCCATGGCAGAACCTTGGAAAAGTCAAGAACTGCTGCTCTTTATGTTCTGAAGAAGTAATAACAGCTGGCACAGTGATCCAGTCTCCATAACAAGCCTCTGAACTTTGAGTTCCCGGCATAGTCTCTGGGAAACCTGCCTTGTCAGCTGCTATTGACCCATGCAATGTATTTCTGATATCTTTTTTAAAGCTTTACTGAATAAGGAAAGAGCTGCACGTCACACTGAGCCTATGTCCAGTGACAATAGGACTGTATTAGTATGTTCAAGAATTAGTCAGATTTCCTTCTGTAAGTGAAAATTAATATATCGATCATTCTCTGATTTTTTAGAATCAGAAGTAAAATTTTAAATGTAAATTAAAAAGTCTTACAGTAGCTAGAGTCTTGAGTCAGTCGTCAGATTTTCCTTTTGGAATTTTAGGTATAAAGTTGTTTTTTTTTTTTTAAGGACAGGAAGGAAGGATTGGATGAAGAAACATTATTTAGGAAAAGAAGGAAGGAAGAGGGGAGCCTGTTTATGAGTTTGGTTGTTTTTTAGTTGATCCTCTGGCCCCTGGGCATGAACCTGATTCCTTGGGTTTTACATGGTCCACACATCCCAGCTACCAGCTTAGTGCCTGAGCCACCAGGGCACTTCTTTTGTTCTTTAATTACAAATTCCTCTATTAAGCTTATAAGGAAATTAATCCTTTCACAGTAACTATAAGGGATTCCTATATATTGATTAAATATGTAACTATGACATAAAGAATTCATTCTACCCTTGTCTTAAAACTAAGGAAACTTGAAATCTACAGAGAATCTCAAAGATCACTTACTCCAGATCATACGTTTCGTATGTGAAGACACTCAGGCCCGCATATTTGCCGATCTGTCTTAACTCTCCCTTGTGAAAATCTAGTATCTTTGTTGCCAGTCTCATGTCCCCAGTTCTACTTTCTCAACTCTGATATAATAATGATTTTTTTTAGAAAGAAAACTTACGACATGTCTTTAATGGCCTGTTTTCTCCTTCAAGTGCGTCTCTTGTCAGTTCATCCACAAATAACTGCACCAACTGTGTGCCTGGACCTTGGGAATTTAAAGACGAGTTGGATCAAGGTGGGAAAGTAAAAACGAGAGAAACGAGCCATGCCACCTTATGCAGATACTGTTGATGGAAAAGAGAAGAAAAATCAGGTTAAACTCAACAGCCGTCAATGTTAAATAATCCCTTAAAGCTGTGGCAGCCTTCGTTTGCCTTCAAGAGTTGTGACATATGGTCAAAAATATCTCGAAGATTTATTAAGTCATCTCTGTTGGATGAGGTTCAAAATACACTTTGAGAGATTCCATCCCTCATCATCCTTGAAAAGATCCTTCAGAATTCATAGAGCATATAGAAAGTAGACAGAGAGTGATGAGGTTCAGATGCCTAAAAATGACAGACTCTAATCAGTATTGCCAACCTACCACAAAAAATTACTGGGGAAAAATGCAGATTTTCTACTGACAATACACTTTCATACACTGGCACCTCATTGACCTACAGACACCACGAGTAGAGAGAGCCTTGAGAATGAGTCTTCTCCAATATTAAGGAAAGGTTGGAAAGCTGTTTCTTCAAGGATATTTTTAAGCCACAAGTTACTTCTTTTTGATTTTGATAATTTAACCCTAAAGATGAACAGGCTAAGAAATCCAAATTTGCCATTGTATCCTTGCATCTGTAATGAGTATAAGAAACATCTCTCCAGTTCAATGTTATAAAAATTGAAGAAAAAAAAAAACCAACAACAAAGTGATAAAAAAGAAATGCTGAGCACCTTTATAGGAAGGAGCACCAGAACAACCTGTGTAAAACTTTAGAGTAAAGAGGTCACCTAACTTAGTAAACTCTCCCGGGTGCAGAAGGAATCGTCAAATCTGCCGTGTCTGGAAGAGGAAAAGAGTCAAAGAACAATGCAGCACAAAGCAGCACAAAGCAGCGTCATTGGTCCTGGCATTGTGTCGATTTCCCCCATGGCTTCTTTCCTTTTCCTTGCCCTTTGCCACATTTCTGCTCTACTTCTCTGATTTTCCTCCTCAGGTTTCATAATACCGCTAAACGCATTTCTAAAGCCTTCCCGACAGGACAAGTTGGGTATGAATCACTTTATTTAAGAAATAGGACAAGCTTTTTTGTTTGAAGTGGAATAAATTGTGCTCCAATTTGAGGTGCTTAAGAAAAATACATTGTGCTTCAACCCAAACATTATATTGTGTAAATCACTCTGGCCATCATATTTGGGGACAACTTTCAGATTAGAAATTAAATTATGTGCTGTCTAAATTATCATTATTTTAGGCAAATCCCTGATTATCTCCTGCTTGGGATGGGAATGTTTTATTAGGAACTACAAAACCAGGCCCCGAACTTGGTGCTTATTCGAAGAGGAGAGAGAATGAATTTCTCAAGGTGTGTGTTTAAGGGATGCTTGACAAAATGGCTGCCACACCTGCAGACCAGGTGAACATAGATTATATCTTGTAGGAATTAGGAATTTGAAGATACAGTTGTTCTGGAGTCACCTGGGTCTAAAATATCATGTCTAGTGTGATCTAATTGCCAGCTCTGCTTAAGCATTAAAAGTGTAGCTTAGGTCTGGGCCATATTTGGGAGTTTTGATTTATTTTTTGACAGTAGGCCTTGTCAGCATTTATTGTCGACATCTCATTAGTAATTTTTGGCATGCTACTGTGTACCAATGTCGAGCTTTGTCGATGGAAATAGAGACCATGTTAGATCTGAATGACAATGACTCTAATTAACCCGAACCACACTCTGGAACGCCTTTGGAAATAATGTTGCCTTGTCAGTAAATTGCGATATATTATTCCCCCTTTTTTCTCTAATAAACTCAGCCACCATCATCCAAAGACCGTCTTCTATCGGTTCTTAAACATACGAGCTTTTGTTCTGACTCATGTCTTCTGCGTTGACCTCTTCCTTTGTGTGAAAATTCCTCCCACACCTGCTGAAGGGTCACCATCCCTGACCACTTCCCATAACATGGTCTGCCTAGGTATTCTCTGCCTCCATCTTTGTTTCCATCACGAAGGGAACACAATATATAATTTTTTTTGAGGGGGTGTATACTTACTTTCCAGTAGCTTTCTGAGCTGGTATGTAAACTATATGTGAGTTTAGCTTGTGGGAAGAGTTCTGTTTGTAGCACTCACACTATCACTGACAATTGGTAAAGGACTCAGAAAACCGTTGTTGAATGCATTTCAATAAATGAGTCTCAGAATTTGTATCATCTGTATTTGCTTAAACTCTGTGTGTTAATGTTTATTCTCAAATGGTACAGGCTGGTTTTCTATTTGTTCTATTTGATGAGTGTGGTTGTTTATTTAATAGGAATTTGTTGAACACCTAGCTGGTTTCTCAGTGATTTTTAGAGAGGTGGTTTCTGTTTCCCAAAGAGGATGTAACTGTGTGGAGAATTTGGTTATGTATAAAACGGAGTTATTGAATGATAGGGAGGTCACAATAAATAGTGGCCGTTGGTGGAGAGGCAATTCTAGGCTTTAATTCTCCTGTGCTGGAGTGCAAATATTGGGGAGCTGGCAGCAGTGAGTTTGCCATCTCATCGTGTGGTTGGTTCGTTTTCCACATTAATTGAGCTATAATTCTAGGCTGCCCACAGAGTCTACCTTATGATATCATCCTCAAAATAAATGTTGAAGAATAATTGTCATGCTCATTTTACTGATGAAACGATGTGAAGTCAAAGAGGCAAAATAATTTTCTCAACATTTTGTAGTTGCCAAGTTCAGAGTCAGGGTTCAAATCCATGGTTATTGAATTTAAATCCATGTTTTTCAACATACAAAGTTGTCTCTAGTTTCATTCATTTCCTCTTTTTTTTAAAGAGAAGAAAGGGAGAGGTGAAAGAAGGAGGGGGAGGGAGAAAGGAAGAAAGTAGAGGGGAAGAAAGGAGAGGAGGGGAGGGGAGAGGAGAGGGAGACAGTACTTTTTAAAATTTATTTAATTTTGCTTGTTCTCTCTGACCCTAGGTCATTGGGCTTTACATAGTCCACGCCTCAGCTGCTGGCTTAGGGTCGGTGTACTTTACTCTTAAGAAAAAATATTAAACCCCTTTCTCTTTTTGCAAAGCCATTCTGCATAGTTAAACTTTGGTTCATTCTCAACCTCTGATCACCCAATAACCTGGTGAGTGTGATACTGAGTAGCTAAGCAATATTGCTTCTGCCATGGACCCCTGGTGGGTAAATTGCATCTGTACTACTTAGAATTATAAATGAATTGTAATACACAATAGAGTTGCCATAATGTTAAGCTTCCGGAATATGGTGACCTATAAATGGTAGGTCCCATTAGGCTGTGTGTAAATACTATGTCCCTGGAAGCCAGACTTCTGGGATTGATAGAGTAGATCAAATCCTCATCAGGCAGGGGATTTTCCACCTGGGTGACTCCCACACCCGCTGATGTGTATCCAGTCTCCTTGCACCTGGGCAGCTGTGTGAATTGATGCAGAGAATCTCACAAACACTTGATACTGCCATGCTGGCAAGACACCATTTCGGTTTGCAACCTTCTAAGTCACAGGAGCCCTGCCAAGCGTGGCTCCTGGTAATCTTCTGAACCTAAATGTTGAGTTGAATCCAAGGTCTGCTAGAAGCAAGTAAAGCTGCAAGGAAAAGTAGCAACTCCACCTACATGACAGTATCTTCAATAATTGGACGTGGCTTTGAATAGCCATGGGTTCATAATTAATGAATCTGGGCTGTTGAATTTTTAAGATAATTTTGGATTAGCTCACTCAGTTTCATCATCTATGTCTTAAAGTCAGAACCTTCTGTTCTTTATCTGTTAGACTCCAAATGACACTATTGAAGGTTATTATTTTTTTATGAAAAATATAAATTCATGGAGATAAAACATCCCTATGGAGCCAAAAGGTTTAATTTGTTTATAGACCTCATTGTGATAAAGAAGCAACATATAATTCGGGGGAGTGGATTTTAAAAGGTACGCTTTTTAAATTAGGTAATTAATTTCTCATAATAATGTTGTTCTTGTTTTTTTCTTTTTTTCTTATAAATGTAGGGTGTTTCTCCAAATCTCCAAATTTTTGCATGAAAAAAAAAACAAAACCCGATTGGTTGGGAGTGTAATGTTCGCCTTTACACGCAGTGGCAGGGAAGAGTATATGTAATACAAGGGTCAACTGAGAAAATGAGTTTCAGTGAAACTAACAGAAATATTAACATGTCCTGGCAACGAACTGGGACAATTCTAATTAATGCAATTACACTACACAAAGACAGGGAAGTTTAATTAAACAAAAAATAAAAGTTCAGTTTAGTTGGTATAAACTGTCAAATAAAACACTGTAACATTTAGCTTTCTCAAATTTTTTTTGCAAATGACACTAATTAGAACTTTTGGGGAGGTTCTTGCTTTCTCAGAGGACAGAATTCTTAGGCTTGGTTCTCCATTTCAACCCAGTTACTTTTTGTGACTAATCGCTAGGGTAATTAAGATCATTTTTAAAGTTATATGAGAAACTATAATGATGACTAGATTTTGCATTGTGTAGCTTTCTCCCTGACCTTCTAAAAGTAAAAATATTACTGGAAGTTTTGTGCTCATTTTATTCCATTTGTTCTTAATTTGCCTTATTTTTGAAATTACCTTTAGTTAAAGGGATTTTTTTTTTTTTTTTTTTTTTTATGTGCAGGCCTATGAATTCTAAGATATATAGATTGGGATAATCACTATTCCATTCAGAATTTAGAACTAGATAAAAGTCCTTTGTTGGATATGTGATTATTATAGAAAATTTCTCCTAGTCTGTCACTTATCCTTTGATTCTCCAAAGAGTGTCTTTCCCAGAACAAAAGGTTTTCAATTTTTGAGCTCCAATTTATCAACTTTTTCCTTTTAGAGATCTTGCTTTTGTTGTCAGATTTTACCTAACCCTAAGTCCCAGAGGAAGAAAAGTATAGAAGTTCTAAAATATAGACAGATGTTGATCTGCAATGATGAACAGCTTTAACCTATATAGTGTTATCATGCCATCAATGTTCCTTCAATGAAATTAATTTTGAAAAGTGTTTTTATCATTCTGATTTTTATGTTTAGATCTCTGATGTATTTTAAGTTAACTTTTGCATGGTGTGTGAAGATTATAGCAAAGCTTTTTGGGTTTGTTTTTGGCATATAGGTCCTCCACTTCTCTCATCTCATTTGCTGAAAAGGTAACCATTTCTCCTTTGAAAAACTTTTGCATCTTTGTCAAAATCTAATGGCCTTTTGAGTTGTGTTTTTATTCTGAGTTCACTTGGTCAATGTGTATGTCTTTACACCAAATTCACACAGTTTTGATTACTGTAGTTTATGGTTAGTCTTTATATTGGATACTGTACCTACTCCATTTACGTTGCTTTTACTTCAAAATGTTTTAGTAATTCTGGGCCCTTTGCCTCTGTCTCTCTATTTTAGAATCAGGTGGTCTATAGCTACCAGAAAAAAAAAAAAAATCCCGCAGAGATTTTGATTAGAATTATATTAGCTGTAGGTAACTCAGAACTGGTGTTTTAACTATGTAAATATGCTAATTGTGACTATGACATGTCTCTTCATTTATTAGATCTTCTTTGTTTTCTTTCATCAGACTTTTGTAGCTTTCGTCAATTGATTTTCTAAGCATTTTGTTATTTTAGTCTTATTTCATTATTTTGGAGTCATTGTATGGGGTACCTTTGAGACAGTTTAGGTTTTCAACTATACATTTCCAGGAAAAACATACAACTAATTCTGCATGTTGATCTTTTACTCAGGAGCCTTACTAATAAGCACACTTGTTTTAGAAAATCATTTGTGTGAATTTCTTGGGTTTTCTATGTAGAATTTATGCCAACAAAAAGTATGGACAGATTTATTTATTCTTTTCAATATGTGTGTCTTTATTTTATTTTTACTTCATTATACTAACGTGGATTACTCAGGACAATGTTCATTCAGTCTTCTTTGCAGCATAAAGTTAGAAGATAGATGTAGGTATTTTGCAGATACCATTTAGCAGCTTTAGGTATTCTACTTCTATTTCTAATTGGCTTTGAGGATTTTTGGACAAATTTTTGTGTAACATTGGTGTTATTTCTTAAATGTTTGTTAGCCTTAGCCTTTCCTAGTAAAACTATGTGTACCTAAAGATGTCTTTTAAAAAAATATTCCCGAAATCAGTTCCTTTAACAGTTATCTCTTTAATTTTCAGTCCGTTTTTTCGGTTTGTGGATTCGTGGGTAATTTGTCAATTTCTACTAAAGTGGTGGAACTCAATGGTGTCCAGAGTTTTTCATATATTGTCCCTTTATCATTTTAATGCTTATAGGATATGTAGGACTAGTCTAGTTTTATTCCCAATATTTGTATCCCCAAAGGTTTATCAATTTTATGAATCTTTTAAAAATTAGCTTTTGGGCTTATTAATCTTTAAAAAATGTATTGGTTTCTGTTTTTAATATTATGTTCGTATCTCTGCTTGCTTTGTGTTTATTTGCCTTTTTGTTTTTTTGGCATTATGTAAGGTGGAAAACTTGAGACTTTTCTTTCTGATATAAGTATGTGGTGTTATAGATTCCTTCTATAGACACATTTCATAAAATTTGACATAATATATATTCAATTTCATTCATTTTAAACTTTGTTGAATGTCCTTGAGATTTTCTTTTTGACACCTTGATTATATAAAGATGTGTTTCTCAATTTCTAAATAATCTAGGAGTCGAAGTGTTTTAGGGGACTTTTCTGTTAATGATTTCTGCTTTCATTCAGTGAAGGAACAGAGTGTACATGATTGTAATTACTTTTGATTTGTTATTGTTTGTTTTATGACCCAGGATATGGTTTCTCCTGGGGAAGATTCTGGATGCGTCTCAGTAGAAAGTATTTTTTGCTGTTATTGAATAGAATAGCCTATCAATATCAGTTAAAGTCAGTTGATTGATGGTGATTTTCAGTTCTTCTCAACCCTTGGCAAGTTTCTTTCTGCAAGTTCTGTTACTGAGAGAGTGCTGTTGACTATTTCAACTCTATTTGTTGATTTGCCTTTCTTATTGGCAGTTTTGATTATCTGTATATAACTCTCTTTTTTCAGTCCGTACATAATTATGATGGTTATGTCTTCTCGGTGACTTGGCCTTGCATCCTTAACGGATGTCCTTTCTAGTCTGATTGAGCTTGTCATTGTTCTTCATATTTTAACCACACTATTTGGACTATCAGTGAGGACTGGGTCTTGTAGTCTCTGGAAGCTCTTGGTATTGCTGTTTTCGTAGTCAGTTAATCTGGTTAGGATTAGGACACAACTTTTTACCCACTGCGTTGGTCGTATTTCCAATGTCAGTTTAGTTTTAACATCTTTTCTGTGCTCTTTGCCAGCGTGGGAGCTGTATGGTGGTCTCTGTTAATTCAGTTCTTGGCATGCTGGCTAGGATCAAATCTATGCAGGTACAGTTGGCAGTGAGCCCAGGTGCCCATAAAAAGCATAATGAGGTCACTTTCCTAAGCTCCTCTCTTTTCATTATTTCGCCAGAAATTTCCTGTTGGTCGAAGCTTCTTTCTCCTTCATCCAGAGTGCTGAGACTTTAGTTACTTCTCTCCACCATGTCCTTCCACAGTTATGTCAGAGGCAAACCAACAAGCCACCTGCTTGTAACCCAGCGCCAATAAATGAAGAGGGCAGTTCCTCCCACTCAGGGTTTGGGCTGGTACAAGGTCCCGTGGCTGCTGACCACAGCTGTCACAACAGATTGCTGGTGGACTGGGGTGCAGGGACAATGGAAAATGGGGGGGAATAGTGGGTTCTTCTACACGCCTTCTCCCATTCATTTTCTTTTTCAGATCGGGGGATCTCTTCATTTGCCAACTGCCAGCTACCAGTAGGTGGAGTTCAGGCCAGGGGACAACAAGGGGAAATGGCAACATCGCCATTGAATTGGTGGTTTTCAGATTCCTGTCTTCAGAGTGCTTGATGCGTTCATATTCCAGAGTCCTCACCTAGCTGTGTCTTGCATTTCATCTAGCTGCATTCAGTGAGCGATAGGGCTACTCCCTTCATATCATGAACCAGAACCTTCTCTGCAAGTTCTAAACCATCTTCCATCAGGATTGTTCAGGCACTGTACTTTAGATCCACAGAGAGTCAACACTCTGATGATTGAAACATGTCAGACTGCAAAACCATGAGCATCTTTACTGAAGAGCTCTAATGTACCTCTGGAAAATTGACATTTATATATATTTATATATATATATATATTTCTTGTAGACTACTCCACTTTTAATGTCAATTTGCTTAAATTATTTTTACTTTTAGACAGTAGAGGCAAACTTGGACTTTTCTACTGAACTGGACAGACAGTACTTTCATGATGTTTCATTTGTTTTTCAGTAGTCCACCTCAAAGTCAATAAAATTTAATGGGAAATGAGGAAATCTTGTCTGAGAGACCCCATAAAGGGTGATAGAGCTTTGATTTGAATGCATCATCAGGTATTTTGCTTTTAAACCAAACCCAAACATACAAAGAGAGGCAACGATCTATATGGCTTTTACAAGGGAAGGTAACCTGTTGGACTATTTTGTTGACTGTGTTGAACTGAGTACTTAGGAAGAAAGGGATTAATTCATTTTTAATGCTAGGAAAATACAGTCATTAAAAAGCAGATAATATAAAATGCCAGAAATGCTTTTAACATTACAAGAAGTGCACTTCTTTCTTAAATAGCTTGCTACTTTTGGAGATCTAGCTATGCTGAGGTATTAAATATTAAAATAGAGGTTGCTTTTTAAAATGCAATGTTTCTTATCAGAAAAAAAACAGTTTGAACAAGCATTTCTGTTGTATAATTCATGATATTGCTAATAAGATAGTCTAGGAGAATTATTTGTTATGCTTGTGAGAATGACTAGGATTATTTTTACAAGAGAATATTCCCTTGTTCATGTCATCTTAAATATATACACGTACCGTTAAACTATACGGGGTAGTCACCTGGCAGATTTTATCGTTTTAATGTGGTTTCTCCACATTTTATTGGAAAATTTAACCAAACAGAATATTGATGTGAATTGTGCCACCTTGAACTTCAGCATAACTCAGCAATACTTTCTAAACCACTGATGTAAAAGGGAAGTTGAAAGGATGTCTCTCTGAACTCTGCTTGGACTCTGTGTTCTGGAGGAGAAATGAAGATGACTTGTATTTTCCTTTTTTTATAATCAACCAAGCTATATTGGTAACTGCACTGGTTATTTTTCTCTCTGATTTCTCCCAGTATATATTAATCCATTGTCATGTTAATAGCTGTTTATGATAGCCATGAGCCGTGGACCGTTGACGAAGATTTTTCAAATAACTACCCAACTTTGGTCTGTGTGCTGTGACAGTCCAGAGAGAATCCTTATTTATGTAAAAGACATCCATTGGCTTTAACTACAGCATATTTGATTTATCTGGGTGGATAAAAGTCATTGATACACAAATGTCGATTACTCTAAGTACTTTTCCAAACTTTATGTGCTGCTTTTACCATAGAGTTCTATGGCATGTGAAAAACAGAAATGATTTCCCAAGGCACACAAATTTGTACCTTTTCTTTATTGTATGGTACCCTTAAAACGAATTCCCAATACTAAACAATATTTGTAATTTTGAAAAAAATCAACTCTTCGTATCTTGTCACATATCAATAAAATATTTAGTTATATAAACATAGACGGTTAAATATATATAATATAAAAGTATGAATGAGCATGAGATTCTAAAGCATAATTATTTTTCCTGAGGCCTATTCCATTCACATGGAAAAAAAATTAAAATCCAAAGATCTATGTATTAACATAATGTTACAATACACTTGGGCTTTTAAATGAACTGAAATCAATGTTCTTTATAATATAACATCTATAAGAACCACATCTAGATATTCCTAGTAGAATTTTAATGAATAGCATCTCACCTTCTTATGTACTTAGTTATAAATATTGTTGCAACATGTGTCCTCTTCCCAAATTGTTTTCTATTTAACATTTGCTTGTATTAAAGAAAAACAAAATCATATTTTAGAACATTCTAGATTTAGAAAAAATATATTAGTTTAATTGTCTTTGAGGGGGGAAAAAAACAAACTTTTTATAAATTCATAGAATTGGAGACAGGTTTGGTTAACTTAAAGAATCTAATTACCTTCTTTCTTAAAGCATATGAACTATTGTTTCCACGAATGGGAGAAATAAAGAATCTCTTCCCTCTTAGCTTTATGGTTGTTTAAACATTCAAATGCGAGAGCCATTCTTTTGCAGTTTTTATTTTGCAACTCCCCTCTGGTTTGGGCTGATAATGACATATTTTCATGATGTTTAAACAAATTTTCATACCTCCAAAGAAAACTGAAGAGAATGATAGCGTTAGTAAGTTCCTAAAGCATAGTAGAGAATCGAAGACCAGTTAATTCAACTGTCATAAGCAAATAGTCTACAAGCAAGTTGTTTACTTAAAAAAAGAAGGATGTAATCAGAGGAGTATTTGAAAACATGTATGTAATTTATGGGACTCTAAGTTAATACCCTTTTAAGGACAATTCTCATGTTTGAGCTAGGAATAGAAATGCAAGTAAAACCTGACTTATTTTCTATATAAATTCATTTTTCCAAGGTTGCTGGAATTTTGAGACATCTTTTAATTACTCCATCCTTAACCGTTTGTTCTTATGTACAGAGTAAGCACAGTTTTAACAGCAGGTGTTCTTTTTAATGTAAGAAAATGAACTCTTTTCATCTTAACATTGCTACTGGAGAGGAGCTGCTTGTTTAGAATTATTAATATTAAGAATTATAATGGCACTTAGATACTCTGAGAATATGTACTTTTTTTTTTGCCTTATGACAGCTTTCAAAATGGATACATTTAGAATAGATTTTAGTTATTTAATAATTGGGGAATGCTTATTATGTGCTGACCATTGAAAATTATTTAACCTGGCCCCAAAATAATTTCACACCCTAGAAGACTTAGCCCAGCAAACTTAGAAGCATACTCTACATATATGTTTCACCTATACCCAATTAGTAATCTATAATTCAGTAGGTCTCATCTCCAGTGATAAATATCAGTGAGAAATGACCCAGCTCCTGAAGACATTTATTCTTCAGTCGGTCTTTCTGGGCACAATAAAGAGTTTGACAGGCAAAACGCACTTAAGAAGGAACTGTGGGATGAAAGAATTTTTGAAATCCCATGTACCAGTCAGTCTGAGACAAAAAATTGGGTGAACCATTCTGTCAGTATTGCATCGACATGAATATAGGTTACTGAACAAGTTCTAAAATGATTATGATTGAATAAATACATTCTGAAGGTGAACCTTCCATATGGAGAAGGTTATTCAAAATAATCCCCCTCCCTCAGATTTATCTGGATTTACAGGATTATAAATAGAATATCAGTGTGTGATCACCTAGTACTGCCATTGAGAGAAACATGTTGAGGGCGGGGGTAAAGATACAGGGAGATGTTGCTAAAAACAAACAAACAAAAAAATAAAAAGGAATGTCATGTTAGGTCTAATGAAGTGGCCGGTCAGAACATGATATGTCTCCATGAGTTGTCCCCGAATATAAAGGCAAGCTTCTCCAAACTTATCAAAACTCTTCCCTCCAACCTGTTCTACTGGCACTTTAAAGGAAAAAGAACACTGTCAGAAGTAATCTTGGAAATACCGCTAAAGACTACTAAATCCTAGGTGTGTTGAACCTTTTAAGAGAGAGGAAGATATAAAAAAATGTCTGTAGCTGGCTACATAGATGTAATCAGGAAGGGAGAATTTTCCTCGCAGGATTGGGTGGTTAAGCTATTAGAGTGAAGTAAACCATAAAAAATTATTTGCCTGGAGGCAAGTTGAACCAGATGACATCTATACTTTGAAGGATAGACCCTGCAAACAGAATAAAGCTGTATCTTGTTTAAAAAGAGCCTTCTTACTTGGAAGAGAGGTGGAATAAAATTCTATGTTCAAGATTCCATAGTAAATCCAAAAAAATGTTGAGTTTCCTAGCCCATGCATGGTCCAAAAAGGATCCAGGAACCAGGATCTAGTTACTCTCCGTATAAGCAGTTATCTGTATAGGTTCTTTTATGTGTGCATGGTAATTGTTCAAATCTTGGATCCTTTGCAATCCTTAGAGCCTCTCAATCCTATTCCTCCGATTTCTCAATTTCAGCCATTACATAGTCAGTTATACAAGGCACGCATGTGGCATATAGACGGTCGATCATTGATTGCGCTGAGTCCTGTTGTATTTAATATAAAAGTTCATGAAATTGGCATCAACTAGGATGCACTAAAGTGGACCCAGTTATGAGAAGAAAATTTTTTGACAATTAGAATTATTCAAAATGGGTTGAAGAATCTCAGAAGGCAATGATTTACCCATCATTGAAGTTTAAACCTTTCCTTCACTGGCATGTTCAGGAGTAATGAATAGTGCTAAATAAGTAGAGGATCTAATGCACCAAATATTTCTTGAGTATCTACTTTGTGCTCTGAGCTACATTACCTCTAGGATCCTTTAGTCAGAAGTTCTATGATTTGGGAATCATCATCAGAGAGGGTTCAGGTGGAAGAGTGAAAATTGTATTAGCAATTATCATAGGGCCTGGTGTTTTGGATGAAAACAATGATTTATTTCCCAGGGAGAGAGAGGCACACACAGTCTGGGCCAAGTTTCTCTGGTTTAATTTATTCTGGAAACAGTAATAAATGAGACATGAATATAAAGGGGAATCCGTGAAGTCATTACTAGGAAATGAAATTTACAACAAAGGCAAGATAAGAGTTGCATTTTAGAAATATTGATAAGAGAATGTCAAATCACACATTTCTTATGAGTCAGTTGGTTACTTTGGCAACATAGACATAATTCCTCATTTCTGATAAGCAGCGTTCCTTTTATTCCCACCTGTGGCTTTTGTCACTGTCTCCAAGGGACATTAATGCTTAGATGAAAACTAATTAACAGCTTCAACTGTAATATATATACACACTGATTTAGAGAGAGTTTGTTTCTTCAATATTACTTTCAGTGCAATTTGGAGAGATGCCATGGTGTTCTCTTTACTGACACTTCTTTAAAAGATGCATATTTGAAATATTTAATTAAATATAATTTTTCTTTGAATCTTAGTAATATTATATGTTCTCAGTGACTGAAATTATTGAAATAGGAACTTGATGCCCTAAACTAGGTTTTTAGCACAATTATTTCTTTTCCTGTCAAGCAGTATTATACTAGTGAGTTTAAAAAACAGTTATGAATTGTGCATGGTGGCTCAGGCTTTAAGTCTGTGGTTGTGGTGTGGTCCACATAAAGTCCAAGGACCTGGGTTTATGACCCATGGGCTGGGGAAGGGAGACAGTGGTGTGGGGTCAACAGCTAAATAAAGAACTAAATTAATAATATGAACAACTAAATAAATAAATGCCTCTTCCTCCTCTCCCTTCCATCCTTCCTGCTGGCTGTTTGCTTTCATTCCTGACTGCTTCCTTCCTGTGAAAACAAAAAGAGAGCAGTTATAGGATAGAATTAAATTGCTAGCAATGAACTTAATGCCATTTATCCAGATGCTGATTTACATTGATACATACCTTAAGCGTATGCAATGTTATGATGAAATGTTGCTTCAATAAAATTAAAAAAAATAAAATAAAACTGAATACTAAAACAGTTCTAGGGACAAGGACATGTGATTTTTTTTAAGTAAACATTTTATTGAAATATAATTCACATATAATAAAGTCCTCCCTCTTAAAGTAGAGTTCTATGGCTTTTAGTTCATATGCAAATTACGTAGTGATCGCCACTATTTCCAGAACATTTTCATCACTCTCAAAAGAAGCTCTACCCCAATTAGCAATCATTCCCATTGTCCCTCCACCTGCCACCAGGCAACTAGTGTTCTGCTTCCTGTCTATTCATCGGTTTATTCTAGACATTTCATATAGATGTCCTTTTCCTTTATTGAATGTGTTGGAGGTTTACTAGAGCACATATCTAAGTTTCATTCATTTTTATTGCTGAATAATATTCCGTTGTATAGATTTTTCTTGTTCATTCATCAGTTGATAAGCATATATGTCGTTTCCACTCCTTGCCTGCTATGAATAATGGTGCTGTGACTGGTCATGTGTAACTTTTTGTTTAAACTTTGTTTAGGAGTGAAATTGCTGGATCCTATGAGTTTAACCATTTGAGAAGCTGGCTTTCACCAGTAATGTATGAGGGTTTCAGCTTCCACATCTTTGACAACACTTGGGATTTGTGCTTTTGAAGGTAGACTCCCTGATGGTTATAAAATGGTACCTAATTTTGGTATTCGTTGGCACTCCTTGATAAGGATGTTGAACTTCTTTTTGATGGACTTATTGGCCATTTGTATATCTTTTTATGGAGGTGTCTATTCAGATCCTTTGAGTTGTTTATAATTAGGTGACTAAATTTTTTTGAGGTCTAGGAAATATTTTGAAGTTTGAATAAAAGTTCCTCAACTGATACATGATTTGCAATTATTGACTCTCATTCTTTCAGTTTTCTTTTCACTTTCTGGATGGTGTTCTAGAATGCACAGAAACTTTCTATTTTGAGAAAAACTTAATTTATCTATTTTTCTTCTGTCACGTATGCCTTCATAAATAAGAAACTGTTTAATCCAGGACCATGAATGTTTTTCCCTGTGTTTTCCTCTAAGTGCTTTATACTTTTAACTTTTCCATTTGGGTCACGACTTCCGTAACCAGAGCTTTGAGGTGACTTTTGTATATTATTTGAGGCAGAACTCTATGTTCATTCTTTAGTATTTGGATATTCAATTGAGCTGGCACAACTTGTTAAAATGACTTTCTCTCCTCATAGCAGGACTTGGGATACTTGTCAAAAATAAATGCAAGTATCCATTTCTAGACTCTCCATGTTATTCTGTTGTTCACTGTGACTGACCTTATGTCAATTCCACATTGTCTTGATTTACTATAGTTTTGCCAGATGCCTTGAGTTCTCTACCTTAGTCCTTCTTTTTTCAAGATTCTGGACTTCCTGCATTTCCAATCAGTTTGTCAATTACTGCAAAAAAAAAAAAAAAAAGAGAGAAAAGAAAAGAAAAGAAAGAAAGAAGCTAGGATTTTTTTTGTAGTATCCTATTTAATCTGAAAATCAATTTGGGGAGTATTGTCATCTTAATATTAAATCAGCATCTATGAGCATGAAAAACATTTCCATTCATTCAGATGGTCTTTAATTTCTTTCACTGATATTTCTTGGTTTTCTGTATACAAGTATCACACTGCTTTCTTATATTTATTTGTAAATATTTTATTCTTTTTAAGGTGGCCATAAATGGAATTCTTTTCCTAAATTTAATTTTCAAATTGTCTGTCATTGCCCATAGGTAAAAATACAAATGCTCTTTGTAGGTCAGTTTTCTAACCATCAACCTCATCGAGGTCATTGATTAATTCTACGTTTTTCAGAAGTACTTTATTTTATTGAATTGTTTTCCTTGGTTTACCCCCAGGATGTGAACCCAGGTCCTTGGAATACACGCGAACTATGCTGATCAGCCGTGGCAGACTTTATCTGGTAGACTAGTAAGGTGTACCTAGTTTGATTTTTTTTTATGTACTTAGGATTGTCTATATATAAAATTGGACATCTTCAGATGGAGTTATCTTAATTTTTCCTTTCTGATTTAGGTGGCATTTACTATTTTTCTTGATTAATTGAATTTGTGGGGTGTGATTTTAATAAGGTAATTAAAAGGTAAAATTCCTGTGAATAGGTTGAGTGTCCTGCTAGATTCTGCTATAGTTAATTTGAAAATCTTTTCATAGAGTGCTGTCACAGATAACACAAAGCAATTTTATTGGATCAAATCAAAAGTAATCAGGAAAACATTTACATTTAAAAGTATATCAATTTCAGTGTCTCTGATTCATTAATCTTAAATGAATGGCTGATAAACTGCTACCTCAAAAACATAAATCAAAATCGTATATACACACATAATACAAAAAGAAACAAAAATGTGAGGTAACATGCAATATTTAGAATATGCTAATGTTCATATAGAGATTCACTTTTTGTGTACATTGAAGTATACAAATGAACTTCACGTAAAAGAAGCTCAAAAATGCCTTTATTGGAATGAGATTGGAACCTCGAATTGAGGTATTTGAAACCATGACCGATGTGGCAAATGCTTTTGTAGTGATCTAGTATTATTTATTCTTGTTTTACCCAATTTAAATGATAGTGTTTCTGGTGCACCTGGAAGAGTAGAGATTTGGCACAGTAGTAAGTTGCAAGCTCTCTGGTGCCAGACCCGGGCTCAGGAGAATAGCCCATATGAACGAATAAATAAAAATAAAGTGCTCTTCCTCCTCTCTCTTCTGCCTGCCTACTAGTTTTGATACCTTCCTGCACCTTTAAATACACACACGTACGCACACGTGCACACATGTATGCATATACATATACAGAATGATATAGATATGTAGATATAGATATAAAATATGTGTGTGTTTCCAATTCTATTTAACTGCTTGCATTAGTATATTTCTGAAGTATACTAACTTTAATGTCTGTACCCTTGCTTTTATTTTCAAATTTAAGAGTTTGAGCATTTGTCTTTAGGAGATCAAGACCAAGAACCAAAATACTTGGTCTAGTTAGATATATCTCTGACATCAGTCACTTATTCCAATTTTTGATCACATATGTAAGCAGAGATATTTTGCATATTATACTAATGATAATTGTTTTATTAACTAGTTTTAATGTGTATTCATCACTTTCATTTCAGCAGGGACATTGAGACATACATTTATTTATCTTTTTCAAAATCAAATCCTGAACCTTGCCTTTTATAGGCTGTATCATTTTTATAAGAACATAAACAAACAGCTTTCTATTCTTAATGAAATTACCATTACTTGTAAGCAATCACTGTCCTTTTTTTGGGTAATTGATACTATCAGTATTGTGAAAAATATCAGTCAATAACAATACAGAAGAGATGCTTTATATCAGAAAATATTGATTTGATAGACTTTATGTTGTGAAAAACTACACGTCTTTATGCAAATGTTAATATTCTCCATCTAAATTTTGCTCATACCGGAGAATTTCAATCCATCCATCAATCTAGTCATCCACATATCCAACTATAATTAAGAGTCATCTTATAATACACATCCAGTCTGTAGGAGGCCCTGGTTAGTACTGGAAATAATTCTAATTTGCAGTGGTTATACATTTAATCAAATAGCTTTTCCCAAATTTATTTGTTTACATTTTATTTTTAATATGACTCAGAAATTGTTAAGGTTCCCATATTTGGTCATATACTTTTATTTTTTAACTTATTACTTGTAAATTATGGTAGAAACAGTACTTCTAAATGCTGTCTGCATTATGATAGCCCATATATGACTATGGTCATCAGTGTAACTAAAATCATATTAGATCAAATTTATTCTTGACACGGCCAGGGACCTTTATCCAGCTCTGGGGCACAGAGATCGTGTGGTTACTATATCACATAGATATCTTACTGGGAATGCTTGTTGGGAATTGTGTTAACTTATGTGCTTTGTATTTGAATATCAAGGGTTACCTGTAGAGATAAACAGAATAATCACTAAGGTGTATTCTTGTAATGATTTGAATGATTTGATTTTTAACTTGCCTAGACTCTTTAAAAAAACAAAACAGAACACTGGATCTTTAAGTAAGTTGAAGGTGGCATCATAAATCAACATCTGTGTTTAATGCAGTAAATTTCCCACCAATAGTCTAACTTATCCTTAACTGTATAAATGATCCCCATTGCCCTAATCGCCTGACCTCCTCTCCCATATCTTCGAGTAACCACAAATTTCAGTCAATTGTCTAAAAGTCTGTTTTCATTTGATTTGGTTCATTTGTTTTTTCTTCTAGTGAAATCATATGATATCTGACTTTCTCTTTTTGACTTATCTTAATCAGCATAATTCCCTAGATTCTTATAGCAGAGAAATTTTATCCCAGTACCGGGAAAGGATGCACTTTTCTTTAAAGTGAAGTAAAAGGAATCAATTATATGATGAAAGAAGAACTAGACTGGTGGTGGTGAACTAATCGTAATATATACAGATGTGAATTTATAATGGTACACACTTTAAATCTTTATAAAGCTACAATGCCATGATAATTCAATGCAATCATTTTAAAAGATAAAATAATATTTTTAAAATTCCAGCAAATTTTGGTGTGTGTAAATTCACCATTACTTATTTTCTTTGGTATCTGCCTCAGGATCATTTTTACTGACTCTTCTCTCACTGTTTTCCTTTGTAGTCCTCATCCTTCTTTCGTTAACAGGTAGCATTGGTGTGAATGACATGCTTGTCCCTTTAGGAAGTGAAGTTGTCTTTAGTATTCTGACAATCTGTAGTTAATAATGTATGTACCACAGTAACTTTGGTAAACAGCTGTGTCATATGCTTTATGAATTATATTAATTGCAATTATTATAATCGGTTATATTAATTAGTAATCATTATACGTGAATTATATATTTTGCTGGGTTTTGCCAGTAATCTGATCTGTAAAAATCTGTTTGACAGAAGGTTGTATAATCTGAAAAATGTTTCTTTCAAATTATGATGAGTATTATAACCATCTTTTGTGTGCACTAAAATTTCTCCTTAGATTAACATGGCTTTAACTTACCCTATATTGAGTTTATCATCTTTTGCTGCATGTTATCCTACCCATTTCTTACTTGTTTGCAAGTTGTGTATTGCTAGTTAATCTTTTTAGAGTTTCCATTTTGTTTACATTTGAGTCTCTGCCTTTGAAATTAACATCAAACGAAATATTATTAAATCTCTTATAGTCCATTTAACTCAAAGTATGCCTGTAATAAATTTAATACTAGTGAATTATGGATGATTATGAAAAAGGGACTCACAGTTATGTGAAGTTGGTAGTTTTAATATTGGTGGTGACAACATTACTATGACATTGATACTATGGAAATTTACTTTGATTTTCAATGTTTAATTAATGTGCATTGTGAGTTTCAAAGACCTAATGAGTTGGTCAAATTATTCTTTAAGTACAAACTTATGTATTCAAACATATATAACAAATAAATTGGCTTAACCTTAAGCGAAGGATGAATAGTTCATAAAAATCAATGAAGTAAAGACAATGAGGTATTCACTGCTTCATGTGATAATACAGATAAAAGGCCCACGACCCTCCTGGAGGTGATGGGCAGAGTAGTAATGAGATGAGTAGATGAGTTAATACTTAGATAAGTCTGAATAGATGAATCAAATTAACCTGATAAAGGAATTATGGGAGAACGAGAACAAGGTGAAAAAAAAGGACATTATTGCGTAGAGAGGTATCAACAGGTGCAAAAGTACACCTGGGAAAAATGTTTAAGTATGGCTCAGAGCATGGTAAATTAAGGTTTTGTCCTAAGAAAAGGATAACAGGGCTTGTTTTAGGTTTTGACTGGTCCATTTTGATGACTGCTGTGGGAAGCATGAGCATGGGGGGACAAGCCTGAAGTGAGAGCTTAGTCCTAGGCGTACTGCAGGAGTCTGCTAAGGCACAGTTTTGGAGGGGAAGTATTGCATGGTGATGCCTCTGATATTCTTGGTTTATGCTGATTATCCCATTTTTATTATTGATAGATTTCATTCCACCCTTCCCTTTCACTCTCCAAAGTGTGTTGCTTTAGTTGATAATTTATATGATCACTTCAGACATTTTTCCAGTCATATATAAGAGGTAGAAGTTGGGTGTAGATGGCAGTGGAGGGGATTGGAAATCAAGATGGCATCCACCCTGTGCATGGTGATGCTGCTGGTGACACAGAGGTAACAAGTAGGGCCTGTCTGATGGCTCAAACAGGGGATGGGGAGAAGTGTAGGGATTTTCTTTTATGGGGATGAGATTTGGGATGGTGACAGCATCTATAAATTTGAGACTTGGGAGAGAGCTCTGGGGTAGAATTCCTCTTTAGAAATAATTATTTTATTCGCAAGATTAGTGATCCTCTGTGTGAACCCTCTGATCAACTGGCTCAAGATGAAAACTGGCAAATATTTACCTTTCAGGGTGGAACATGGAAGGTGTATAGACATAAAAGCTGGAGAGAAAACAGTGAACACAGGAAGATGATCTTGGTGTGAGTGTGACCAAGGAAGGGAATTCCAAAGATTTGAGAAAGGTGACCAGAATGTTCAATGTAGCTGAGAAGGATGCTAAGGGCAGGGCCTGAAGGTGTCTGTGAGATATAGTAGCTGCATAATCTCTGTGGCTCACCTGAAAGAATCTTAGACACGTAGACCTGAACTGAATCGTGAGTAGGAAGTAAGAAAATGTCTCACTGAAGGTTGGGATCACTTTTAAATAAATGCGTTCACCACTAACTTTTAATGCAGTCTGTAGAGAAGCGTTGCGAAAGATGCATAGCTTAAAACTATGTAGTGTAATGATGCAGTGTTCCTTCAATAAAGCAAAGATACATGCAGTTAGACACTTGAAGGGCTGGAGACGTGTGGATTCCAACTGTCAGTGGTTTACAGGGGTCTAGAGAATGTTTTTTTAAAGAAATTTGCATATACTTCTAGACTCATATTTATTAAATTGCTTTTGCAATATGGTTAATGCTGCATTAAGAAATGCTTTTCTCACCATTGAAATTTGAAAAGTTCTTGAACTCATTCAGGTAAAACGAGTTTTTTTTTTTTTTTTTTTTTTTCGGCTCACCTTTAGTGTGAATCTGCTTTAATTATGCCCCAAACAGGAGATACAACATGCCATGCTTCCTAAACATATTTGGCGATTGACTGTTTTCACAGCTCTGCTAGCTCCTTAGTGCTGGAAACCATGTCAAAATTAGCCACACTCTGGGTCAATCTGGGGGTCTCGCACAAACTAGCTATGTGGTCTTGGGCATGGTGCTTACACTTGCAGAGCTGAGCTTCCACTTCTGTGAAATGGAAATAATCCACTCACTCACTGCAAGACTGATATTCAGTAGTTTGCACACTTCCAGCTCTGCCCATGTTTTATGACCAGTGGCCATTGTAGTTGGTATGAAATACCTTGACTGTCCTATCCATCTGAATTTATAGTGCCATTTTTGAGAATCAAACGAGGTCCCTGTACAAGATATTTAGTATAGTGCCTAGTAGTAATATTCGGTTATTGCTAATCCATTCATGTTGCTGTTATTCTTTGAAGGCACACACATAAGAAGCCCTTCCTGAGTCTAATGAGGAAAGGCAAAGAGAGGATAAATGAGACAGGAGATGATAAAGAACTGAAGGTCGCCAGTCTGGTGTCCCCAGAGCTGAGTGCATAGGTTGTTGAGCCTGGGGACAGGTATTCTGGGTGAAGAGCTACGTTTGGAGGGATGGGAGATGCGGGAAAAGAGAGAAAGTTGAGGGACCACAAGTTCTTTGTGTAAGAGAGTTTACACCGTTCATGTATTATCCTTGTCCAAATCTCTTTTGCTGCTTTTCTTTTACCACATCATTCGTATTGGAACACAACCCTGTTATCAATAGAGAAGCAGCAGAGGCATTTAAAAACCACCTACTTTTCTTTTCCTATTTTCTAGAAACAGTGCGATGTGAAATCAATATGTCCTAGGGGGAGCAAGAGTAGGCATTTACGAAGCTTATCAAAACCAAATTTAAATTTCAGTTACATTGAAATTTGGAACCTGTTTCGCTGATTGGAGATTTTAGAAACAAACATCTATAATCTGTCTTCTCCACCTCCTCACATGGCGGAGGCTGTTTTCGAGGTGGAAAATAGATGAGTATATACTCTCTGTTCTTTATCCACAATTGGAATCAGTCCACTGTTTCTCTCTGCGCAGAATGTAACTCATGTTCATCAAAATGGTTAAAGGCGGGGGTTTATGTTCAGCACGACTTTCTAGAGACAGTCTGGGAGAGAAGGGCGGGTGTGGAGTCTGGAGCCAGGAGCCAGACTGTCTGACTCTGCCACTGACGAGCTCTGTGACCCTGGGCAACTTACTTAACCTCTCTGTGCCTCACTTCTTCTCTGGACAACATTGGCCATTTAGAATCTTCTCATGTAGTGGTTATGAAGATTTAATAAGTTAATATTTTCAAAACACTTACAAGTCTGCCTGACCCAGTAGAATTATTATAGAAGCAACGCATGTTAACTCTAGACAAATGGTGTCTGTTAGCAAGCAAACATCAGACTTAGTCATTGATTTTTTTCTTCCTGAACTGAATATTCCTAAGCAATTGGAGGAATTATTAATACCAACCAATCTCTTCAAGGGGCTTTTTGATGTGTTAATCCAGGAAAGACTCTAAAGGCTTATGAAATGATGGCACTGATGTCACCAGGCTTTTGGATGTGACTCTAAGTGGTAGACTATGTCTCTTGTATGAGGAAAAGATTAAAACAACAACAACAAAAAACCTAAACTTTTCTCATGTTGGATGAATGTGTCACGTTTTCACTTTTCACGGCAGATCAGATCGTAACCTAGAGCCTCGGCATTCCTCTGTGTTGCGAGTGTGCGTGTGAGAGCTAAATTCACACCATTTCTTTATCATTATGTGATGAGACCTGTCACCCCACTTTATGAACAGCCAATTTTTAGCTCAGGGAGCAGCCAGGGGCAGGTCATAAAATAAAGGATTATAGAGCAAAGATAGGAGTGCAAGAGAGGCATCAGCACTTCTTTCTGTATTTAACTCAAAGACGATGAGGTCTGCCTAGGGAGCTAATACGACTTAACTGCGTTTGGGCGAAAAGCCAAAGGCAAATTGTATTTCGAAGAGAGAAGGTCTGGCAGTCCATATGCTGCATAGTCCTGGTCAGTCAGCAGAGATGTGTGGCCATTTCACACAGAAAATAAAAGGCAAAAATGGGAACTGGTATGTTCAAGAACACATTATTGACATGGAGGGAGGCCGAAGGGCAATTGATAACCTATCGGGTCTTACCATGATTCAAGTGCAAATTGTTGGGAAACAGCTGGCATCTTTGCCTGTGGAGTCAGTCTCCCATAAACTGAAGTTGCGCTCAGCATGCTCTGAATCAGGAGCTAGTGGCAGGGAATCAGGACCAAGGGGGGCAATTGGACTCACATGCAGATACCTCCTTAGTGTCCCAGAGAGTCAGGACGATGACAGGGAGATGCTGATGCAGTACAAGTCCAATTCTGCCCATGGGATTTGTGTTGGATGGTGAGGTTAGCATTCTTAGATAGATTGGGTATTCTCTGCTCAAAAATATCCAACTTGGTCATGCTGGTTCGAAAGGAGGGTGTCGTGTCCTTCTAAATCATTCTTTGTTCCTTGACAGTTGTCCCTCTTGACCATGACTTTCGGGTAGTGTCAAGCTATGAACCCCATACTAACTGCCATGGTGTTGTAAATTTGGCAGTTGGCTTAAGTGTTGGTGTAAAAGTCCTAAGTTAAATTTCAATTTTTTATTCATTCATGTATTTATTTACTCATCAGGATTTTTTTTATTGAGCCTAGAAATGTATTTAGAGTAGGAAGACAAAGTTAACATGATCCTTAATCATCTTGCACACGCACATGCACACGCACATGCACACACACACGCACTTTAAGGGCAGAAACTGCTACCATCTCCAACAGCAATTATAACTAAATCCAGCTGATTATTACAAGTGGTTGCTATGGATTTCTTAAAAAATGTGGCCTAGTTGTTTGAACATAAGAAAATAGCTTGCTTACAGGTCTCTTTATTGTATTAATGATCTAAATTTACTCTATCTAAATTTCCTAGCAAAATGGAATTTGTTAGGACAAGACGAAGCTCTTAGACGCCACTTGAATATTCTGTCAGGGTTATAAGAAGTTAGCTTTAACAACTATTGAGTTTCTGTCTTCCATATTCATTCATTTAGTGAGAAAGAATTGCTGTTCTGACTTCAGCAGCAGGGTCAGGCTAGAGCACGTGCCTCATTTGATCTAAGCTAGTAATAGAAGAGGCAAGGGGAAGGAATATACTAATTGATTTAAACCAATGAGGACCTGCACTTTGGCTGGGGATGAGGTTGGCTTCTCCTATATAGAGAGGTAATAATTGGTATACATTTAGGAAATGGGACTAGGGAGCTGGATGCTAGTTAAACAGCATTTAGTTGTCTGACACTTAAGTGGCAAAGCTGATACTAGAATCTAGCATTTTGGATCCTCAAGGGGAGAATGAATGTTTCTCTCATTGTTTACGATTCCCTTTCTACTTCTGTTCATGTTTGACTATTACAGTCTCAGATTTGTTCTGTCACTTAAAATCTGGAGGAATTATTTATTTGTTTGCTTATCAATAACCTATTTCTTGCTCCTTAAAGCATCAACTCTCGAAGAAAAAAATATTCTCTTTGTATACCTCTACGTCCCAGGTGCGTAGGTCAATACCCACCATAAGGCAGGCAGTCTACAAATGTTTATTATATGAAGGAATGAATTCTAATTCTAGAAATTTATACTAATAAGATAATGGAGTTATAAGGATGTCCGTCCTAGTTAATATTCCAATAGCAAGGAACTAGAAATAGTCTGTATGACCCACAGATTGACTAAGTCACTTGTACATTATCTATGTAACAGAATAATCAATAAAAGAATAAAAGTGAGAATCAAGTCATGATTCTCTGTTTATTGATTTGGAAAAGAAATATTATTGAATAGTATTGAATTATTGACTATTATGTTCCTAGTCAGAAAAATAAAGACTAAAATTTCTCCTCTAAAAGAAATGTGGCTTCGCTGAGATTTAAGTAGGGTAAATGGTTTCTGTTTTAATTTCAAGGTAACACAAAGATGGATGTCAGCAGAGCATTTTGCTAATATCTTTCCAACTTTATCTCTAACCATAAAATTCATGCCTACTCTTTAAAGCTGAGTTCCCTGAGGGAACCGCATTCTCTTGACATCCTTCTTAGGTAGAAGTTTATTGCTCCGCAAAGCTCAGAGCATTTTGAGCTTGTCAATCTCTCATGGTTTGATGCTGTGTTCTCTTATTTCTTGGCTTTCTTTGGCATGCGCAGCCCCCTCATGAGCAGCTTGGAGAGATGATACAGGTGACTCTGGGCTGGTCTTTGATGCCAGGTGTAGGGAGGACAGACAGAAGCATGAGGTAAAGGCAGGAAAGTCCTCATCGAAATAAAAGATTTGTGTGAAGATGGGCCCTGGTGTTAGAATGAAATTGAAAAAAAAAAAAAAAAAAAAGATGATAGTAAAACCCTAGAAGTTTGGAAGAGAGAGTGGTGGTTGTGGACAGTGATAAATGCAGAGCTTCAGACCCTCGGCTCACAGAACGTGCACAGAGCAGTCAGGGCATGGAGTGAAGGCGGGGCCCCTATGGAGCAGATTTCAATTTGTGCTTCTGTGAAGTCGTGAGAAAACTTGTTTCTACATGAAAAGCAGCCAAGCTGTAAAGAATAATTGCGTATCACTTAATATTCCATGGGCATATATCTATTTTGCATCCTCGTAACTCCTCTCCAACAGGTTTTATTTGGAGTCACATGTAAATTAGCCGATGCATGCTGGAATTTTTTTTTTTTTTTAAGTTTTCAAACAGTTGTGTTTAAATGTTATTTTTCCACAATGAAAATCTTGTCCAGACACAGTGAAGAGGGTTCCGTCGCCTCACTTTATAAAGAGCCAAGACTGTGTCATGCTTAAAAATAGGCAGCCAGCGCTGAAAACATTGAATTGGCAGCAGCAGTGTCGCCTGTGTCTCCTCACAATGCAGCCCAGTCTGCTCCCACAGAAAAGCCTCCTACAAAATGTCACACCCAAGGAACTAATCCCCGGATGTGTTAGAAATGACACCTGAAAATGGCAGTTACCTCACTCTCTGTGATGCATTCTCCTATCAAGAAGACACTCCTGTTTATTTTTCCACTGTCTTTGCTATTGAGATTCCGAAGCCCTTTCCTTACACGAGGCTTTCATACTGTGTAATTCTAAATGCTCTTACTATACAGTCAGTCAGGTATTAAAAAGGCAATGAAATCCAGTCTGCCTCGTTGTCTGTGACCAGTGCAATTGTTTCATTAGAGAGAATCGTTAAACCTGAAGATATGTAAAGAGAATGGGGATTGGCTTTTGCAGTCATAAGGGGTAACTGCATAAATCCTAAACTTCTGTCGATAAAAATACCATCCCGGAGAAAATAATCAACCCCAAGAACTCTGCCTAGCAGATTATTTCTCCTCCTCTATGAGTTAGAGAACCAGAAATGGTAAGGGAAATTCCTTTGCTAAGGGAATCAGGGCTTGAGGTCCCATAGGCTTACTTATTTATAGGCCAGAAATTGTTGGCAAAATGTTCATGTAAGGTCTCTTGAGTATTCAGACTGTCAAAGTTGACATCAAAAATGAGTGGTAGTTTTTCATTTTTCATGACTTTATCCATGTGGAAATGTGTGTGTTGGACCACAAACCTGATGGAGAGTCTATCAAATCTTCCATGGAAACAGCTATTGACAAAATGAAGAAACGTTTTAGAAATTAGAAAGATCAAGAGTTTAAATATTTGCTGACAAATTCACTGTCAGTAGGACTGGACTTGGCAAAATCCTGAAGCAGGGAGAAGACATTTTTATAACCAATACATTGTTTTACTTCCCTTCAACAGAGCCATAACATGGTATGCTGACTCTCCCATCCTGGATCTTTTATGACATGTCGTTATATATGCATACACTTTATCTCATTTAATGTGCACCCATTTGACAAGGCGAGAAGCTGAACTGAGAGAATTGGAGTATGCCCGAGTGACAGTTCTGGGACTGATGTCCCTATTCTAATGATGACAAGGACTTCAAATCTCTGTTGCTTCACACGTTTATTTCTTGCTCTCACAGAGGTTGGTGTGGGTCTGGGTGAATATTAGGGCAGGAGTTAGAGAAGTTTTCTGTCATCAGACAGCAAATATTTTAAACACGGGAACCAAGAGATAACTGTTCTTGCCAAAAGAATGAGTCACTTACACATGGAACAATTGTTTTTCGTTAGTGAAACATACAGAAACAGGCTGCAGTTTTATCCATCGGGCCTAGTTCCCTGAATTCTGCTCCTGGCACCAGTCCTCCGTGTATGCAGCCTCCCAGGCCTTTGGTCTTAGGACTCTCCCTAGAGGAGCAGGTGATTTTATGAGAGAGTGGTTTTGTGGTTGGAGAGGTGAGCCCCACAATGAAATGCTCCCATCCATTAATGACACACCTCACTTCTGCTCCAACTGCACTGGTCACAGTGAGTCAAATGGACATGCCGAACTTAACAGGGTGGGTGTACTCTTGGCCACATTGACTACGGGATTGAAGACCATTCTCAGCAATCAGTTGAATGTTGACATTTAAAAGATGTCTCTGAAGGGACGCACATCCATTGTGAAGGCTCCAGAGACACCTGCGAAGTGACTTGAGTCACATCAGTGTAGAACTCTTTTCATAGCAAGAAAAAGAAGAGGCTCTGGGTTGAGAAATGGCAGGGAAAGAGAGAGGAACAGGCCCCTGTTCACACAGTGTGCAGTCACGTGCAGACCTTACCAAGATTGTTAGCTGGGGCTTCCTTCTAAATGGAGGTGTGCGTGTGCTCGCTTCCCATCCACATCCTTCAGAGGCGTGGGTCTCTTGATGAAACTTGAAATTTCTTAGATGAAAAGCACACGTGTGGATTTCCACTCAGGCCAGGCGTTGCTTGGCCTGTATATGAAGCCAGAAAGATGAGTTAATTCTTGAAGGAAATGATATTGAATCTGTATCATATTCAGCTGTTTTGATTTAGCAAGTGGCAGCATTTAAACACAAGGATATTAGGAAATTCTGGGATGGCACCTATGCTTCTGAAAAAGGAACAGCTCAGGTGGATGAATAAGATCTGAAGTTGCACAGCTACAGAAGCAGCAAAATACTGGACGATGCCTAGGGATTTGGGGGGATAGCTTAAATATGCAATAAATCCATTAATGACTTTGGGGGGAAAAGAAGGGTGGAAGAAAAACCTCCCATGTGCTAGGTAGCTGAGGCAAAATGGGCAATGGGAAGCTGGATAATACCTTTTATAACTGCCTATTCGTTTCGCATGTCTGTCAGAGCCGAATTCTGGCTAGGTCTTTGGCAATGGAATCATGTGGGGAAAAACTTCCAGCTGAAAGACCTAATAAGAATTTTAGGGCTTGAATAGTGAAACAAGGAATGCAAGTTCTCATCTCTATCAGAATTAATGAGTCGGCTGCCGGTATATTCAGTGACAAACATCAGGGATCATGTTTTCATGTAGAACCAGTTATAGGCCATTGTTGCATTGTTAAATAATATTGATATTTTCATATACTCTGAGCTATAGTGTATAATCCCTTCTAATTTTTGAGAAATCAGAATACATCTTCAGATGGATACATTGTTTTCCAAGGAGAGAAATTGGTATTTTGTATTTTTAGGAAGGATAAATTCTCAAGGAAAGTAAACTTAACAAAACTGTACATATCATTATTCTTCACAATATAAACTAAAGAATACAGCATTAAAATACTGGAGAATTTTTCATAGGAGAGAAAAAATGGTTAAACTAACAGTAAAAAATTATACCTTAAATTGAAAAATCCTGTTGGATTCAAAATCAAAGATATGGAAAGTAGTAAAAGCAAGGGAGGGCATTGTTATTTAGATACATCAGTGAAGTGTTGGTTTCATCCTAAGAGGTCACCAGATTTAACAAATAAAGAAACAGAAAGCCTAGTTAAATTCACGTATTAGATGTGGCATACTTATTTTAAAGAGTTATCTGTTGTTCATCTGTGATTAACATTTACCTGGGTTCCTTGTATTTGTGTCTGGAAACTCTGTGGTTTACAACAGATATTTGAATTTGATAGATGGATCTTACAGTAAAGATTTTCCATACAGTTACATCATATTGTGAGTGGTTCCCTCGTTCCATAAAGTCATTGCAGACACTGAATTATTGAATATTCAGCCATTGCTCCCAGGAGAAAGAGCATTAGATTCCTGTGAACTTTTGGTCATAACGCTTGGTCAACTGTACATAATTTTGACATGTATGCGTCTTTTAGTTTAAGGATGAATTGTTTTATATATATGTGTGTGTGTTATGTGTATATATATGTATGTGTAAATATGTATACATATAGGTGTGTGTATATACACACACACACACACACACAGTTGACCCTTGAAACATGGGTTTGAACTGGATGAGTCCAGTTTTAAGCAGATTTTCTTGTTAATTAGAAGACGTAAACTTATAATATAAATAAATACCATGCCACAGAGTAAACATATTTTCTCAGGAACCTTTTCTGTTACTTTATTGTAAGAATACAATATACAATACATTAAACATACAAAGATTTGTTAATCGACTGTGTTATCAGTGAGACTTCCAATCAACAACAGGCTATTAGTTGTGGGTGTCAAAAGTTATTCTTGAATTTTCTACTGTGTGGGTAACATGCCCCTAACCCATGTTGTTCAAGGGTCAAGTGTATTTCTTTCAAATAATTCACTATATGTGCTATTTATTTATGGCTGTACCTTCGCTGTGATGAGTTTAACATTATCTTGACTCTGGGAAAAATTGTCATAAATTTCTTTATCTTTCAATTAATATATTGCCAAGAATGCTTTTGTATGTTTAATTTCATTTTTTTTAAATAGTTTTATTATTTCATATCGCTCTCTGCTTTTTCGGATATTGAATCTGTACCTCAGACTGTGTGCATTCACACCACACACACCACCAGAGTCCCTGAGTCCTTGACCCCCACCTTGTTCCCTCATTCCTTCCCTTGGACCCCACCCCTGAGTGACAACTTTGCATCCTGTGAATTTTGTTGAGATCAGAAATGTTAAGAAATGAACAAAACCAACCATTTCATAAATGCTAAGAACTTTTCGATTTGGCTTATACAGAGCTGAGAATCTCCCCTTCCTTTTTCTGGATGTCATCTGTTATAGGTTCATTATTATCGATTCAAGGCACACCCAAACCTAAGCCTGAACGAAACTCACCGAATACCAGTAATATTTTCTACCTAAGGCAACTCACCTTCTGTTATCTCAGACATGTGAAACCATGACGTAAACAAAAGCCAAGATGCAAAAAAATTGTGGCACTAACTAGACTGCAAAGGGACTCCTGTTCACAGTGGAAGAGCTGACCCTGGACAGCAGACATGGCCCTGTTCAGTGTCAATGCAGAAAGTGAGCATCCGGAGGCTGAATTTTGTTCCATGCTGCACATGTTCATGAATGAATATGAATGAACAAGAATGTGCTTCTCGGGACACAAATAGATTTTAGCAAGTAGGCAGATTCACATTATGGAATGTGAGAATTATGAGGCACAACTGCATTTGACTTCTAAATTAACAAATGAAGACACACTTGAATAGTAGAGAATACACTTCAGTAGTAGAGACTACTTTCCATGGATAATTACCTGGGTAGATGACTCCCCATTTTCAGTAAGGATAAAGCCAACTGCCCATCCTCACTTCATTGCAGGGCCAGTGCTGGGTACTTAACATCCATTATTGAATGATACTCTCATTTTATCACAGCAGTCCTGCAAAGTTGATGCTATTATCTGCGTTGGTCCAAAATCTCATGGCTTTTAAGAGAGTCGGAATTGCTACGCATGCCAAGGAGTACTCAGGATGGGACCTTTTACCCTACTGGATTTCTTAATAACAGTTTTGTAATGCCTATAAATATCTTAATGGTGAACTGGTGCTGCCCACACACTTTAGTTTAAGGAAAAGCTAATAAATCATGGATCCAGTATCGGCCTTAACCTTTGCTAACAATAGTGTTATTATGGTTCCATTGCAGCTGTGACTTGGCCATTCTAGAATTTCTTCTCTCAGTATTTCCTGCCATCGGCATTGGGTCGCTAAGTATTCATGTGTTGCTCGGCTGTGTATAGCCCACATGAAGCTATAATCCTCTGTCAGCAGCACAGAGATGATTTCCACGGAGACTGGATTTATGTCACAAAGGGAGGATTAAGAGTTCACGTAGGGACTAAGCCACAGGAGCCAGATAAATATTGAAAAATGGGGCCTGTTTTCATGCAAATATGCAAGTAATAACAAAGAGGGGAGGATATAGAAAATAGGACGCTTCAGTCAAAATGTTTTTAAATAGAAATCCTTCTAAAATTGTCTGAAATTTTCAGTACTTCTTGAGCTTGGCTTTGTTGATTCTTCTCTTTTCTGTGTTTCCCTCTTGGTTTCCTTTACAAAATTCCCCAGACAAGGAGATAACAAAATCCCTCTTCTGGTTGTGATTACAAATAATGGCTCCTGATATAGTCATTCCTTCAAGGCTCTTTTGGGTGGAGTATCTGCAGTTTTAGAACTGAAAGTGCTGAGTTTCACATTTACTTGTCAAAACAGACTGTTACATTAATGATCAGTTATCAAAATTAACAATTTATAAGCAAGTGCATTCTGAACATCATGAACTTGGACTGCATTTAAAGTACAGTGTTTTACCACTCTAATTTAATTCTGCTTGGTCATCTTCCTCGGAAACATGCCATTCCATTCACCCCAATATCCCTCCTAATTTGTAAACAAAAATAGAATGTCTGTCTAACCTAATAATAAAGCAATTAGAATTTAAGGATCATATAATCTCAATATTTTCTCTTCCTGTTTACACAATAAAGAGACATAGAAGAGCTTTTAATTATTGATATTATATATTGAAAAACGTAATCCTTTAGTACCAATCTTTTTTGTGAAAATGTATTTCCAGTATACACTCTCCCGTGGTAATTAATCTGCAAATATATGGATTTGATGTTTGAGCACATGCTTAACTTAGAGTCATTATGGGGCCTTGTGTTATTCTGTTCTATTGTCAAAGCAGGATAAAATCCCAACATTTTTCTAGAGAAGAGCTACTGAGAATGTATTAACCTGCCAATAATGGATTATTTAGTCACTTTCAAAATATACTGCCATCCTGTATTGAAGTGATCAAGGAATACTTGGCTCTCCTTGTTGGCTTCAATTAATAATGATCATAGTTCCCATAATTAAAGTAATAGTGTTAGTTTCAGTTCTCTTTGGCACTCATTAGGTTTGTCGCAGAGGTGTAAAATAGTCCTTCACTATATCAAAAGCATGTGCTCATGTGTTATTAAGCATTCTTAAGCATGTGACTCTTGAGGGAAGCATATGTTTTCTTTTGTTTAATGATTTCGCTGCTGTTGAAGTTAGCTTGCTCCTACTGTAATTATTCTTCCAGCAAGGTGTGCCTCTCTGTTTATTTGCCCCTAATCTCTGTGACTGTGAGCGTCATGTCCCTATTGTGTTGCTTTGAACAGGGCCCGTGTACATTTACTAGGCATTCACTTGAGAATTACCACTCTCATTGTGGAGCTGATAGCCTCTTATTTCTTTTCTTGAAAGTCACGTAAAATGCTAACAAACCCATCAATTAATGCAGTTACTTTCCAAATGAGCAAGATATAGGAGAACTCTGAACAAAACAAAAGTAAAATGGGGTGTAAATATGTGGTTCTTCTGATTTCAGATAAGTTGTGAAAGTGTGACTCTGAGAAATTGAACCTGGATTCACTTTGGCTAAGCCCTCTGCCCTTGTTTGAAGCAAATTTTATTATATTTTACTGGAATGACATTAAGGAGACACACAGTTTTGGAAGGAGCAATTGAATCATGGAGACCCAGAGGAATGTCTGAATTATGCCCAACTGAATTTTATATCTTTAGCTGTTTTTATCATCCACTTTAAATGCATAAAGTATGTTTAAATTCCTAATTTTCTTTATCATTTTCCTTTTTTTTTTTTTTCTATTTACTGGACAACATATTTGTCAGAATGATTAATATGGTGAAGGTTCGTGATGACTCTGAGTAGCATCAGTGAACAAATAAAATGCATCTCAACTGTCCTCGAGTTTCTTACAGGCTGTCTACATGCCAAACTGCTCTTGCTTCCGTTTGTTTGCCTTTCCTTCCATAGACTGTGCTCCTATTATTGTGAACAGTGAAACTGAGAGAAATGTTTGATCACTACTTTGAACATTTTCTGAGTCACAAAAGACCAGCTTGCTGTCAAGGACCTGGTCTAGGTCACTTTGAAGTCAATGGCACTTTTGTGAGAGACATTTTCGGAATCATCTTCATACTTAGGAATCCAGATCCCTAGATAGTTCCCACCTACCAGATAAGCCCAGGCAGTGGTTCTTTGCAGAATTTATAAAGCACCAACCTACAATCTTCTCCCCAATCTAATCTAAATGCTTCCTGTTAGACATTCTGAACTTGTAATAGTTCTAAAGTAAATGTTTGCTAATTTCATTAAATTCGATAAAGTCCATGGTAAATAATAATTTAATGTGCCTTCTTCCATAGCTTACATCCCTTAATTCATACCTTCCTTGATCCACAGGGAGAGGTCCTGATAGAAAAAGTTGTTGCCACAAAAATTTCAAGGATCCTTACCCACACTTTTTCATTCTTTCTTACAACCATGGTGACATCCTCTGAAGATTCCAAGTTGACCTTTTCCTTTTCTTGTCCTCAGGCCTTTGTGCATGCTGCTGCCTTTATTTGAAATGCCTCTGAGCTTTTCCCTGACTATTTTCTACATGTACATCAAGACATAATAAATAGGGTCTTCTATAGAAAAATGTTTTTGAAAACCATCTTTGCTCAGTCCCTTCTTTCTCTTCTGATGATTTATAGCATTCTGGATATTTCTGTTACAACATTACCACATATCATTTTAAAATTTCACTTTTTTTTTTCTTTTTTTTTACTTTTCCTACTGGATTATAACCTTTGAGTGTGAAAAGTGGATCTTATTCATCGTTGTGTCGTTAGGGCAGACAGTACGAGTGAACTGCTATCATCACTTGTGCAATTTTCTATAAAGTCATTTATTCTTTAGACAACCTCAGGAAACTGGGGATCAGAAAGGTAAACTTTATTCAGGTTTATTAAACTAGCAAATACATAGTTAGGATCCATATCATAGTTATGGTTACCCTAATTCAGTTTTCTTTACACTCTAAAACTGTACCTCTGTGAATATGCAATGAATGGTGGTGTTTCGTTTAGCAAAATAATAGACTCCTGTAATCTTGTCTTTTGTTGCTATTGTTTCTTCCAAGACCTTTGATGAAAAGGGATGTGAAAAGTATTCAAAGGTAGTTAGTCTGAAATAAGATGGCATTAAAATAACCAGAGTAATTATAACAGTTTTAGAGCAATACAATAATACAGTGATATTAGCTTCCATTTCATATTTGCTGTGGTTTAGAAGAACTATGGCCTTGATTCAGCCTCTTTATGTATGGAGGTTATGTTCTGGAAAGGAGTTTCATGCACTGAGTCAGTGGATACTGACACATTGCTCCTGGAGGAAACATAAGACTAGGTTCCTGTGAGCTTCTGGTCACACATTTTCATCAACCCATCAGTGTATCTTATTTTTTGTGTGTTTTTGTTTAAACACACAGTAGCGTTTATACGCTGAACTCATAGCCACTTTAACTTGTCTGAATTGAAGCTAATCGGACACGCATTATCCCTGGAAAGCACGTCATAGCCTTCCTGAGCTTTGGGACATTTTAGATAGCATTTCAGCACTGTGCTTTTACCGTGCTAAGCAGCTAAATCACCAGCCACAAACACACAGAGAGAAAGTGGCACTACATCGAACACGAGAAGGACCTGTGTTCATAATCTGGAGCTGTGGTCTGGCAGAAAGTTGCTTGTTCATACTCAACTGGGAACTTGTTGTTGTCCAGTGATTTGAGTAATTTTCTCTCTGTGCAAATCTGCAAGTGACTGAAAGTTCTCAGAATATTGATTTGAGGGTTACAAATCAATTTCAGTGATTAGTAAAATTTGCAGAAATGTACAGCAGATATGCAGATAACTGTACATCTGTCCTCACGTAGCTTGTCATTTCTGTCCTTAAATTGGAACCATATTACTCTCTATCTTATCTCCCTTTTGCTGTTGTTACTAGATATAGTTTCTATTGACTAAGCTATTTCTGGTGGTCACTTGGTTTTGCTACTTCAAGTACTTCAGATGAGAGAAACCTGTTTATTTTCTGTGGTTTGGTACATTGACTTATTTGCATGGCTCGCTATCCACCCAAGGTTTTGGGAAGATCTGTCATTAATGGGATCAATTATGTTCTATACAGTTATGTCTTCACAGATTGTTCTAAAATGAGTCCATTCATTTTGAGAATTTATAAAATTTGCTGGGTATAAAGTCGGTAGACTTGTTTTATTGAATTTCAGTTGATCAATAAGAAAACATCTGATTTCTCTTGGGAAATATTGCCCTTGTTTTATTCCAGTAGATAAAACTGAGTAGGTAGCTATTAGGAGATCACTCCAAGCTTCATTAAACTGGGATGTCCAGAAGCAAAGAAGAGGTAAAAGGTGACTGTTCTGTATGAGGCTGGCTTCTCCCATGTGGACCCTCCATCCCTTACGGTGAGGTCAGGCATTTCTGGAGGCTATAATAATTCTTCCAGGTCACCAGTGAATCTTTTAAGCTTTAATTTTTGAAATGGTACCCTAGAGGTCTTATAATTGAGGCTCTAAGCTGACAATTAATGGTTCCATAACCCATTTTATAAGCATGGTGGTTTCTATTTAAATACCTTGGCTCTAACTTACTCTCCATTCAGACTATAAAGAATCTACTCTTAAAAGCCTAGAGTGTATTCAGGACTCCAAACTAGGGCTGGTTGATTTACATCCCTCTGTGTGACATACCCCTGAAAAGAATGAGGAGTCAAGTAGGAAAGAGAGAAAGAGGAATCTTAATTGCACTGTGCCATTATCTGCATGAAAGTTTTGACCAGATCACTCAGGCTTTCCTGTTCAAATCAAAAAGGTCAGTCTAGAGTCTAATTCTCTCTCCTCTTTTTTCTCCATTGATTGTTCCTTAACTTGATGAGTTTTTTTGCTTCTTGTCAGATAGCCTAACTTAGATATCAGACACCAGATCTGCAGA
The DNA here is from genome assembly GCA_004363575.1 of Solenodon paradoxus. Lineage (NCBI taxonomy): Eukaryota > Metazoa > Chordata > Mammalia > Eulipotyphla > Solenodontidae > Solenodon > Solenodon paradoxus. The sequence goes on from RJWH01001314.1 coordinate 331,382, forward strand.
TCTTTCAATCATAGAAGTTGAAAGTCAAACTCATCCTTTGCCCAAATCTGGAAAGATAATTGACATATGACACAGCTATAAAATAACTATTTTATAAAATCCATAACTCAACTCACTAAATATTTTTATCATTTCAATGACAGTTCAGTCTTTGGAATTTCAATACAAGGAACAATGTTATAGATATTAAATATGTAAGTATTATATATCACATAGTTCTGTCATAGATGATTTTTTAACTGCTTTTTCTTAGCTTAAATGGATATTTTAGTCGAATATTAGATATCCCTACATATGAGTTGAATTTATATTCCTAAATGTTGAATTTTTTTTTCTGTTCTGCGTACAGAATGCTTTTAGATTATATAGAAAATGAATGACTTTTCCTTTTTTTGTGAGGGGAAACTGATCAAGGTCTGAAATAGTTTTCTGTTAAAAAATCGATTATGTCATTTCTCTCTACTAGTACTGTGCTTACCACTGGGCATAGGAACATAAAAAGTCCTTTGTAAGTTAAAAGTCGAAGAGCTTCTTAGAGGAGGCAATAGAATTAAGCAACATAGTGTCCATTCTTTCAACAAATATGAGATCAACTGCCTCTCTGTGCCAAACACTTCTAGGAATATGGATTCTGGAATTTCAGACTTTTATTCGAGACGGGGAGAGAGAGAAAATAAAGTGACTCCTATACAGTTGTCAGTCAGTGATATGTAAGATGGGGGAAATAAGCAGAATCAGTGGATGATGAGTGATGAGAAGTGCAAGTTTAGAAGGACTGATCAAGGGTGGACAACATGAAATCAGTTATGCAAAAGTAGAGAAAAATATTGGAGAGGGACCTGGGATTACCAGGGAATCGGGCAATATGTTTTATTATTTAAAATTGGGTGGTCACTAATAGGTGATATGTGAACAGAAAATGAGGAATGGAGACCAAGCCATTCTGCAGAGTATAAAGTCCCCGAGGTGGGTGGGAACCTGTTGGTTAAACAATGGTTAGGAGACTGGTCGGTCGCAGGAAGCAGAGAGGCGGGTATAATGAAGACGAATTCCGAGAGAAAACCGAGGCCCAAATCACACTGAGCCACAGGGGTCAGACTGTGCTCTGAGAGAGATGGGTTGCCTTTGACAGTTTTGAGTGAAAGGCAGTCATGATTTGGCTACTGTGCTGAGAATACAGTGCATGCATCATGTGCCATATTAGAATCCCAGCAGAAGTGGCAGAGGGCCGCTGAATTAATCCTATTCCTATGGAAAGGGCAGAGGACAGACATTCTAGGTAGTGCCTGCTGGACTGAGAGCCTGAGAACTGGGCCCCACTGCATGCGACGGTGATGCACATGCATGTCATTTTGAGGAATTTGGGCTTCTTCCTGCTTTTCTTCTGGAGTCTTTAAGATTCGAAAGCAAGCAGTAGCATGGTCACTTCTAGAAAGAAAACGCCTGGTGGCTGAGCAAGTCTGGGGAGCCTGCTGCACTCAGCCCAGGCAGTTGGGTGAGCTGAACAGCAAAGATGAACAGATGCATTTCAAAGGTGTCTTTGGGCCCAGATCATCCGATTTTTTACCTGAAAATGAAAAGAACACCACATTTGTTAAGTTCATTAGAATTGCATATCTTTGAAGGTCAAAAAAATATTAATGACCATTATTTATCAGGCAGCACATTTTCTAATGGCAGGTAAAAGCAATTTCTAAAATGAAGATTGTTCTCCATTTAGGACAAATATCAAATGAATGTGGTAGTTGTCTTTACAACTCTGAGAGTAAGGTTACTTTGCTTCTCCAAATAAGCTCTCATAGTTCATGCAGGCGGGTACACGCTCTCTGGGTCTTTCTCATGAAGCAAATTGCCATTGAGTAAAAAGGAAAGGGTGCAACTTCTTTTAACTCACAAATGGATCTGAGAGCAAGTCCTTGGTGAACTCTCTACAATGTAACGAGTAAACAGAAGGCTTTCCAGGGATGCTGTTAGAATGCCCTAGACAAGTATTTGCTAATGCATGAAGATTATTACTTTCTCAAAGCTTCCCTCTAAATATCGGTGGAAATGCCACTCAACTGGCCTCATACGTGAGTGTCCCTGTTGCATTTCACAGGTCCTTGGGGAATAAAGGTTTAGTACCATTTATCCAGTGTGTTTTGAACAGCAAAAGTTGTGAAAGACACGCAGGTGTGTGTCATTGAGAAAAAGCCAACTCTCAAATATTCATGAAATGCCTGCTATTGCATTTTAATTTGCTTTAGGAAATTGCCTACTTTGTTATTCATTTTTGCTTTGCATAATAGTTATGACAGCTCAGGCTGCTTTCTGATTCTTAGGCGTCTGTGCAGATGCAAGATTTCTCCGATTACTCAGCATACAGATTTTTCTGTAGAATCATAAATTGAATTCCTTTCATGAGAAGGTAATTTACACTTTAAGGCATATTTTTGTTAATAAACGAGATTCTTTTGAGTGCCATTTCTTTTCCGATGTCCTGAAATAAAAAAGAAATTCTGTCTCTAATTTTTTTTTTTTCCTTCCCGCCCTCATTTTGGCATAGTTTTGGTTAGGAGGAAGAATATACCAGTTATTGCTGAGGTTATGTGGTTACTGTAAGTGGATCAATTTTAGGAGGAAATTAAATTTGTAGCTAAATGGTAGGTTGTTCCAAAAATTGGCATTATGCAGAGGGTAGACAATGATGGAAGGAATTTGTAAATACAAGGAAAAGGAGATATTTGTAATAGGAGACATGTATTGTAGAAGTAAGAATAGTGGGCTGCTTTTTCAAAGGCAGAGTTGAAAATCAAAATTTAAAAGACGATTAGAAGCCCAATGTCCATTTAACGAGTAAATTAGCTAGATTGGATGTTCATGGCTGATCTCCAGCAGACACCAGGAGATCTTGACTTTGATGGTTATTATCTTTGGAATAATAGAACCACTGTTTTAGACTAAATGAAAATAAACTTGATTCCTCAGAGTCATGTTGAAGCTTTTTGTTTTCTTTTTCTCAAATTTTTGGTATTTATTATCTCTTTTGTTCACAATGCTACGTTCATTTTTGAATGTTGACATGGTATCTCTATTTCACATCACACCCACCATGAGAGTTTCAGCCCTTTCCACCAACTTTCCCAGTCTTTCCTTCCTGCCCCCCCACCCCACAGTTTGTTTCATTTCTAATTTAAGAAATATTTTCAGCCATCGATGAACATGATGCTCTCATTCTAGTTTATAATAATGCTATTATAAACTTTGACTTTGGACTCTCTTGGATGAAAAGTGAAGCTTCCTTAAGCCTAAGTGTCTTCATTTGCTAATGGGGGATTCAGTAGGGCCAACATTTGTGAATAGTAGACAGAATTGCCAAAAAGTTTTGTATGTTTGATTTTAATTTGATCTCATATTTTCCAAATAAGCAAACAAAAGTTCAGAAAAAAACAGTTTAAATAGATTAATTTTACCTGACTCAGTTTGCAGTAAATCTTCTTTTCACATGCTCTTTCCTCAATGCAGACTGTACTGGGGATAAAGAGAAACAAATTCAACACCTTGTCCCCTCCTCCTTTCTCATGCAGCTCAGGCTTTTAGTCTGTGTTCTTCTCTCCTCAATAGAACATTGTACCACCTGTACCTAGTTCCCGGATGTCTCTGGAGTTATAAACAAATATGTTTGCCTTTGCGCTTTTGCCTTCACTTCCTGCCTGCCTTCAGTCGCGTAGTTGTAAAATGCACGTGTTCAAAACAAATCTAGCCAAATCCAATTGGAACTCTTCGTCCTGGAAATTCATTGCAGTTTTATCATTGTCATCTTATAATGCTGGACTCAAAATCCAGATTTTATCTTTGTGGTTGCTAATGGGTAACTGTTGGTATTTCCAAAGCACGTCTTATCATGTTCTTTCTGTGTTCACTACAATACAGCAGAGAGATTCTGAAATAACCGCCCAGCATAGAAATTGAGGTAATTAGTCCATAACTCCTCCTGCCCTTAGTCTCTCACGTCACTCAGAGGACACAGCTACAGCTGTGCTGGTCTGTGTGATATCATGTTTGTCTGATTAAACCTCTGCTCCATGCAATTTATTATTTTTACAGCCCCTCGATGTGTTAAGAAGAATCAACTTCTCAGATGGTTTTCGAAAATACCAGACATGAAATCCCATAATCCCATTCAGAGGGAATGAATTCTGTGCTGAATGATGGCACATTCATCTTTCAGTCACCACAGAGACTTGGATCCTTTGAGTAGGTTGGTTTAACAGAGATCTGTGTGCCAAGAGCAAAGGCATAGCTTCTCTGTGGGTTTAGAGAGACTTAGCACTTTGACTCACAGACTGTCAACTGTTGACAGTCTGAAGGCCTTTCCTGAAGCTCTTATCAAAACCTAATACAGGCCTCAGCCACTCCATAACCTCATGGACCAAGACAGCCTTTAGATGTCTTAGGATAAGAGTCTATCTGGAGCCAGCAGCTACCTGATACAAATAACTTTCCAGAAAGGAATGTAACCACAGGATGAGCCAAATGTGTCCTTTCAGTGCATTTCATATCCAAGATGGTCCCTGAAGTGATCATTAGAACTAGTCACAAATATATGGTATATGGTAAGATTTTACTCTTCCCTTTTAATATAATTTAGGTGTGATTATGTGACTTATTTCTCTATGGAATGTGACTGGAAATGAAGTCTTGATTCCAGATGGAATTTTAAAGAGCCAGAGTGTGATTTAACTTGAGCAGGGAACCAATCTGTCTTCATTCTTGAGTCACTTAGAGGGATAGTATCGCCTACCAACCTATGTTGGACATACAGCCTTAACCAACATAAAACTGGCTGCTGTTTGTGATCTGAAAACAACATAACTCCTAGTGAATGTCACATTTTTATTGGTTTTTAAAGTTGTGTATAATTGAAATAACACTTGCTCCCAAAGAATGATTACATGCATTTTATGATATCTTTAATAAACATATTTCAAGAAATAGCTTTAGAACTAGGTAGGCATTTGGGTCCACCTCTGTGATGGAACTCTTACTGCTTTCAGAAATTTCAATGAATGATCTCAATTATCTAGCCTTAAATTTCTTCATTTGTATATAAGGGCAGTGCCCCTTACTGCACAGATTTCTTATGAAAATAAAATAATTGTCTGTAAGTCACCTATCAAAATTCCAAGGCAAAATAAACACTCAACAATGTGCTCCCTCCTACCCTTTCTCGGTTAAGTCCTGATTGATGGAGGTTGAGGGGTCATGTGAAATAAATGGTCTTTTCCTCAAGTATCTTTTAAAAGAGAATAAAGAATTTCATAGAAAAAGCACAGACTTAAGATATAGTGTAATAATCACTATTAAAGAAACACATACGAAGTATTTGGAAGCTCAAAGAACTGTTTATAGAAAAATCATCTAGAACTCTCTGTAAGCTGGAAACATCCATCCGGGAAACCAAGGAAAAGACGGGGACAAAACTGAAGTAGTGGTTCAAGTAAGTCATTTCCTAAAGAAATGCCAAACTCTTTTCTTTAAGCCCGTTTCATGAAAACCCATCCAAAGATCAACAGTTTTATTTACTTTGCACATTGGTGATAGCTCTTTGAGAACTTAGCTTCTCTTGAAGCTCGCCATGTGAAAAATTCATCAGCAGCAAGTTTGAAATCTTAAAAGTCTGACGTCTTTTTGAAGAGTGGCTAGCCCAGCAGCATACATAACAAGACTGACGGCTTCACATCAGAGAAGAAATCTTCCCAGCTCTCTTGCAACCAAACCTCTTCATGTGGATGATTTTTCACATCGCTCTCACGTTTTTCATGTTTCATTAGCAGCCTCATGTCTGACACTTAACATCAGTGCTAGAGCAGAGACCCTCTGATGAATTCACTGAATTCAATCTATTGGTCAGATATGGGCATTAAAAGCATTCTGGAGAATAAAGGGAGAAGCATCCTGGATACTGCATTTCCTGTGTTGCTAATGTACCAGGATCATTTGGCCCGAAAGAGGGGCACATATCTCTGGAAACACCAGAATACATTTCTTCCTGCTGATGACAGGCTGCCTTACCAGTAAAAGGTTTCTGAACAAAATCAGAAAACCATCGGAGGAAGTGGTATGGAGGAATAAGAACCATTTAGCTACAAAAATGTCATATACATTGAGGACAAAGCAACATGAGATGTACTATCATGCACAAAATACAGGGAAGCCTTTCCTTTTCCCTCTTGATTGGGAACTGCTATATGGAATGGAGGCGATAACTTAGTTGTCCCTGGGGTCTCTGAATCCTCAAATTATGAATTCACCTGCAGTGTTTGGAGTTGGTGGATAGAGACGACAGTTAGAGTGGTTGCCAGCTGGTTTTCAGCAGTTTTATAGGAATAGGAGGGTCATTGCTATTAAGAGATGAATCAGGATATACACAGTGGGACTAAAGCCACCGTTATTACAAGGGACTTTTGAATAAATCTTCTATGCCTGCCAGGGCATAGTTCTTCACTTACAACATGAAGTGTGGATTTTAAATGAAAAGCACTTTGAACTCACCTGTCATTATTTTTAGCTGCATTCATAGGCAGAGCGAATGACTATGTGTTATTGTCGGTAGACTCTAAAGGGAAATATGAAATTTAATAAGGCAGAAAAATCACCCACTACATACCCTACTTGTATCTTAGAAACATCTTTAGTCACAAAAATATGAAGAAGATTGTACATAGTTTTTGGAAGACAAAAATATTAAGCTAATATTACTTTTTGCCCCACATTTCATTTCCATGGCACTTTGGAAACAATGTGATTTCAAGGCTAACCTCCCTTTCAAGCCAAGTGATAAGATGTACTCAATTTTCATATCTCAACCTGGAAAAAATAATCTCTTTAGATTGTAATTGCTTTGGATTTAATCTTGAAGTTCATAGCTGTAATTTTCAGATGCTGTGAATCACTCTGGAGGTTTTGTTAGTCATTTGTTTGAAATTAGATTCTTTTCTTTTTGCCATAATTAATTTCTTCACATTTGATTCTCTTTGTATTTTTATGTTCCTTAGTCTTATTGAGGGCAATTAATTTGTCAAAAAATTAACTTAAACTAGACTTCAGTGGCTGTTGTTATTTTTTAGTTACATAAGATCAGAATTCCTCATAAACATTAACCCATTTCATAGGTTTGTTCCAGTCATAAACATATTGCTCTTCATGACTCCTGGGAATGAATGAAAACTTTGGGTAGAGTGATAAGGAGTGCCTTCCAACCATCTAAAGATGCCCTTAAAAACATACACAAATCAGCTTTTTATCTACTTAGTGATTAAATATCTGGATATGTTCACTTTTAAGCAAATGTCCTCTTTTTCTAATTTGAATTTTTAATGATACTCAGGGATTCAATTGAAGGTTTCAGAATCCCCAGCTTTACTGAGATGTATTTGACAACTAAAAATTGTTTATTTGTCAAGGTGTATTCTGTGATGATTTATTATATGTGTAATTTGTGCAGGCCTTAGCAGAGTCGAGCTAATTACGCACCCCTCACCCCTCCCAGTATGTGGGTGGAAGTCTTCAAGAGGAATATGGAACAAAACTCTTAAGATGCTGTCTGTTAAATCTAGTGGTAGTGCATGGAATTTTGAAAGTCAAATCTAATTTATTAAACAGCTTTAATGCACTGTGGGATACAAAGACTCTTTTAAGAGAGTCCAAAACTCAGGGAGCCCTTAGATTCCTGAGTTTTATGCCCGTGAGGGGGAAATGGTGGTGGTTAAATCCTCTCTGAAGACATCTCAAGGCAGAATTTCTATCAGTATTTTGAATCTACTCCTTTGGATACTCTCCGACTTCCTTCTGCCCTTGATGTGTATACCTTCCAGTTGATGCCTTTGAACTTGCCCTGTATTCCGAGTACTCTTGGCCAAAAGCTTGACCTGTTACCTCTTATTTCAACCTAATGGTGACAGCAGTGTGGGTTACCTTGAGACAAACCCGCTCCCTAATGTTTGACTGTCCCTTCACTCTAACTTTGCTTCTTGAATGAAAGAGACTTTGACATCCGGTATGACAGCCTAACATTTAAAATCAGTATAATTGAAAAGTTCCAAAACAATTAATAAGCACACTGTTTCCTCACAGTGAGATTCACAAGATTGCTGGTAGAAGATCACCAGCACTGGCTTTGAACTCTCTTTGATGAAAAGTGTCACTTCTTTAAGCCTAAGTGTCTTCATTTGCTAATGGGGGATTCAGTAGGGCCTTTCTCAGAAATGCTGTGATGTTTAAACAAGATAAACGATGCTCAAGTACTTTGTTTTCTGAGTGGTAGTATAATTTATATTTAGTATTAAGGATTGTAATTGATAATGAAGTATGGTTTATCACTGTAAAATAAAGAGGGTTTTTATGCTTAACGAGGGACCAGAGAGGCAAATCTAAATTGCTTTCTGTTTTAGTAAATAGAGGTTTATTGAAAAATAACCACTCTTATTTTTTTCATATATGCCTATGACTGATTTTATGCAGGATACAATGACAGAGTTGAGTAGCTGTGACAGAGGCGTCATATACCACAAAGACTAAGATATTTACTCTCTGGCTTTTTTTATCAAACATTTGCTGACTTCTAAATTCTTACTGACCATTCTCTGATTTAAATGATTTAATAGGTTTCAGAATTTGACCTGTTTTAATTATTATTTTAATGAACCATTACAATTTTTCTACATATGCCTCACCTATGCATACATGCACATCCATATGTTCCTGTATGTGCGCGCACACACACACACACACACACACACACACACACACACACACTCGTAGACACAACACCAAAGCATTCATGTGTAAAAATAGGACAGGTTCCACCAAATATCAATGTTAAAGGACTGAAACTCCATTTTGGTAGTCCAAGGACAAGATAAAAACACTCAATAAAACTTTAATCTCCAACTTATAAATTACTTTTTACATTAGAGTGCCTTAGTTGATGAAGGGAATAAACTGGAAACACATTTATTTACACTTAAGTGGTTTATTTTTCTGAAATGAATATGAACGTTAAAAGAATAAATGGACCAAGGAGCATATTGAAATAATAGTGAATGGTTTGAATTCATTGCATTCTATTCTGATGGACTCTGTGAGGGATGGAAACATTCTTAGTAGCAAGTCAATCTAACCAGAGCCTAAAAGACAAGCTACTTTCAAACCTCATTCAGAGTGTAATTAAAAATATTTCTATATCTGTCACTCTACATTCCACAGAAAACACATGAAAATTCAAAGACTGTAGTATTTTACTATAGAGATGTTTTTTTAACTGAAACCTATCTTGTCATCAGCTAAAATTGCAGAAATGTATTAAATTGAATTTGGTAATGAAACTATGTAACTGTCTTGTGGAAGACATATGTGACATCTTAATTTTCTTGCCTCTTCTAACACAGAAAGCATCAGCTATTCATTCATCATAGAGCTTTTACTAAACTTCAGTATGAAAACTTATGATAAATGATTAAGACACACCAGGCCAACTGGGAAGGCTCTAGTTTTCATTTTCAAGAACCATAAAAAGCTTTGACTTGCAGCTGTTCGAAGCAAGTTAAAATATTATCAGAATACCACCAACTCACAGAGCACAGCTGATATATTACCGGTGATTCTGTAAAATTATGGCGTTGTCCAATCCAGGAACCACCTGGTCCATCTCCTTTGATTTGAGAAGCACTGGTTGACTACAAATTATACTTGCTGCCCTAGGCTTGTTTTTTGCCATTAGCGTGTGAGTTATAGATTCCTGAAAGTCTTTGCCAGGTGACAAATTGACTTGTTAACTAGTCACTTTCTCAAAAAATACATTAATACTTTTTAATCAATTTTCCAGTTGCAAGTGAGTAACATTTTAATGAGTACTAGTCTTGCTTTGAAGCAATCAGTAAGTTTTCTCAAAAGCCAATTTTCAGAATAAGCTTTATCAAAAGCTTGAGAATGTTTAAAAACACTGACAATTTTGGAAAAACTCTTTGTTTCGAAATCAACTTGAGGTACAAAGAGTCTTCATGCTTCAATCCTTCTTTAATAGATGTGCTTTTCTGTAATTTTCTGTAAATAAGTAGCATGCATGTAACTTATGCAAAATGGAAAAGATGCCATAAATCGGGAGCATCTTTCATAGAAGGGAAATTAGGTGATAAGGGAGTTGGGTACCATGCAGGGGGACAGGAATCGTCCTCTCTGTCTCTGGCTTAGAAATTAATGAGTTGAACATCACAGTTTAATTTGCTTAGTGTAGAGGTCACATCACATTGAAGAAATTTCTACATTATCTTTGATATCTAAAATTACCTGAATTTTAATGTGATTATTAACAGATATAACATGGATATGTTATATAGATATGTGTATATATGCTGTGCATATATATGTACATATATATATATATATGTACACTAGATTTTGTGTTTGAGAAATTCTTTCCTTAAGACATGAAATTTCAAGAAATTTGAGGAAATCCTTAAACCGAATACATTTCTGAAAAATCATCTAGAATGCATCTGGTTGAACAGACTTTAAGAATACCGTGTGTCTACTTTGTGGGTTCTAAATTGGAATAATAGTGATTTCCTTCTCAGAGAGATAAAGAAGTCTAAGATCTAACTCTAAGGAGAGAGTCTATTTTTAAAGTGAAAATATACCTTAAATTGCATAAGTGAAATTATCTTGATGCCAGTAGAGTAGTATACTTCATAAGTTACCCAACATACTGGTTCCATTAACTCAACTGAGACTGCCACTGGATTTTCCACAAGTACAAGAAGTTGGGTCCTATTAGTGGTTCAGAATTTACTCACCTTCAGTTTACAGGTACCTTTGTTACAGGCTGATTCACTATTGCTTCTACAGTTGTCACTTCTACTTTGAACTGTCTACCATACTTGCTTTATTTCTATAGGAGAGAGCCCCATGTCCTCTGTGGATCTCTTAATGTGCCATGATCACCTCTGAAGAGCGTTAATCAATTGTCACAAATACTGTGATACTACATTGCAGTGTGGTTATACGAGGTGATTGGTGACATGGCAGTATTTAATGTCCTCCTCTTTAGTTCTCTAGTCGCCTTGGGCTTACATTAAAATGTTAGAAGATGGAGTAGATCTTAATAGTAGGGTAACTCCAAAAGTTGGAAGAAGACAAGAAACACAGTACCATCTTTTTGGTTCTTGGTATAGATTTCTTATTTTTCCATTTCTTCATGTGTCCTAGATGCCCATGGAATGACTAGGTTTGTTCGTTATTTTAAAAATTCACTTTTGCCTTTAATCTTTATTTTAAAATAAGTTTAGATTGCCTTCCACTATCCTGCTTCATTTTATTTTAAGTTTATATTTTAGGATAAAGTATGAAAAGTTTTGAGGTGGAACAAAATGATTGCTGGGTACCTTTATTGGAAAACTAGGCCGTTGTCTAGGACGCCCTTCTGGGTTATTTGAGTCTGTAGGAGCTCAGCTTCTGTCATTGAACTTGAGCTATTTTACAACTCAACTCTTTAATATTATATCTTGAAAACAATGCAAATGACTCTTATCTATAGACACAAATTAATTTGTTGCGTGAAAGTCAAATTGATTTTTAAATCTACTCCGTCTCCTACCCCTCTTCCTGGAATAAGCCAGTTTTATATTTATTTGTAATTTTTTTCAACCTTATTTTTAACTAATATATGCCTGGTTCTTTGATTTCACTTTTTACCAGTTAAAACAGCTTATGGATTCTCTCATTGCTTATGAACTAAATAAGATCTTTGACTAACATTTATCATTGTAGGAAGCACAATTATACCTGCATTTAAAAGTTAGCCTTTACAAATGTTATGCTTGTGGCATGCATGTTGGATGTGTGTTTCATTGAATACAGTATTTGGTTGTCCTAGGAAATGCTGAAAATCTGACTTGCAGAAAGCAATTCATCCAGGGAGACAGATGAGAATGACGTTACCAACAGAAAATCTGTAGATGTAGATGGTGTTGGTAATTTCAGTTCTCACCTTTTCCTTCCCTGAAATCTACACACAGGCTGGTATCTGGAGATATTTCTTGACTATCATATTCTAATTTAGCAGCTCTGAGACAAGTCTCTGCCTTGCCAGGGAAAGAGGTGGAAACCAAAATATAGAAAAGGCATAACTGATGGTTCACATTTCAATACTTGAATGATCATTTCAGTGGTTTCTTTTAGCATCAAGATTAAAAGAAGAAAAAAGAACAAGGGGTTTGATGTTGAGAAAGTTATATTTCTAATGCCATCTTATCAGCGATGCATTTGTATCAAAATAAAATATCTCTTTTTCCCTCATTCATCTATCTATCATCTACCTATCTCATTTATCTCTCATCTATCATCTATTATCATCTATCTATCTATCTATCATCTATTTATCATCTATATCTTTCACTATTGAGCACCAGCTATATTTGGATACTTTCCTGTCGTGTATTCCATTGATCTTCCCTACAACTCGAAGTATTTCTTCAAGCCTGAGTCTTCATGTCACACAGCTATTAAGTTAAATTACAAGGCTGGAAACTCATGACCCAATGATTTTAAAGACCAAAGTTCTTAATACTGCTACATATTGCTAAAAAATTCCCATTTCTTTTTCCCTTTTTTAAGAATTAACTTCTGAAAACTTTCGACCTTTGCTTCATTTTGAATAACTTTTCTCAAAATCTGTATCAGACACCAAATACATTCTAGGATTCCAGAGTGAGAGGGCAGGGTGTAGACTGGATTGAATCTGGACTCACCCTGTGGCAGCCTGTGTAAAAACAATGTAGAAACCCAAGAGAATTAAAGGGGCTGATGGCTTCTATTAGACGAGGTTGAGGAGAGAGAGAAAAGTCCTAGATGATAGTCCTAGATCACTAACATATATGTACATTAAATTTGTTTGAATTCTGACATCCACTCCTAAGGAGCTATGCAGGCTTGAGTCTCACTTTCTCCACTTAGTGAAAATTAAAGATAATGCTGTGCCCTGAGACTTGGCAGTTCAGACCACAGCCTCCAGCCAAGCATAGTCCACATACATCCCAAGGACCCGGGTTCACAACCCAGAGATCAGGAGTTGGGTGGGGAACGATCAGTGTGAACAACTAAATAAAATAAAATGCTTCTTCCTTTTTTCTTTTCCTGCCTGCCTGCCAGCTTGTCTTCATTCCTGCCTGTACCTTTCCTTAGAAAGAAAACAAAACAAAATAATAAAAATACTCAACTTCTTCAGGTAAGAAGGGATTGAAATAATAATGGCATTATTAACAATAACTTCCAGAGGATTCACCGACTTGCAGTCACTTAACTATAAATCTCCCGAAATAGTCATGCATTCAAGGGGGAAAACAGTAGTAATTTGTTAAATGAAGACTGTTTCAGAAGGGGTGGACATTGGCAGTACTCCACTTATACAGATGAATAAATGCATGCAAGCCTACCTTGAATGTAGCTTGAAGATGAAATGAGAGAAACTTGCAGGCTGTGTAGCACAGACTGTGAGTTCTTCTCTTTGTTTGCTCTGGACCTGTGACAACTCGTGACATAGCTTTGGACAAATTTATGCTGATCTTCACCTTAATATGGAGAATAAAATCAGAGATCGCCATTCTCCTACTTGAATACACTCTTTCTTCAGGTCACATAATTTTCAACTGTTATTTGCTTTTGATACACTATTGTAGACATTGAAATTCATTTACACAAAGGTTAGAGAGTCATCTTGTCTGAAGACAGAAGATAGAACCAGCTGGACTCTATGTGCACTTCTTCTGTGCAATAGAGGTGACCCAATGCCATACAACCTTTCCAGCATCAAAGTCGCGTGTCTCTAATTCTTTCTCACAGTATCAAATGACTACGTGCCTTTACTCAAACCAGCAAGGAATGTGTATGATCCTGGCCATGTGCTGGTGCAATTTTAGTGACAGTATTTCTGTGATAATTCTGCAGAAGACTTTATTCAGAGGAACTCAAAATGAGCAAGTGAAGTTCTTTTTATTTTTGTTTATTTATTTTTTTTGGTAAATGGCCTAGACCCTTTTCCATAGTAAAAATCTGTATCTGGTTGTTGGCTCAAACTAGAGCTGTAGTCTCCCAGCAGGGATTGTTTGGGGTTGAATCCTATGGAAGCTGTAAGCCTGGCTGGATTCCACCACTCCTTGAACATGTGATGTCTCTCTCCTATGGCAGGGCAATCATGAAAGCAAAATTAATTTGGAGGGAGAAGAAAGGGGAATTTACTGTGAATCCCAAGAGAGGATGTGTGCTTCCAAACTTGTAAATTACAGCCGTTTGCACAGCGAGGTGATGAAACAAATCCTTGCCATACCATTTGGTCTCCACAGTTTGTTGGGCAAAGCGTCAGGAACATGCCCCCCAAAGGTAGCTAAAGATTCTTCTCAGAAAGTGTGCTATCAAAAACCAATTGTCTAAGCATGTATGTTTGGAAAAGAAAATGAACCAAAGTGTCAGCGATACAGAATCGCTTTTAGGAGTTTGGGAAAATGGTCAGATGTTCTTCTAATAGAATGTACACTCACCTCTGACCTCTTGCTTTCTTTCTAGGAATTTCTCCAGGAAATAGGGAGTATTCTGCAATATAAAGAATTTGGTTCTCCTGGGCAATTTAAAGGAAAAAGGGGACTAATTCTTGGTCTGTTAAGGAGGCATTACTTTTATCCCCTTACCTCAAAGCTCTCAGCAGAAGGACCCCTGGGGAAAAGATTGAGCTTGAGGCCAATCAGCAAGGTTTTCAAACTGGAGGACAGTCTGGTTTTGTGGAAAATTTCAAGGTGGTTGAGTATTTGGAAGTGCCAGAAAGACCTTCTTGTAACAGTAGTCACTAAATACATGACAGAATGAATACTAGATCAGTGCCCCATGTTGTGACTCAGTGACTAGCAACAAGTAGCTTCTGTTCAATGTCTCACACCCTGGTCACATTTATATGTTTTCTATAGATAACTTAAACCTCGATGGAGGATTCATAACACTGTCAGATCCTAGAATTAAAAAAGGTACTGAATTTGTTCAGTACAACTCTCTTCTAGAGCAGGTGTCTCTTCTAGAACATTCTCACCTTGGGCAATGGGTCGGTAGTTAAAATATTCTGCTATGTGAGACCTTTCTGCAAAATGAAGACTTGTGTTGCATCCTGCACAACTTTTTGAAATCCTGTCAAATTGTCTGGTAGGTAACATTCTCTTTAAAATGAAATGAGCCTAGAACCAAACTCCATTTTACTATAATCATAAAGTACTTTTGTGAGGTATTAATGTACCCTGAATTTCCTAGGAATATGATTATGATGTAAATCACAAGAAAATTCTACCTATTTCATCTCAAGATTTTTATTGAGTATTGTTTAATTGTTTTCAGAAAATTTCATCACTGATAAATAAGTCATTTATAATACTTGACATGCCAGCCCAATGCATCTCTATTAGTCTCTGTGCATAGCTGTTGTACTTATGGGCGCAGTATGTATATATAAATAATATATTTGCCCAAGGTGAGCCAGGACCCACACATTGGCTTATTTATATGCATATTATTTATAATAACATACTTTAATAATTGTTAATTTAAATTATAGCTAGTGCAGTATATTCATTAAAACATTATTTGTGGGGGGTAGCTATCCTGACTATAAGTTTATTTAAAGGAGTATTAATGAGACTGCAGACTGAGTTTCTATAGGTCTAAAAACTAGTACATATTTTGTATTTCTATAGCAGAGATCGTTACTGGAATTCTCATCAAATGTACTTACCTTCCCTTGAATATGCTATGATTCAACAATGTTTCTGAGTGAGCTTAATATTCCTGCATTCTACTTAGTGCAACGTCCATTACTTGTACTGCATCAATTCATTTTCATTTTATTTTTTTGCTAAACCAAAAAGTATTGAGTGTCATAATGGACCATGTGCTGAGCTCGACAGTAGTTGGTAAACAACTTCTAGCTGGCCCCAATCAGGCTGAATTCTTCCCAGGGGCAAGGATGGATAGATTGATCATTACAGTGAGGTAACACAGCAATAACCATGTGCAGAGGTCATGGAATAGCAGGAATTGGAGTGCCACCTCACCTAGACTGGAGGGTAGGGAAAAGTCAGAGAAAGTAGTGTTTAACCTGAGACCTGAGAGATGAGAAGGGGAAGAGGAGAAGAATAAAGAAACAGAAAAGAAGCTCAAACTTTTCCACATGGAGAGAGTAGAATTGCCAAGGTCCAGAGTATAATTGACTATGATGTGTTTGGGCTGCCAGTAGTTCTCTTTGGCTCAGGGCTTAAGAGGGAGAGTGGGAAGAGATGAATGGAAATATAGACTTTTCCATAAATAACTACAACTCGGATTGGAATGAACATTACGGTAAATGCACAGACCAAACATAAGGCAGTTAACTGGGACATGTAGATTAATCCAAAGTGATCAGCAGAAGTTTCTTGGAGAATAAGTTATCTAATTTCAGAGGATTTTTTCAAGGATTACGAGTTTGGATCCCAAATAGGTAGGAGCAGTCAAGGAACTATGCAGAATTCCTGAGAAAATCTCTGTTACCTGGATCAAAGAAGTTATACAGATAAAAACTGGGCTAAGTTGGATTCATGATTTCTTGTATTCTGTCACCTACATATACCCTTATGTGTATTTCCTCTTCTCCAATATAGCAATATTTATTATAGGGATTCTAACCACAAAATATGTAATTTGTGTTGACATAACCAGGATGAGATGCATAAAAACAGGCTAAACTTAGCTTTCTGAGTCTGTATCTCCTTACAAAGAAAGAGCTAATGTTCTCTATGTAGTTTTCTCATCAAAACTACGTCCTAGTTCAAGACCTTTTTCCCTTAATGCCTTCTCAAGTCAATATAAATGAAGTGTTTCTTTAAGTTGGATGATATTGACTTAGTTTTTTTGCTTATTTGGATTTAAAGTGCTGGGCAAAATCAAGGTTACATGTGATTCTCATGCATATTATAGGATATAGGTAACTATCAATTCCACTGCCTTTGAGGGCAGCCTAAGAAACACCCCCAAAAAGATTCTATGAAGGAGAAAAAAGCTGCTTATTTTTAGGGTTTCCTTATCATTGAGATTTTGTTCCATTAAAGTTTGTTTAAATTTAAAAAAAGGTTTTTATTTAAAACATTTTCTATGTTGAGATAGTCTTCAGTAATCTTTATGCAGTTTGGCCTTTTATTTCTTGCATATGTGTGTATATATATAAATATCTATATGTGTGTGTATATATGTATATATATATATATATTTGTGTGTGTGTGTGTATATGTGTGTGTGTCCAGATAGATAGATAGATAGATAGATAGATAGATAGATAGATAGATAGATAGATAATGTGCTTCCTTAGTTTCAGGAGTTTTCATTCCTGTCTCTTCTGAGAGTCTGTACTCCCCTTGGTTTAAAACCATGACTGAGCTTTAATCACACAACGTTTTTGAATGATATTGCTTGACTACACTGCTGTCAATGGACACTCACATATTTAAGCTCCAAGTTGGAAGGATGTATTACTAAATTTATAGGCTGTCATTTTAAATCAAGCCCCATACATGAATCTTAGAGAGGGACCTCTTGCCCTTTATTAATTGCAAAAATGATGCCAGAGGACAAGGACTTTCTCTTTTTGTATAGGCCTCCCATTGCTCATCGGTGTAATAGAGACTGAATGATATTTACCTATGGGCATCCATCTTAAATGATTAGTGGGAATTAAAGTAATTATTGTAAATTAATGGCTCTGTGAATTGCAAAAGGTTAGATATTATGCGGTTTCATTGTCATGGAAGCAGACAATTAAAGAAATATACACTTATAGATTGCATCACAGATCTTGTAGCATTTTTAGCTGCTTTGCCTTTTATTACTTTGCACTCTATAATATGATTAGTGTTGCAATCATAGTTTCACGGATGCCTACTAAAAATGCAGTATTTTATAGGGAAGACAAATAATTTTTCATAAAGGGCTTACATGTAGTTCAGTTTGATTAGGTTCTTAATCACTCTCACCTAGTCTCGGCCCCTCTACTGAAATGGTCTGAACTAGTTTACAGCCATCGGGCTTCAGACAGTAAATCCTAAGTTCTCAAGTGAGCTGTCATATAATTTAGTAAGAATGCTGATCTGCTGTTATCAGGGTCAAAAACAGGCACTTTGTAAATTGGTTTATTATATATCACCACAAGATCACCACATTCAATTGTCAAAATGATTATCTTTGAGTAAGCAAAGATGGGTGTCAGACTACTGCTGCAATACACTTGAGATTGATCATCTGTAGGTGAACTTATAGAGGGCAATTGGTTTGATTTATGCAACATGGGTCACAGAAGGAGAAAGGTGTAAGTCAGTCAGGATCGCCAGTCAGCTGACTTTCAGAAGATCCTTGGGAACTGGTGAATTAATGTTTGTCTGGAGTTGGCAAGCAGTGTCGGACAGCCTAACTATATCTAACCTAGCCAGCCCCTAAAGATGCCATTCAGGGTGCGCCCTGGTGGCTAGCAGTCTAGTACACCTGGGAACAATCCTACGTACATCCCAAGGTCCTGGGTTCCAGACCTGGAGCCAGGGAATCAACTTATGTGAGCAACTAAGTAAAAAGAAATTAAGTGCTTCTTCCTCCTCTCTTGCTACTTACCTGCCTACTCGCCTTCATTCTTATCTGTACCTTGTCTTTCCAAAAAAAAAAAAAAAAAATGCCATTCAAACTGTAGAATGGCGAACATTTTTAAGTATTTGAATATGAAGTTTTGGACAGTTCCTAAGACAAGCATGGCGATGAATTGCAAACAGGCATGACATTTGCAACATATTTTTATGAATGGTACTTCAGTCCCCTGTTCTAGGTTGAAAATTAGCCTCTCTTATGAGTACCAAGGGTAATGTGTTTATGAAATGGAAGTGAGAAATAAGCCTCTCCTAAACTTTTTACAGATCATGGTAAAGATTAGAAATCTTTATGAATTGCTTTAGGGAGGACATCTTCGTATTATTGAGAAAGAAAATGTGTCAGATCATTCCATGCCATCTAAGGCAAGATCAGCTATTTATGCTTTCCACAAATGCGTTTTCATAAACTAGGGCTCTTTGCCTTTTCAACCACTGTTTTTACACAATATTTCACTTTGGCCTCCAAACTTCACCCACCTTCACCAAAGTAACTAACATTGTGCGTCAAACCCCAAATCATCTATAATATGTACAGTGGTAACAAAACTTTTATAAGAATCTCTTTAGTTCGTATAATGAGCTTTGAAGTGCTTTGTGCTATTTTAAACGTGAGTACTTGTGCACACCTGCTACACAAATTTCAGGCCCCGCAGTGTGAAAGACACTTAGGCCAATCCGACGGGAAAGGAACAGGTGAATCCTCTGCTGGGATGTTTCTGCTTGTTACTGAGACCTAAAGAGATGGACAACACTAGTGCTGCTTGCCTAGGCTAAGTTAGAATGTACCAGCTGCTATAATTTACAGTCAGCACACTAACTTTTTTAGGAGTTATTAGAATCTGGGAAATGTGAGTATAGAGAGGATTATGTGCTATTAAAGAACTTGTGCTTGTGCAGAATGTGACCCTTAACACGTAGACTTCTTTCCACCCTGGACTCCAAGCTTAGGCAGAGTCTCTTACCCCTTAGCATCCAGCATATCACCTAACATGCATGTGTTAAGTAATGAAGTAAATGAGAAAGCAGTAAGAGTCAGATGCATTGAATTCAGAATATGTTACAGAACCTCCCACGGGCCCACCCTCTGCTATGGCCGTGGTCATGACAAATATGACTAGTTTTGACACAATAAAGTAACAGCTTCCTTTTAAACTCTATCCCTGTGTCCTGACATGGCAGCAACAATCTAGGACTAAAAATAAAACCTGTTTCCATCGCTGTGGTTCATCTTACTCTGGTGCTAACCCTGGTGACTTGGGTGATTTTTCTTTAAGAGCAGACTTTAGTCATGGTCCCTGTTCTCTGCCATTCCTAAAATAAGTCCTCTATTCCACTTGGCCTCATGTCTCTCCAGGGAATTCTCGACTGTACTGCAGCAGTCTGAGATGACTAAAGAAACCATTTTCCTTGGAGGCAAACAGTTATTTGACCCATCGATCTCCATGCGAGTTGTGGAAATGACACATTCCATAGGTCTAGGGGCTTTGCAATTGAATTTGGGGACCCAGCTAATTGAAAGAAGTCACTCAACAACATGCAGTATGTGGAACTTCATGTGCTGGTGTATTAGGACTGGCACATGCCAGTTTGTGACAACGGAGTATGAAAACTTCAGTGACATGGTAAGGCCAAATTTAAGTGTAGCCATTGTTAAAAAAGAAATCGAGTAAATTTATAATTAAATAAAATACATGAAAAACAAAGGTAATGATTACTCAAAATTTCTCATTTCTCATTGTTTTATTATACTCTTAAGGTCTCTTGCTTCTGTGCAGAGAAAATGTTCTGTAATGGGTGCTGCTCCGCATTTCCCCGCAACATTCAGTAACATTTTTGGTAACTAGAAAGAGTCATGGTGGGAGTATTTATATCATGGGAATTGGCAAACACTACAAAGCAGAGCTCCCCTGGAAAATTGTAGAGCAGATTGCTGAACACTTATCAACACAACACGGACTCCATCTATAATATCATCTACAGTGAGTCTTCATTTCATATCATCATTAGCTTCTTGGAAACTACAATTTTCACTGAAATGACATGTAATGGAAGTAGGTCCATACTATAGTTTGTTCAACATAGACTGGGGTTTTTTTCTCATGTTACTGCATTTAGGAAAATGACATTATTCGAAGACTGGCAGTATTGGGATTGGTAGTCATGGGAAGGGGGAAGAAAAGATTAATCATTGAGTCTTAGCTTTAGGGTAAGCAGATCATAATGGCGACCATGATAAGACCACGTACATGCATTGGGAGATAGTAGAGCAAATTCACAAGCTCTCAAACATCTGTTCGTGGAACCTTAGTCTCTGTATCATGAGGGTTTATTCAGAGAAACAAAATCAATAGGATACACACACACATAAGTTTATTTTAAGAAATGGGCTTGGATGATAATAAACGGGTCTGGTAATAAACTCAAGGGTCTGGTAATAAACTCAAGAGTTGATGCTGTGGTCTTGAGGCAGATCTTCCCAAAGAAAACACAGTTTTTGCACAAGGGTTTTCAACTTATTGGATGAGAACTACTGACATATTGAGAATCATTACCTTTATTTAAAGTCACACTTCGGCAAGATGTCATCATAACAACACCCAGATTAGTGCTTGATTGAATTAAAGCTACCATTGCCTAACCACTTTACACAAAAATATCTCAGTGTCTCCACCATTTTTTCATGACCCACCCCTAGGTCAGAGGAAAGGCCAACTATTTTATGTTATTGTAAATCTGACCAATTCATTATTTATAACATAATGAACTTAGTGTTTATCTGAAAGCATGATACGTAAAGATTTTTAGGAAAAAACGTTCTTAAATATGTTCTTAGAAA
Organism: Solenodon paradoxus; assembly: GCA_004363575.1. NCBI lineage: Eukaryota > Metazoa > Chordata > Mammalia > Eulipotyphla > Solenodontidae > Solenodon > Solenodon paradoxus. The sequence goes on from RJWH01001314.1 coordinate 352,946, forward strand.
TAAAAATGTTCTTTCAGAAAAAAAGTTCTTAAAGAACATTCATACAATTATTTATTAAGGGATAGTGGACAACTAATCAAACCCTAGAATTAAATTAGACACCATCAGCCTCATTTTCTATTCTACTTTAATTTTCACGTATTGCAATTGAAATAAAAATTAAGTAAAAATACGACTTTGTAATGAGATGACATCCTGAAGGAATGTAGTGCAATCTGATGTTGAAATTTGAAGTATCGCCAATAGTTTGTGCTGATTCTTACAGATGTTGAATTACCCTTGAAAATCTAACCATGATACCCCATAGGATTACACTCCAAAGTAGAGAACAGGGAGGGAGAAAGCTTTTCTTAGTTTTGGTGTCCTGGTTATCTTGTCCTCAGGTGTTGAAGTTTTCTTTATTAGTGAAGTTTTCATTTTTATTTTGAAATGCAGAAATGAGAACAATATTTCTTTACTGGTCTTAATTCTTGGGAAATTATTTTCAAGTCAACAAATTAACTTTTTTCCATGTTGATTAGACTCTATATTTATTTGACTACTTCCTATGTGAAAATTTTATATCAGACATACAACTTGTTGAGCGTAATTCTCAAAGAAGTAAATGAAAAATCTGCTTTGGAGACTGTTGCATTTATTATAATATCTATAAGCACTAGTCTCTTGGAAAAATGTGCCCATTAATTTCCCACCGTTTACCTTCCTTCAATCTAGTTTCATTGTACCACTGTGGTAGGTACATGTCAACAAAGAGTTTTTTTTAATCACTTCTCAATCTATTATTTTTAATTATCTATCAATACTTTAATAACAAACCAGATACACAGAAATGATAAGAATCTGGGAAAATTCAAGGAATAGCAAAATAATTAATTTCTTCCTTTTTCTTTAAGCTAGGTCCAAAAAATCTTTTACTATTACTAAGTACTCTGCCTCCAGTGGGTGTAGAATAATCAATTATGTTATTGTAATTCGTCAGTTATCTTTGAGAATACATTGGTTTCACATTTTTTTGCAAGCATTTTTAATAAGTTTTGAGTGTCTGGTTTGTGACGTGTGTAGAATGAATTGCTATTATGATTTGCTGTTGTTTCTTTGATATGTCACCACAATTTTGCTGGACTAGCGCCTATAAAATGAAGAAAATTTGCAGCAATTCAGATTTTTTTTTCTAAAATCTTTCTATTCTTTACTTTTTTTTAATACTGGGAAAGAACATGCTGTGTATTTTTATGTACTTAGATACATATGCTATACATGTTTCTTTAATATGAAAATATATAAAATATATAATATACATATAAAATATGTATATAATATATATACAAAGTTCTGATAATCATTTGTATTAATTATAGACTTTTTGTTAAATATCTTAGTCTTGTATGAATAGAGTAATATATATTCATTTTGTGTCTATCTAGAAATGATCAAAGTATTTACAAATTTATAATTTTCTATGAGTGCTATGAAAGATGTAAAAAGAGAGAAACAAAAGGCAATGCTCTCTCTAAGACCACCTTGCCTAGAAGCAGTGACTGTTCCTAATTCTCCTGTCTCCTTAAGCCTTTTAATTCTGACACACTTACCACACCTGCAAACATCAGCTCCTTTGAGAGGAAAAAGGCACAGCCATTGATAATGATCAGAACCATTGGCTGGACAACAATGGTGATGGCATATCATCAAGAGTAGCTTATTTAAAATTCTCTCTGTGCAATTGTTGAAGGTGAGTGAAACAATTAGCCTCATAGTTTTAGTCAAAGAAATTATTTTTTCAAAATGCAGTGTGTAAATTCTGTAACTAAAAGAATTGTAATTCAAAGTCTTTATCTGAAAATTGACAACATCAAAAGATGATTAAATATGGGTCTCTTGAGTGATAAGATCCACTGAAGTGGGACATTAATTGAATTTCTTAAAACTTGTGTGAAAGTTTGAACGTTTCTGATTACAGAACTGAAAAACATCACTGAAGAAGAACAGTCCTTAAAGATATTGAAGGATCGTTTATAATAAAGCTTCACACTGACAAATGGTAAAGCAGTGCTTCTTGGGAAGTTTTGGAAATTTGAACTTCAGGAAATGAACTGGAACACAGATTTTTTTTGAAGTCTGCTTTTCTGTGTCCTGCCACTCCTGATTAGCTTGTGTAGGGACTTTCTGAGATGAAAAACAGTCCAGGGCTATTACCTCTGCTTTAAATTATCTGAGCTATCAGACACTCTAGCTAAAAGATAACTTATGCTGGCATACTTTACTTTCCGAAACCTGTTTCCTTAGATTATTGGCTTTGGTCAACTTCTTAGCACTCAATGAGCAAACTGGTTATTTGAGGCCATATATCAAGCAATGAGGAGACCCTAGCTTGATACCAGATGCAGTAGATTGACGATGGAGATTGTAACCGTTCAAGGCTGAGAGCTTTGGCGGCGAAGGTACACTTCCAAGAGGGCCTCATCTGAAACAATGATTGCCTTTCATCAACTGGAATCGGGAGGCTCAGAAATTGAAGGGCTCTGCTTTGTGAAAGCTTACCATTTTCTTTGTACTTTTTGGGTCTTGTTTTCTTATTGCTATTCTAGGAAGTACAAGGCAGTCTTTCCTTCTACATCCAAAGCTCTATAAATACCAGCGGTTGGGCTGGCTCTCATCTGTGAAATCTGACTCATCTGGGGCGCTTCATTTTTGTTGTTTGTTTGTTTGGGATGTGTTTTCTGAGGTCCCCAAGTGTCACCTCCAAGGGCAGAGAGTCTGTGGTGGCAGACCCACTGTGCCTGGCTGCCGTGGTTAACGAGGTCCACCTGTCTCCTGCTCTTTCCCACCATGCCACTCAGTGAGTCTATTCCTGGCTTCTCTCAGACCCAGGGCCATCCCCGGAGGCGAGTGATCTGGCAGAATCACATTTCTGCTGTCACCTCAGCATCTTGGAGTGAAAATGAACATCTGGGCAGGCATTTGGGGAAAGATATTGTGAAGAGTGATGCATAGTTGAAAGGGGGCATGTCGAGGAAGAAAAAGCCCCAGCTCTTCTTTTGTGGAAAACAGATGACAATTTAGGGTCTGATTGTATGTCCCAGAGTCTTTGCTCATCCTCTGACTTCCTGGTGGAATTCTCTGCTTCCACCTCTATAAGGCCCTTTATTGATTTTAGAGAAAGAATTCCATAAAAATGCAGGGACTACGACTTCACGGGCATGGACAGTAAGTGACCTCAGAAAACACTCATCTGGGCACCAAGGCTGCATGACCTCATCTTTCTTCTTGCTGGGCATGAACTCATTAACTGTGATTTGTACATTGATTTTCAATAAATATTTGAGGAGTAAAAGCATAGTCATTATTTCTATCCCTCATTTCTGCCTTTATGATCTCTTATCCTGATCTTTGGGAAGAAGTTATTTTATATTTTTACTATTAGTGATCTTGGAATCATCTAAAGGCACTCCGATTGAGCTAAATGTTTTATCTATTTATATAACAAATATTACAGAAGTGACCTGTAAAGAGATTTGAGAAAGAAGTGTGTGTGGGAAACTCTTAAGGCACACTGCTTTCTTCTCCTTTATAAGTTACAGCCTTGGAAGAATCCCATTATTATATCAAATACACGGAAGAGTCAGAAACTAAGAAATGTTTCATATTTTTGCTATTTTGGAGAAACTGGAATAGAAAGAGATAGAGGTAATTCTTTATATAGCAGAGAAGCTGTCATGGATAGTTTCAGAATGTGAGTCTTTCAGGTGTTGGACGCCCTGTGATCTCTGCCGTAACTTCTCTGCTAGCCTAATCTAAAGAAGCCATAGAAAAATACACAGATGCCTGAGCATGACTGTTTTCTGATAAAATTTTTTGAGGACAATAAAAATTGAGTTTCATAAAATGTGTATATTGCACAAGTATTTGATATACATATATTTTAAAACCATTTAGACACTAGTCTTAGAAAAATAGTTGGTGGAACAGATTTGGCAAAGAGGTCATGGTTTGTAAACCCCTGTTCTACAAGCAAAAAATAACCCACATAGAATGTCCTCTGCCCTAAGTCTCTTTGTCCTGTCAAAGTCATGGGGTATTTTGGCAAATACTGCCTTAAATCAGGGAGATAGAGAGGAAAGGTACTTTCATAGTTCAGTTCTTCTAGAACCTTCCTCTCTAATAATACATCCAAAAGACAAGAGTCAGTCTAAATTCAGCCATATGCTTCATGAACCCTCATCCTTTATGCTGGGGACACCATCATGATCTCTGGGCACTGTAGCAAGTATTTCACATGAAGGATGGACTCTTCCTTGAACAGGATTCTTTATCATTCTGGCGATCGTCTCATTTTTTTCACCTTCTGTCTCCATGCTTCTGTCTGTCTGTCTGTCTGTCTGTCTCTTTAGTTTTCTCTTCCCTAAGGAACCCTGAAAAAGAGAATACATAAGTTGACTTTCTGAGGACAGATCCAGTTATATTTAAAAAAAATGTATAATACTACATTAATAGCCAGTCAGCCTCTTACATATACCTCCTTGATCACACACACAAACACATACACACATGTGTGGATAACTCACATGTATCCCAAACCCCCAAATTATCCCACTAGGAAACAAAAAAGGTACCTAAATACTGATTTAGTTGGAGCAATTAAAAATTATAATGCCCCCCAATCCAACCAATTTCATGAATACAGACCCATTTCCCTTGTGTCACAAAATGTTTATTTTCTTTTGGGTTATTTTTCTAGCAGAAGTACCCTTCATTTTATTGTAAACTCAATTGTAGTGATTGAGAAATAGACTGAAGACTATGTACTAATTCTTGAGAAAAGAACATTTCATGTGTGCCTAGTAAGAGTAGGAAATGGAGTAGGGGAAATACGAGAGAGGAGGAATTTAGAAAAAATAGATTTCTAGCAGGTCAGAAAAGGGACCATTGTGCAAAGTCGTTAATACTAAATCTTCATTCAGTCTAGAAACAGTGTCTTTCTCAGTTATAGTTGCTATTTTATAGAAGAAAATTGGTGGGTTTTAGACCATTTACTTTTGACAAAGCCATGCGTATTCCTTTCCTGTATCTTTAACTCTACAGTCATATTTTAAGGGGATGTAAACCTCTGAATCACTTGGGAAAAATATTCAATATTCATGTTGGCTATCTCTTCCCAATGTGGACATTTCCAAAACCTTCAAATCAAAGCCAGTCAGCAACACGCCTATAGTTGAACATGTTATCACTGGTTCCAGCAAGTGAGAACACACAGTAAACTGCAGGGCTTCTCAGTCAGAGGGACTTCAAAAGAATCTATTTGAATTTTGGATGAGTGATTTGGGGCCGGGTTCAAAGAAGCAACACTTTACCCTACATTGGAGTTATCAGATGCAGAGGTAATTCTATAATAATATACCTCAATATAACAGATCAATGAGGAATAAGATTAGCATAAAGATCCTCATTTTGCTGGAGAAAGGAGGTGTTCATTATTTTTTTGGATGGCTCAGTGAACTGATGTATGTCCATGTTTACAGAAACATTTGAAAGGCTAGGGTTTGTCTCATTTGCTCATGATCCGAGAGTAATGTTGTCTGAGACTGGCAGTCTGAAAGGTGTTTTAGGTGTCATGAACTCTGATGACCTAGCTGTCTAAGCTGCACTGTGTTCTGATTGTCAGGGGCACAGCATTTTATGATCTCATTCTTTTTCAATAAGTATATAAGAACTAAATTTAGTACACGCTTTGGGTCATTTTTTACCCCGAGCTTGTTTTAAGTAGATAGTGAAGCATCAAACTACATGAGAAATCATGAGACACTTATACTTCATAGGGGGGTCACAGAACATGACTTTATATAAGAACTGCTAAGCATTATAAATGAATTTTAATCACATCAAGTACTTTGTTCATTTGGTTTTTCATATCCTAGAATGACTTTAATCACAAGGGCAATTTATTTATTTTATGTAGCTAGATGTTGGGTGGATTTTCCTTTTTCCTTCCACAGACTCTGCTAAACATTTTTGACATAATGGAACTGCTTCAATTGGAAATTCACATTTTATGCAATAACAGACCATTTTAATTTAATGAAGCAGAGGTTTGCCTCCTACTTACAAATAGCACTGAAGAAAATAATATTATCAAAGGAAGTGTCGGTACATCCAGAGATACATCTGTTGAATTAAATACAAGACATACATTATTTTTCTACTTCACATTTCCGTGTAACAGAAGCATTAATTTAAACCCCTCAGTGCCTTCCTCCGTGCAGGAGAACATTTTCTCTCTGACAAGAAATGTCTGCTGAATGTGTGGCCGATGAGCCCTGCCATTACAAACAGACTCCCTTTCACCCAAGGAAAAGCTGATGCATTCTGTCAGAAGGACAGGAAGAAAGAGAACTGAAGGCACCATTCCCATCTTTTCTTGCCCTTACTGTCTGACAGACTATGGCGATGGGATTGAATGTCGTTTGCCTTATCAGAGGTTTCCAAAGACAAACACGCTTATAACTGTCTTACATCTCTTGTCACTTGGTACATTTCAAATAAAAGCAGGAAAATTGTCTTGGTCTTCTGAGGTATTCAGTATACCATTACTAACATGACAGACACAAGAACTCAGTATCAGGTGTCTTAGCCCATTTTGGCTGCTACAACAGAAATACCATAGACCAGTTGGCTTATGAACAGTGAAAAAAATTATTTTCTCTCTTTTCGGGAAATTCAAGACCATGGCACTGACAATTTTAGCATCTGGTGAGAACCACTCCCTAGTTCACAGACGCCATCTTTTTTCTGTAACCTGACATGGTAGAAGTGATGACCTAGCTCTCTGGGGTCTCTTGTGTAAGAGAACTAAGCCTGTTCATGATCTAATCACCTCTCAAAGGCCCCAACTCCTATAACATCACGTGGAGGGTTAAGATTTCAACATCTGGATTTTTAGGGGGGAGCAGGCATTCAGACCGTAGTGTCAATTCAGGTTAGGTCCTGAATGTTTGATGAGAAGTTCACTGAAGCCCAGATAATTACGTTCCTGGCTGGGGGGGTTGATGGAGCAAGTAATCTAGGATTTGAGGGACATGCGAAATCCTTACCATTCTGTACCTTCTCATGGCAGGGGAACACTTACGAATCTGTCCTCAAGAATACACGTGTTGCACCACCGAAATGGAAGACAAGTTAAGCCAGCAGAGCAAGCTGGAATTTGAAAAGCTCGTGGAGGAGACGAGTCATTTCGTGCGCACCACTTTTGTGTCCAGACACAAGAAATTCGATGGTAGGTGAAACCATTTCTGCTTCTTTTTGTTCTGGGATTGCTATTTTATGAAAACCTTGGTATTAGATGTAAAAATGTGTGTTTAAAAAGCTGAACTTCTCTTCCTCTTAAACATTTATTACTTAGTCTAATTTTAGAAACGCATGAAGTCTAATTTTAGAAACGCATGAGCGTTCATGAAAAAATTTTGTAGTAATAGCTTGGAAAAACCTGAGTTCACCAAGAGCTGTTTTGCATTTGTGGTTTGCCTGTGAGACTTAATTCTGAAAGATTTTACTCCAGTTTTCATTATTAGAGTGATTCTGATTCTGGTTTTGTCACACCAATTTCTCTTCAGTTTTTATCGCGGACTTCCTCATGTAATTAAATGTCATTTAAAATTATGGTAAAGTTTGCGCTGCCACTAATGTGGCCACATTATATATATATATGTATGTATGTATGTATGTATGTATGTATGTATGTATGTATGTATGTATATTTGTGGCAGGTCATTTTGCTGAAGGTTTAGATCCTCTTTTGATTCCCTGACTATTGGCAATCAATTTCTTATCTATATTCTATTGGCTAGACAGACATGTTGGATTTGAAAGCACCAAGTGATTTCAACGCTGATTGTTCTCTTCACAGGCTCAGGAAAATATTCAAAAGCAATCTGCTTTTTGTAAACAGAATTAGTAATGAGACTGTGAATATTCTTAGGTGGTTTGTTGTCTTTAGTGCTCTAAGAAATGAGTGTGTAGCTTGGTGACTCTGTGTCCACCAGACTTGCAAATTGTGGGAAAACTGTCTGTGTCTCTTTGGTCATATCAAGTTGCCCTCAGGTGACAGAACAGCTGTTCATTTGTGTCCCCCCCATCCATCAGTACACCACAGAGCCAGGTTAGAGAAAGCTCGCCAAAGTGTTTCTTTTCTCTGTGCTGTGTTAGATGTTCAGCTTCGTTGCTGCTTTAAACTAGTATAGCAACACCAATTTCTTTCAAATCAGTCCTCAAGTTCGAAAAGGCAGGTCCACCCACTGGTGTTTACAACACTGAAGTTGATGTGACAATTTCCAGGTGACGGGAATGGGGACTTCATCTTTTCCACATCTTCACATACTTCCTCTGCCTCTTGCTCTGAGTACAACTTTCTATGTGGATGTATGTGAAAAGAATTCGCTATTTCCAAGTTATATCGTGAATGCTTTTTGCCTCAAATGCAACTAGGGAGCACTTGGGAGTTGCCCTTGATTGACAGATTACAAATCCAGGGACACTCAGGAGCCCCCGAAATGGCTCTGTGTCTGAGGAACTGTAATATGTCATCCACATTGAGGTGAATAGAGACGCCTTATCATTTGTTACAGAGAAGAGAGGAGGTCGCTGCCTGTGGCTGGCTGCCTCTTACCTATGTCTTCTGAGAACAACTCAAGTGCCTTTATAAAGCTGCCCTCTAACACTTGGTGGAAATAATTCCAGGGCAGTCCTCAGAGTATATAATATAGAATCCTTTTACTGAAAATTAGAGTAATGTAGCTGAGGAGTTGAGTTGTTTTTAACGGAGTAAAGCTATTTAACAAGACTGAGCCAGATACTTCTTGTATTTTCATATCAATGACTTTAAATATCTTTGGATTTACAATGCTTAATCCAGATCTCATTCATCTTACTAAGAAACCTCTCTCTTCTACCCCACCTCCATCAAGCCCTCTCCTTTTACAGGTATTTTAAATCATTTTAATGTACTTAGGGGTATTATGTCAATCTGTTTTGACAGGACATTGGTTTTCTAAGATTAGATCTGACTTAGGGGGTGATGAATTCTTTAGTAATAGTACATTTCATTGTGGTTACATTAGGCTGGGATGGGAAAGAAATTAAGTTTTCTTTTTAAAGGAAGCTTTAACCAGATTTTTTATTTTTTAATTCTGAATTTGATCTTGGTGAACTGTTTTAAAAAGTTCCAAAGATGTCAGTGTTAAAATATATATACATTAATAAAGCACCATTATGGTCTCTACCCGCTGCCCCCTTTTTTTTTTAAAGCACATTCAAGTCATGCATCTGTATGATTTACTTTCTTATGCCTTGTAGATGATCAGGCTAATTCACCTTTCAGGAAATGTGGTCTATGCATGTGCTAGCTTTCCATTTTTCCCTTGATTTAAAAAACCAAACCAAACCAAAAAACACTTCTTCATGACGTTTGTTAGTGAGTATCAAGTGATATGAGAATAGAACTCTCTAGGATCAGTTTGGAATGTTGCCTACCGAGTTTTATTTTTCCAAGTAAAACCAATAGTCTTCCAAGGGTGGGCTGACTGTTTGTACCCTTTAAACAGCCATTACCATTGTTTTCATATTTCCTGACCATCCTATTGTTTTAATATAATTATCAACTTTGTCCCATTTTTAATAAATCAGGGCCGTATTTAACACAAGGCAAAAGAGGCAGTTGAATTGACCCAGGCCCAGTCCTCTGAGGGCTCCTAAAAGCAACTGCTCCCTCCGTCTCCTGAAAGATGACCCTTGCTGGTGCTGATAGTGGTGGCTTGTGACTGCGACTGCTGTCCCCGCCCCTGTGAGGGGACAGGAGCCACTAGGGAAGAGGATTTCCCTCCCCGCCACACATGCTTGTTTCTTCAAAGGGAGCAGAACACTTTAGTGTGGTCCAGCCGCAGGTGAGGACTCTGGGGTTGTCTCTGGCACTGTGGGGTTACTGGGCATTTCTGGCACTGGGCAAGCTAAATGGATGTTTCAGGCAAGACATTTAGAGTGGGCCTTACCAGGGCACTGAGTTTTGTTTTCACCAATGCTGCCAAAATTCCTTGCACTGGGCGGGATCACATATCATTAATAGGCGATCGCCGATCAGCATCACGTAATACATACTGTTTTGCTGGCCTGGTTGCTCTGCTCCTGCTTAGATTGCTCTGCTTCCTCCCCTCCTTAAAGTTGCCAGTGAATAACCAACTCCCATTTTCTCCATCCTAATGTCCCAACGTGTTTTGTCTCAAGGAAATAGGGTCCGCCTATCCAAAAGACTGAATTCATTTTTAGTAACTTCTTATGCTGCGAGTCATTTGCATTTTTGTTGCATTCTCTTGATCCATAGTGTCCAACCCTGTTTCCATTCCTGTCTCTGGTTCCACTTTCTCAGAGACCTTGATCTTGACTTGTCATCTGGATCGTGTGTGTCTTTCTTGGCTATGAATGATGGCAAAGTGGTAGCCACTCTCCTTCTCATATTCCTCATCTGCAACCACAGTTTGCACTGTACGTGCTGTGTGTGATTCTGTCCAAACTGTATTCAGAGAGGTTTGATTCAGTCACATTAATAGTTGCAGTTATGGCTTTCCTTCTGATACTAGAAATGTCTTGGTTACATTTAGTTTTTCATTTTGTGGCACTTGAATCACTCTTGAAATTTTACATTTAACATAAAATATCATTCTTAAGCATTGTTATTCCTCCCCTTGGGTTTTATTAATATCCTTGATGATATTTAGAAGGTAGCACTGCATGAAAACTATAAATATTAGGTGACTGGAAACTAAACTTGAATTAATAGGCCTTCTTCCCCAACTTTTCTTAATATCCAAGCTCTGTTTCTCCATTCCGTTTAAAATTTGTAGCAAGAGGCAACAAATTGAAAACGGTATATATCAATTGCAGGAATTTTCATTCTTTGGCAAAGAATCGTCCTATAGTTGCCATTTTATTCTTCTTGTTAAATACAGATTTGGAATGTTCTGGTGAGCGTATGTAAAATAAAAGTTTCTCTTATTGGCACTGGTACTTCTCCAAGGGTCTCACAAGGTTTGGGCTTCCTTGTTTTGTCTCTTTTCTCTGCCAAATTGTCATTAGATATCCCTGTAAGGCCTTCATCCCTTTGGCTGGATCCTGACCACTGGGAAGTTTCCCACAACTCTCCAACACTCTGAATTTGTTTTGTAGCCACATCCTGATTTTCTGTCACTTCACAGGGGTTATAATTATAAATGAAGACCAGGTAGGGACAGTTGGCAGAATGATCAGAATATTACATTCTTACCTTACTCGTTTCTGCCAAGTACCCCAGAGCACTGAAATATACACCAAGAATAAATGCATCATGTGAAAATACAGAAAAAAGAAGGGTCATCCTTGAGTTTCAACTCATATTCCCAGCATGTTTGTGTTTAGTGACTGTCTGACTTGGCAAAATGACTTTTATATTCGAATCTAACTGCCGTTGTGCTTCTACATGACAAATTGATTTAGATTCTAGGGACTGGAGAAAAACCAAACTCACAGATAGTAGTAATGATGATAGTAGGTTGCACCTGGTCTGGTTTCTCACCTTTAACCTATTTACCAGGGTGACATGCTGTGTAAGTCACACAGGTGTTCAGTGGTTGAGTCAGAATTCCATCCTAGGCCAAGCCTCTGTAAACCCCACTCCATTCACCACCACCACGTAATCTCTCCAGTGCTTTCTCGTCCCCAAATGTGCAGAGATTTCTGTATCAACACCATCTGATCATCTGTCTCTTACTGTTGGTTCTGCCCTGGTTTATGTGGGGAGAAGGTGGAAATGTCTTTCAGAGAAAAGTAGGAGAGTATTTTTAATCCTGTAAAAAAGAGAGAAAGAAAGAAAATAACTCACCTAAATATAGTCCAGCCCTAGAGGAACCTGAAGTCTGGACAGGATAAATGCCTTGCCAAGTTTCCACCAAGAATGATGAAATCAAGACAGTAACCTAATATTCTTGACTGACGTCAGACTTATAAATAGTAATGTGATAGGAAGTCAGTATTTGGTTGAAATAGAAGCTGTTTGTTTAGAGAGGACATGGATACCAAAATTACTAATATTTCTTTGAAATGTCATTAGTGATATCAGTAGGGAAAGAATCCAGTCAAATTTTTTAAAAATGCAGGAACAGTATGCAATCAAATTGTCTTTAAATTAAATGGGAATGAGTGTTTTGTGTAAAAAGGTTATTGAATCAACGGAGACATATTCTTTATTCTCTTTACTCACAGAGTTCATGTGGTACTATCTTGGTGTAGCTACCAGCATGCAGTTCTCCAAGAACGTGTATGGACTCTGGATTGTTCAGACAGGAAAATTTAGTTGAAGGGGTATTTTATTTGGGTTATTTTTTCTTCAGATTTATTTGAGCTGATATTTACTCACATGTGAAGCTCAAGATGCGGTTTTCTGGTTTAGCATATACTTCTGATCTTGTTATTTTACTTTGCTTCCTGGTTTTTACTTATGTATTTTAATGATAAACATTTGTCCAGAGGTTTTGGCAGCAAATACATTTTTAAAAGCAAAATAAAAAAAAAAATTGAGCAGTAATTTACATCCTTCTGAAGAACTTATTCTATAGTAGCACCCTCAGAAATCTCATTTTACTGAATGTGGAAATAATTTATACACAGCGGCATAGTATTTTTTGCTGCAAATCTGCTTGTGTTTTCTTTTTAAATATCATTTCTCATCTATATACTGTAGGGATGACAATAATGTAATGGTATCTTTAAAATATGGTCTAATTTTCTCAGAGAATATACTTACTTGAAACAAATAAAAAAAACCCTAAGTAGTTCACCATATGGTGGTAAAATAATCTGTATATTCTATATTTCCTGTCATGTAGATGGTGTAAGAGAGTGTGTGTGTGTGTGTGTGTGTGTGTGTGTGTGTGTGTGTGTGTGTGATTTCAACTTGGAAACATTTCTTAGAAACTACTATATAGAAAGCAATTAGCATCTAGGTAGTACATAAAAAGACTAATAATGATAAAAATATAGTCAGTCTGTCGTAGAGTTTACTACACTGAAAGATAAAAGTACAAATTACAGTAGAAAAGACAGAAGGGACTATTTCATGAAGTAGAAGACCTTTGGAAGAAGGAAGTAGAGAGCAGACAGGACCCACAAATATTCCTTGACTGTAATAATAAATAGTGACAGGAAGAGACAGAGACATCAGACTTGTTATACATGACCACAAAGTCCTTGTGACATGTGTCTATCTATTCTTGTTTTTTCACAATAATGTCAATTTATTAAATTTTTATAAGTATGTAGTTTGGATGTAGTCGGTTGAAAAATGTTTGGCTTTGCATCAGTCTGCTATTGTGCTATTGTTTTGTCACAACCACGAAATTTGAGGACATTTATTTTTCCTTATTGCATCTTTTGATTGGGTAGAGTTTGACTGCTTTGGACCATGCTTCACAAGGCACAGTATGGGTTTGGTTCGGTCTGCTGTAGATGTCTCATTCTTTTGAAGTAGCACCATATTGTGAGCATGTTTTCTCACAGTGGAGTTCAGAGACAGTGGTTCATAAATAGAGTCTTGATGACCATTAACGCCAAAGCCAGAATGAGCCCACTGCCTTCTCTATATTCCATTGGCCACAGCACATCTCCTAGTCATTCCCAGCATCATGGGGCGGGGGTGTATATGGCTCCAGTGCAGATAGAGTAAGGGAAGGACAGTGAGCATTTCTTTATCCTAATCTATCAAAGCTCTCAAAGGATTGACTCTAGGTGTTGCTTGGTCAATGTTTTATTTCCACATTGACTTGTTTGTTGTTTTTGGTGGATGGTTGAGGAATTAAAAAACAGTAAGGATTTTCTAAATAAATCACAGGCTAGCAGACACACCTGTCATACTACTGCCTCCCATTTCTGAGCATACCAGCAAGTAACACATAAATGCCCATGTGTGGGTACACTCGTGTGCGCGCACACACACCACTGCCACGAATACAGGCACGACTCAGATACTTGAGTTCAGTCCAGGTGACGACTATAAAGTGAGTATCACAACAAAGAAAGTTACAGCACTTTCAGATGTCCATGCATATAAAGTTGGATTTGTAACTATATTGTAGTCTATTGTGTAATAGCAGTACATCTGAAAAACAATATACATACACTTCATCAAAAATGTTTTATTCTTAAAAACACTAATGGCACCTAGCCTTTGTCATAACTTCTTGTTGTTGCTGGGGGGGGGGGGGGCGTCTTGTGGTGGTGTTCCAGCTGCTGACGGATCAGGATGGGGGTTGCTTGAGGTTGAGACAACAATGAAGCTGGTTGCATTTTGCATCGATTGACTCTTCCCTTCATGAGACACTTCACTGTCAGCATATTGATGCTAGAATTTTATACACAGTAGAAATTCTTTCAAAAGAGAATCATCCTCTTAAACCCTGCAGTTGCTTCATCAAGGAAGCTTTGTAATATACTAAATCCCTTGTTATCATTTCAGCAATGTTTACAGCTTTTTTCTGAGTAGATTGCGTCTCAGGAGACTACTTTCCTTGCTCACCCATAGAAAGCAACTCTGTGAGAATTTTATCAAGAGATCCATCAGCTCTAGTTACATCACAAACTTCACTTTTAATTCTTGTTCTCTTGCTATTTCCACTACATCTGTAATCAGTTCCTTCACTGAAGTCTTGAATTCCTCAAAGTCAAGACTTTGAGGTCGAGTTCAACTGTTCCAAGCTCCTATTAATGTTGGTATTTTGATCTTCTCCTATGAAATATGGCTGTTCTTTTTTTCAAAATATTCAATCTAGGTGCATTTTAATGATTCAAAAATTGTATAATCTTCTTCCCAGGATAATATTAAGAGAGACATATGAAAAATCATCATAGCATGGTCAAAGGCAAAGTCTGGGGTTTAATTAAGAAAAATATAATTTAAAACACTTCATATTTACAGCGTTTTAAATTACTCCAGCAACAAGTGCATCTTTCAGTTTATTTCATTTTGTTTTCATTTGTCTTGGTAAAGACATGCAAGTTCTCATTTTCTTTATTTTTTTTTTTTTTAACTTACCACATACGCTGTGAACTTCCAATATAATCCCACTTATATATAGATATATATATTTAAATAACAATATTTATCATCTCTTTTGTTCACAGTGCTATATTCATTTTGACTATTGACAATATGTCTCCATCGATATTTCACACCACACCCTTGACCAGAGTTCCAGTGTCTTTGACTGTTGGCAAATAGAGTGGCAAATCATTTTCAGAAGGGTTCCTTAATAACTTTGCCCAGAACCCTTAGAGGACTGTCTCTGGGAGCTATAGCCTTACAAAATGTATTTCTTAACTAGTAATACTTGACAATCAAAATTACCCCTTAATCCATGGGCAGAAGACTTGTTCTGAAACATGTTCAACTTCATCACACATCTTGAGTTACCAGGTGTATTGTCAATGAGAAGTAATATTTTGAATGAAATCTTCTTTTTCTGAACAGTTGGTCTCAACTATGGGCATAAAATATTCATTAAAATCATGCTGCAAACAGATGTACTATCATTTAGACTTTCTTGTTCTACTTATAGAATATAGACAGAATAGATTTACCAGAATCACAGCAGCCCCAGTATTTTTGAAATGGTCAATAAGCATTAGCATCAACTTAAAATCATCAGTTGTAATGAACTTTAACCAGAGAGTCAGCCTGTCCTCCGATGCTCGAAGTGGGCAGTGGCGTCTCTTCTTCAGCTATGGAAGTTCCAGATGTGTCTGCTTCTAAGAGAAGATCAGTAGTCACCATTAAGAACATTAGTTGTTCATAGGAAGAAGGAAGTCAAAATATCAAACCTACCAGGAGTTTGGAAGACGTTGAAGCCCACATTCATAGCTAACTTTAAAGGATTCAAGACTTTAGTGGAGAAGTAACTGCTGATGTGGCAGAAATAGCAAGAGAACAAGAATTAGAACTGGAACCTGAAGATGTGATTGAATTGCTGCATTTATTTACAGTGAAATTATGTTGTTTAGTGTAGTCAACTTCCTCAACAATCTTAGATCTTCTGGAGAATTGATTGCAGCTTCTACATCAGCTCTGGCTATTCATCTGGCATTATTACATTATAGAGTCAGTTTCTTTTCTTGAACTTCATGAACCAATCTCTGCTACCTTCAGACTTTTCTTCTGCAGCTCCTCACCTCTCTCAGCCTTCAAAGAATTGAAGACTTAGGGCGTTGATCTGGACTAGGCTCTGACTTAAGGGAATGTTGTGGCTTGTTTGATCTTCTCTCCAGACTATAAAACTTTCTCCATATCTACAATAAGGTTGTTTTTCTTTCTTAATACTGTATTTACTGGAGTTATATTTTACATTTCCTTCAAGAGCTTTTCTTTTGCAATCACAATCTGGCTGTTTGTAAGAGGCCAAGCTTTTGGCCAATTTTGGCTTTCTACATACCTTTCTCATTAAGCTCAATCATTTCTAGCTTTTGATTTGAAGTGGGACATGTGCAACTGTTCCAATCATTTCCACATTTAAAGACCATTGCAGAGCTATTAATTGGCCTAATTTAGTATTGCTGTGTCTCAGGGAATAAGGAGGCCAGTGGGGTCATGGCAGAGGAAGGGAGAGAGAGAGAGAGAGAGAGAGAGAGAGAGAGAGAGAGAGAGAGAGAGAGAGAGAGAGAGAGAGAGAGAGAGAGAGAGAAACTCACGAGCATTCGTTGGTGGAGCAGTCAGAACACACACATTTACATTTATCCATTAAGTTTACTATCTTATATGGTCAAATTTGTGGTGGTCCAAAACAGTTAACAATCATAGCATCAAAGATCATTGGTCACGTATTCACTATTACCACAAATCACTGTGTGTGTGTGTTAGTAGTGTTAATATATATGTATACACACATATAATAAGAACTTTAAATATTATGAGAATTACCAAAATTACACAAAGTTTTGCCACAAAGCTTTAATTTGTAAAAAACAAAAAACACAGTATCTTTGAAATGCAATAAAGCAAAATACAATAAACAGGATATGCCTGTAAAGAGATTAGATCTGTTTCCATTTCTTATGCTACTAGTACCCTTGATCATTGTACAAAATAGCATGTCAGCTGTAATTCATAAGAGTTATCATGTTAACGATCATACAAAATACATTGTTGAATGCTTCCTTTCAGTTTGCAGTTCATCTGAAGGACACACCTCTCCAAGTCAGAAGGTGCTGAATTGTGTATTAGAAATTAGAATAACAGTTTCACCGGCATTGGAAAGTAATCTGCCAATTCTCCCAAAGGGCAGACCTTCCAAAAAAAGGATCGGTTAAGCAGATTTCGCTTTGTCAGGCATGGTAAACAGATTTACAAATAAATTATTAGAGGTTTGCATTTGTTAATTGTTGGACTGGCTAAACATGGTGGGGGTCCTTTAAATGCAATACATGAAGAGCTCAGAACTTTGTAACAGAGAATTCCTTCCTTCCCTCCTTCTTTCCTTCCTTCTATCCCTCCCTCTCTCCCATCATCAGTCCCTCCCTCTTTCCCATACTCTTTTCCTGCTCTTCAGACAGATCCTTCAAAACTAAGGAAGCACAGAGCTGCCCATCAGCCTCATGACTTAGGTGATGAATTACCAATCTGTTTTTAATTCTTAGACCCCTACCACATACCTCTAAGTAACATAAAGCATGTTATACTCTAGTGTCCTTAAAATATTATCGTTTTATTATCACCAGTTCCCTCACACGGTGGCTTTGCTGAGCAGCTGTTTCACAGGCAAGCCAACTGTTTTTAAATATTACTCTTTCCATGCTGAAACCCACCCTACCAGAGTGTTCTTGGTCATGAATATTAATGAGCAGACAAGTATCTGTTCCCTGACATTGGCTCAGTAATCCCTTCAATAAGCATGGACAAATTATAGGAGAAACTTTGTTTTGGCTAAATTGATCTGCCACCGAAAAGAGAAAACGGATTTTCTTATTTTAATGAAAATCAAGAAAAATGTTAATGGTGGCGTACTTTAGAGCTCAGTGGAAGCATTTTTGTATTCAGACCTGTGACACCTTAGCTCGCTGTAGACTGACCTGGCTGCAGAGTGGAAAGATAATGGTGAACTCATTATCTCTGGTTAGGTATGAAGGGGCTATGAGAAGCAATGTAAGTCCCCTCTCTCCAACTGGGATTTTGCATCAAGAGGTTCTGGACCTTCCTGGTGATCTGGAGTTAGAGTAAACACTGCGCATTCCTCCTCCGCAGAGACAGGATTTCCTTTTCCCAACAAATAACAGGGTAAAGGCAAAGAACAGAACTTCTAAGATTCAAAAGAAAATAATCCAGGTGAATCTTGACCTGAAATGATATACCCTGTTCTGATGAAGTCCCTGAAATGGTCATAGAGAGGGAACATGATGGACAGAAGGGCGATACTGGTTGACACTGATTGATGAGTTTACGCAGAGTTATTATTAAAAGAGAGAACTGACGAGAGAACTGACTTTAGCTTTCGTTGGAGTGAAGATGGAAAGTTCATTCTGGACCTAGAGCTGTGTCACAGGCATCGCCAGTCCTATGTCTTTTCCATTCAAAAATAGTAAATCACATAGAGCACAGTGTTTTTAAATTGCCAAAATGATCACAACTTACAGGAATTTTAAATCAGATCAAGTCTGTTTAGTTTCTGCTTCCCTCCAGCACTGTATGACTGTTTTGTTAGAAATGGCATCTCTAGTTTATCCACATGAGCAGACCTGCTAAAAATGAGGCTTAATTTTTAGGTCTTCTTGCTAAATGTGATTCAGAAATGCAAACTCTTCTTTAGGAGACAGATGAACACTAACATAGGCGACTATTCAAAGGCACCTTTTAGGAAGAATCAGAAGCAAATGTCAAATGTACATTATATTTGCATTATAAATGACATCTCTGTATCACTTCATAGTCACTTAGTGATTTTGGGGATACTCTCTTGGTGTTTGGCATTTTAGCAAATCCAAAGGAAGAGAGAACTTACCTAAGCAGCTAATTCCAAGTATTCCATTAGAGAGAAAGAGAATCCTCATTCCTAAAGTGGAAAGACAATCAGTGACCTACTTATAAGCCAGTGTGTTTCAGTTCTCAGAGAAATGTTTAAAAATCACTCATCACAGTTTCAGGATTTTCCATTCTTTCAGAAGTTTTGTTATATGTCTCAAATACATAAATATTCCTTGGATGATTCGCTCTCTCTCTCCCCCTCTCTCCCTCCCTCTCTCCCTCCCTCCTATACTATAATAATAGTATAGGATCTTCACAGAGTTTTCGCCCTACCTAGTGCTTTAATTGAATCCAAACAAGTCGAAAATGAAAAGCAAGCTTTGACGTAAGGTGGTAGGAAATCAAGCTTCCATGGCCTTTCCATGTTTGAAAAAATAGTACTTCTCCACATATATTTTTAATTCTGGAAATTTCTTTCCATATTTTCTCTTTTCAGAAAAATGGTTGTGGCCATTCCCAGAGGTTTTAGTTTTCTCTGACTTCCTTCTCAGCTTCTGCTCCACCCTTGGTGTTGTGGACTCCATTTTGTTTTTACTCACCTGGTGTTCTTTTAATACAATTTTTTGAAACTATGGTGTATGGCCTGTTCCCTGTTGAAGTCCAAGCTCATTAATGCTAAGGATAAGGTGTCCTATTCTGTTTTATCATCCTCTACTTGACTTAATCTGGAGCAGCTTTAATCACGCTCCATACTAAGTAACTGAGCCACCAACTTGCACAGACCCAAGGGTGCAGACCGGCAGATGATTACTTAAGTTCCTATAATAAATACGACAGAAGAAAATAGGAAACCTTGAATTCTAGTCATCTATTAATTCATAGAGTCCATAAACCTGGAAGCCATATTTGCTTTTAGCAGCATTTACTCCAGTAGACTTAATGAAATTAATTTAAAATTCCCTGAAGATTATCTTTATTTAGAAACAGGTAGAAACCGTTTCAAAAAGTTTCTCTCTCTCTCTCTCTCTCTCTCTCTCACACACACACACACACACACACACACACACTCGTGCTTGCACACATGAATAAGGAGGGATTTAGATGCACATAATTCTCCTGGAGAATGAGTTGCATACAGATTCTTGGGTTCAAACATTGAGATTTTTATCCTTTGACCCGGAGGGAACTCAGAAATCTTCATTCTTTTTAAACATCCTACATATTTGAAGTAAAGGGTCTCTGGGTCACCACACGTTGAGCATCGCTGGGTAAGTGGAGTTGACAGAGGTTAGCTAACAGGATGTAGCACAGAAAGAGGACAGAGGTGTTAAAACCTTTGCTGTAACACTTAAGTTTAAGGTCTGCTGGTAAAAGGTCCCTCGTTATACAAGGTGAGATTCAGCACCTGTTGCCCATCAAAGAATGATTTTGATCCATGAAGCAGTTTCTCTGTTTTCCTTCTGATTTTGGCAGTGAATTATACCCCAGATTCATGTTTTGTTTGGTCTTCTGAAGATCAAAATTGTACTTTATTTAAACATTTTTTGTGAACTACAAAATAATTGTGTTTTTATTTTCTACTTCATAGGCTCTAACAAATACTTATTTTTCACAGTCTAGAAACTATAATTCCTCATTTTGAGGGTGGGTGGCTTGGATTATGTTTCTTGAAGTCAAATAGTTTACTTTTAATAGCATTTTCGGTTCTAAAGTGACATGTTTATTGCACTAAACTTGCTTGATTTAGAGTGTTGAATGATTTAAAATTACTTTAAAATTATGTCTAATTGGGGAAAATTTAAATTGATTTTTAAATTCTGGTTTCTAATAAGAGTTCGTTCAAATAAATTCTGAAAAATAATTTAGAACTTTAATTTTTGTGTTTGATAAAACATAAATGTGAAATGAAACTGTAGGAGGGAAGGGATTTCATATTTTCTTGTGGTAATATTTCCGTATATTTCATAACTTTAGACAGATACAACTGAGGACCACTTTTACCATAACCGAGTTGACAGTCTTTATTTAGAATGCAAACCCTTCAGAATTATGACAGTATAGTTCTGAAGATTTGCATGATGTAATAAATCATGATTTATTTAAAAAAATAGATCAACAAAGTACTTAAAGTTCATCCTCCCAAGAGCTACTGATTCATGGAAAGTGGAGATACAAGGAAAATGAAAGTATATGTTATGAAAAATTTTAATGTCTAAGGTCTACAGATTTTGTTTAACTGATCGTTATGCCAGCCAGTCTTGTTCTCATTCTCCCTGCAGTACCTCTAAATGGTTTTCTAAGGAATGAGATTGTCAGCCTGGAGTATTCCAGTCCCCTTACAAATAGAGGATCAGCAATCGAGGCAAGTTTCAAGGTTTAGATTGTTGCCTGTGCTTAGAACTCTGCGTTGTTTTCTGAAACTGAAGACATTTTGAGCCAATTTTAATGAATAATAATCCATACATTTTAAAATAATCCCCAAATAGTATGGGTGCTTTTGTTTTCAATATTTGATATTATTTGTCTCCTTGCTGCTGTTAAATCAGAAGTTTCTTCTTTTTTTTCCATATAGATCCTAGATTACGAAAGTGTTCTCTGCATCCTTTTCTTCATTCACTCATTTATTCCCCATAGTTGATGAACTATCTACTTTGTTCATGACATTCTCTCAAGATCTGTTGGGTTTTTTTTTGAATCCGTGTAAATATCACAGGCCCTGGAGTCGGAAAATTAGGTTTCAAATATAGGATTTTCAATTTTTTAACTAAATGAACTAGGAAGTTTCTTGAACTCTACCTAAACAGTCTTTGTGAAAAGACAGAATCAAAATTGTCTTGAAAGTTAGTAAGGGGCTGGCCACTGGGAAAGATGCGGAAGTGTGATGGACTAATGGAGAAGAGGAATCTATATAGACGCAGTGATTACTCTGGATGATGGAGCCATGGATGCTTGAATACAAGTGGACTGGTGGTTGAGGTCCTTACCCATGTTTGAAAAAGTGGACAAATCTGTCTTTTCTCTGAAAATCAAAGAGTAGTCTTGGTTTTTTTCATTTAAATAATTGAATTGACCATTGATTTTGAAGTTACGTAGACAAAAGTTATAATCCCTGTTGAACAACAGCTAACCAAGAACACTATGGAATTCATTCTGTTTAGCTCACAACTGATAACGCACATGTAGATCAGCGAACACAATGTGTTGAGTTTATTTCTTTTTTCTTTTAGTGTATGTCTGTATGTATTAATAATGGTAAGTAAAAAGCAAATATTCAAAGCATCTATTCTGAGTTTGATTCATGATGGTCTGTAGGTGAGAAGTCTTTACATGGTAAGTCTATTAAGGGCTACTGCAAAGTATATTCGGCAGCTTCAACAATGGTTTGTGGTTAAGTGTTACATTTAGGCATAGACTTTTTTAATGCTATTCTAGTTTTCAGGTTTCTCACTACAGTGAATAGTTGCTATTGTTAAAATTACAGAAATTATGAAGCGGTCCATCTGATGATGAAAATGCACATAAAGTTGATACCTTGAAGAAAGACCCTGCACATCCACCTTACACAACAGATTATTTTACTCTAAGATTGTCATGCTAGTGTCTGATTCCAATTTTGAAAAGCAAATTTGTATTTCAGTGGTTAAATTTCACATTATATTTTATTTTATAAAATGTTTAAGTTCTTGTTCAAATATTTTGCATAAATTTTTCCTCAACAACATCACCTGCCAATATATAGCTCAAGGCCTCTGCTGTGACTGTTCTAGTCAACAACAGCGGTGGACGCATCACTGATAATTATATACTTTTTGTAATTTAATAACATTTCTCAGTAATCGTTTAACACACAACTAACTTAGTGTATAGATCATTTGGCATAGATGAGTACAGTATCTCCATGTGATCAAAGTATTCACGTCATTGAAAATCCCAGCACCTCTGGTGCTCTGTTAAGAAGTTCGCATGATGTAAAGATATGCCTGCTTCTTTACTGTACATTAATACAGTGTTTATTAAGTAGCTGTTGATTTTTATGGTTGTCTGTTAACAACTTTCAATCCTCATTTAAAATATGTAATCCTTAAAGGCAGCTAAAATCTCCAGTGGTTCAAGTTATTAAAAATGGAATGATACATTGTATTATGTAGACTCTGGTTTGCTGCCAGTGATGAATGAAAAGTGCCTGAATGGATGACTGATGGTGATTCTTTATCCTCAATTTCACTAACTGTGGTTAATATTGAACCAAGCGCGATTCTTTAAGAGGCTAAGGGATTAAGACTTCTTGTAATAACACCAACTGGGCATCACCTCCACACCTAAATAGACTTCTTACTAATGAGTAATGCTGTTCCTTTACTGCACGGTCTACACAGAAAATGCCAGAACTTGATTGAAGGAGTTTAGAACCGCACTGAACTTCTTTATTAAGTGCTCTTTCGGATGAATCCAGTGACATTCCACTACATTCCTCATATGAGTGAAATGCATTTTAAGGGACCTATGTTTTAGGCAAAGTTGAGGAAACTACTTTACCAATAAGTCAACTCTTTTCCTTCTTTGTAAGAATTTTGCTCAATACTCAACACAGCAATGTGATTTTGTGGGAGCTTAAAAGCTATCTTGATAGCAAAGCAGAAAGGTCTGTTCTTTGTTTCCTTGCTAATGTAAAATCCAAATTTTGCTTTGTTTCCTGCTCTCTTTCCTTATTAGCTTTATTTTTAAATAAATATATATATATATATAATTTTGTATAGTACTTTTTATGTATTTAAATATAAATCAAGAACTATATCATCATGTAAAGATCTTAACCATAAATTAAGTATATAATTGATTTTGCCTTAGACTGAACTATTTGCATCAATTATTTTTCTTACTAAAGCCAACTCCTTTTATTTATAACTAAAATGTATTCACTTGAAAGGAGTTCATGAAAAAGTAAATAATAAAATGAGTAATAACATTCAATATATAAAGAAACAATAGCCTTTCAAAAGGCTAATTAACCTGAGCAATTATGATTGACATTTCCTTCCTCACAAAACATCATTTTGCCATCTAAACATACATCAACATGTCAAATAAACCATCTTGCTATATAGGCAATATTTCAAATTAAATGAAGAAGACCTTCCTTTTTAGTAAATGGTAAGATACTAAATGAAAAACTATCACTGCTCCCTCGAGATTAAGAAAGTCTGAGGAAATAAAGCTTATTTTTAAAAGTCCTTAAGCATAAAAATACTTCCATGAAAAATACTTTCAAATGGGACAGATGTGCCTTTATGTCAATAATTGTCGACTATCTCTTATCGAGTAACTCACTGTAATATTTTTTCAACCTGCAATTATAATCTTTCAATATTGTTTTTGTTTTTTCCTCTTTCCCCCAGGAAACAAAGTTAAACAGGTTCTGAATTACACTTTATATATCACATTAGCTAATAGAGCTGGTATTGGGGAAAGAGTGCCAAATGTAAAAGAGCTGAACGGTTTTCTTTCTGAGGATTTGTTTGCAAAACAAGCCCAGGCGAATGGAGGGTCATGTGTAGAAAGCTAAGCCATGCCGAGTGCTCATTAGATACCGTGGGCTCTCCGGTTCAGTTGCCCCAGCCCCAGTTGTAGAGAGTTGTGTGTGATTCAGTTCAAATCTCCATTTCCTTCCATCTGGCAAGATTAGCACCCATTGCTCTGTCAGAGAACAAAGGTCACAGCCTGGCCTGACTCATCACGAAGGAAACCTGCCATTTGCCCTCATTGTGTAGGAACCTTGGCGCCCCCCTCGCTGGTGGGGGGGGGAGATGGGGGAGGGCAGACTCTGAAGGGTCAGATGGCAGAGGCGCTCTCACCTTATTTACTGATGCAGCTTTGGTAACTGTGGTCCAGATGCTGCAAATGCTGTCGCTCTGTGGATTGGGATTCAGTAGCAGCTGTTGTTCTTTGCAAGAGCCTGTTTCTGAAATTCCAAATTTAATAGTCTGAGACCCTAGTCATTGAAAGCTATGCTGAAAGTTAATTTGCTGAATCTGAGTTTATTTTCCTACGTAAACCACTGTTGGTGATAGTCTTCCCTTGTGATACACAGTAAAATGAGGAAAGGACTTTGTTGCTGCCTTTAGGTGGGCCAGAGGGGAAGAGAATGCCCTTGGAAGAGAGCAAGGTCTGGGCTTTGTAGCCTGATGACCTGGCTGAGGTGGGGCTGTCCCACCTCTAAGTCAGGGCCCTGAGACTTTCTCAGTCCCCTTAGCTTCTGCAGCTTGGCATTCGCGTTTCCAGCTACCATTTAGAGCGTTAAAATAGATAATAAACAGAAGTACTTACTGTCCTGTTTGGCACATAGTTAGTTTGTATTATTTTTTACCACAATGGCCGTATCGCTTTTACGGGTTAATTTTGGATAAATGAAAGATTCTTCATTTCTCTCTTGCCCTTCTGAATACTTCATTTTCTTATCTAATCAATATGACATGTCCTATAGATTCAAATAACTATAGTTAAAATGTTTAAGCAATACTTTGTGTCAGGTACCATTTAAAGCCTTTTGGATATTTAACTTGCACCACAGTCTTCTGAAGTAGGTGATATTCTTCTTTTTCTCTTACTTTATAACAGGAATTTTTTCCTCAGAGACAGTTTGCCTAGTTCACAAAACTAGTGAGACACAGCTAAGATTTCATCTAGCTGATACATTACCAAATTGTACTTCCCCTGCCCACAAACCAAAACAAAAAACACATCAAATGACCTTGAAAAGAAGTATTTAGAAGCATTTGAGCTCTGTTTCTGACGTGTAAGTTTCATTGTTAATAAGAGGAAGCTCTACCATCATTTTGTAGATTTTTCTATACCCTGAACTTTAGCTGGTAGATGGATTCACTATTTAGACAAAGGGTAAAATTAATTTTATAAAGATTCCATAAAATCTAAAGGAAATGCACCCTTAGTTTCACTAATTTTTTTTCTTAGACATCTTGTTGAACTTCCTGTGGAATTATTTTTACTTTAAAGAGACTCTGAATATGTACCACACACACGCACACACACAAACATGCACACACACACACACACACACACACACGGGGGAGGGGGGTAAGAGAGCGAGAGATAGGAAGAAGGGAGAGGGAAAGGGAGATGGGGTGGAAGGGAGTCATATATAATTATAATGGTTATTTATATATATACACACACACATACACATATATACACAACATGCATGTACATGTATATATTTTTTAAGAATAAATAGATATGGCTATGCTAAAGAAAATCATTAATCTTCTCATTTAGTCCTTAACAAGATGTTAGATGGCAGATTGTGAAAGTTTTTTGTTTTCCTATACCCCATTCTTGATTTAAATGCAACCATGTTGTTGGTGATAAAGTTAATGTATTATACACGGATGT
The DNA here is from genome assembly GCA_004363575.1 of Solenodon paradoxus. NCBI lineage: Eukaryota > Metazoa > Chordata > Mammalia > Eulipotyphla > Solenodontidae > Solenodon > Solenodon paradoxus. Next base: position 379,368 of record RJWH01001314.1, read on the forward strand.
TGATTTACAGTGATGCACCCCTTTAATCTATATAATATTATGATGTGCTGTCCCTTCAATAAAATTAAAACAAAACAAAACAAAACCGTGCTGTGTTCATGTCAAAACCAATGATAAAACATATCTAAGTTCACATTTTACCTTCTGATAAGTGACTGACTTGACATTTGGATGTTGTACTCTTCTTTTTTAAAAATATGTTTTGTCATATGAATTGATTCCAAGAAAAGACCAATTGGATGTTTAAAGATTTTTCATAACCAAAGAAGGTGTCAAATCAGAGCCGTCTTGGGAATTGTTCATTCCTCCCACTCCTTATTAATATTCAAAGCCTATTTCTTTACTCTCTATATACTGCTGCTTTTAGTATTTTACATTTTCCTAACTTTTCCTCTGCTATTTCAAATATAAGGTTAAAGATTTTCTTAACCCGAGACCTAGGAAACTCAAAAAAGAAAAACTTGTATCGGAATGTAGCATTTTTAACAGTTGAAATTCCTTTTTCAATTTTGCCAAAATGCTGGGTCTATTGTCATTTTCCTGCACGTCTCTTCCCTTATATTCCGAATTTTATCTCCCCAGTGCCCCCAATTTCACAGAGCATGTGCCTCCCTTCAACGCCATTATCTTGCCTTGATCTGACTCCATTCTCTGTTCCTCCTTCCTTCTTTCTGTTGTCAGTGTGAAGGAGGGACACACAGTGTAACATTCTGCAATTTAAGACTTCAGTTATATACCTGGCAGTATCTGTCCCTGCGCAATTTTGGAAATGAAAAGCGTGTAGGGAAAACTCTGAAAGGAATTATAATGGATGCTGGTTCATTGCTTATATGGCAGCATTTTAACAAGAAGCTTCCTCCGGGTTCAAGGAATACATATCCCTTAAATTAACACATTCAAACTTCTCATTCAGCTTTTTGCCTTTTCCAATAATTGCGAGTTTTTGATTTTGTCTTTGTTAAGAAATGTCTGTAATCTTGACTTTTAAGGGTATTATTGCCATTCTAATGGGCTTTGAGAAATATATTGATGTTTCTTTTTATCTGGGGACCTTGAGAATCTTAATAAGTGTAGGCTCATTAAAAACACATCTGGCCAGTGTTGTGGCTTCATTGAATTAAGAGAGAAGAGAAAAAAAAGTAAAAGAAAGAAAACACAAAACAAAACAGGGAGAGTGAATTGCCTTCTGAAGGTAGATGGCCCCATGGCTGACCTAGGCCCAAAACTGACAGGAAGTGGACAGAACAGACAGAAGGCAGTGCCATCTGCATTTAAGGGATCAAAGCGACAGACAGGCAGAGAAGTGCTGGGAAACTTTCACCACACCGCGCCTCCTGGTAATTGAATACTCTGAAAAACCCCTGGTAGTGCAAAATCAGTTTCTGCCTGAAAAATATTCAGTAGCTTATGGAAGATATGTTGGTACATTCTATTTTTTCAAAGTTAAGAATTCAAGCCATATGTAAATCGAACATATATATAGTTAATAACCCTTATAGAAATTTTGCCTTTTTCATGATAACAGAAACTGAATTTTGTCTCCATCGAAAGTCTTGATTCTCAACTGATGCCTTTCTGAAAATATTTATTAATTCATGATATAGATATATGGATACACATTCTCTCTCTCTCTCTCTCTCTCTCTCATACTCACACACTCTTCACATCGGAGATGCCTACATAAGATGATTTGAGCCAAATAAGTAAGCCAGTTGTCAGGTTGAGAATAGACTTGTCAACAGATAACTATTCCATTGTAGGTGATCCCTGGTTTGGTCGACCACCTCTGGCCCAAAGCAGAGTTCACATACATGCCAAGGACCTGGGTTCGTGTCCTGGGTCCCAGGTTTTACAAACAAGGTGAGCTAAATAAAATAAAGTTCTTTCTCTTCTCTCTTCCTGCTTGCCTGGCTATATTCACCCTCATCCTTGCCTACACCTTTCATTACAAAAAATAAACAAACAGAATCCCCCACTCTATGTGCTATAATATACATGTAACAGTATCCTAGAAGCAAGAAAGATGGAGTAATTACCTTCAATGTTTGAGCCAAACTAGTCCTTTCCACAAGTGATGGGCTCTATCAAATTATAGCATAGGAATAGGAATTTACAGGATGAAGATGGGGTTAACATTTACTCTAAATAGAAAAGAAAATAAGTGATATTTCTAAATATTTATCCCCTGTGACTTTCGTGAGAAACGAAATCATTGAATCAGACTGTTGTCTTTTTAGAAACTAAAGTGAGGTATTTTGGACTCTATAACCCTCTAAAAATTTCATGTTTCTCTATGATTCTGCTGTATCATAAGCATAAACCTTCTGTTTTCTCTTGAAAATGGTCAGTCTGGTCCAGTTGTAACAGGTATCGGAACACTTCAGCCTCCATTACTTTGTTATTTCCTGGGAAGATACGGGGCCAATGTTATCACCTGCATTTTCTTGAATATTGTGCTAACATGTGTTCTGTGAACTGACTGGAAATTCTTAAGGAAATGCTGCATTCGGTCATGTAGGCATGACTTTCCTACATTTCTTTTAGACTAGAGATTTATATTCAAGCAAATTTCTTCTGAGGCGAGCTTGAAATACTGGGTAAATCCAATCCTATTTTGTTGTCTGAAGAAAACTGTCATCTTTGGTTGGTCAACATATTTTATTTAAAAGCACAGGCAGTAGAGTATTTGGCTATAATTGAAGTTGGTCTATATAAATTGGTGTTTCAGCTTGCTTGGAGGCTCACCACAGTCAGATGTTTTGAGAATGACTTATTGTTCTTTTAACAGCAAATAAAGGGAAAATCTCCAAACATCAACAGAGCTCATAGGTTTACTTCACAAGGAGCTAAACTAACCAGTTGTTGTTCTAAGAGAAGCCAATTAATAATACAAATGTGTTGACAGTGATATACATGTACATATATGCACATATATCGTATTTTTAATTCATCAACATTAGAACAGACATTGGCATGTTCTTTTAGCAAAAAGGATTTTCATGACAACACAGGGCCATTTGTGGACATCTGCTAGGATGTATCTTCTAAACCCAAAAGGGATTCAGAGCTCCCCTCCAAAGATGTAACCAGTGTTTCCATTTACCATCAAATAGGCTGCCCACATTTTCCATGCCCTTTTTAGAAGTATCATTTCGCTTTTGTGTAACCATTTGATTAAGGTGAATCTTATTTTTCAGGTAAATAAAATCTTTCTCTTTTTTAAGTATTGAGTTTGGGAATAAGCTTGACCTAACAAAAAATTTGTCTATGATAGTGATTATTGTAAACCAGTGAACCAATCTCTCTCTTGGAGAGAATGTTGAATTCATCAGCTTAGATGGGGAGGAGGGGTGTAAGGGAAGGAGGCAGAACCCATGAGACTCTTTTCTACCCTCATACTTTGAAGTAAACTGGAGGGAGGGATTTGAAGGAAGACAATTATAAGGCACAGAAGCAAGGAAGCCCAAATTGTGAATACCAGAGAGATGGAACTTGAGAGTTATGACTAGAATGAGAATCTCATTCCCTGTGAGTTTCTGGACATCCTTCCACCAAATCTCTACCTCTTCATGTAGCCTGGGGTACCCTGTCTGTCTTGAGTTCTGAAGAGGCTCACTCACCATTTAAAGTAGCATGCAATTTGCCTTAAAAACACTGATTTCCCTTAAAATACCAACATTTTTCTCTTTTGTGAACTGATTTTACTTTGGACAGGAATCAGTTTGTTCCTATGTTTCAATGCCTTTTCTTTGCTTTTATTTTAATTCTAATTTCATAGCTATTTGTATAAGAACAAGGAAGATACTGTCTGTTTATCCTAGACTGACTTTTGGAGGTAAATATCAACAATGGAGGAAAAACCCTGTGCTGTACTAAGTGGAAGAGTGAACAGGGAGACACTGATTTACTTCTGGTACACGTGACTTGAAGAAGAACCTGGAGAACTTCCTGGGTGATTTAAATTTTCTCAAATATGGGAGAGATTATCCATCTATCTGCTTATCTAGCTATCGAACTAGCTATTTATTGCTTAGTTATGATTATGGTTGTGGTTATCAAATACTAAGATTTATAAGTTTTACTTTATGTAAATTTTAATGCAATGAAATATCCCCCCAATGCTCCATCTCTTTCAACTCTGTTATGCTTTTGCTGATCACTGCCCAGCTCAATCATAAAAATAACTGATAGAGACATTTATTCATCACTGCCCATTTTCTCCAGATTCCTCCTCCCAACCTTGTTTTCCCCACTTCCAATGTGTGTATGCAACAACACACACATCCACAAGCACACACACGTACATACACACACATGGAGAACACGTATGTAGGTGCCTGTGCTCATTCACGTCTGATTGCCCCAGTGCAAAAGCTCTAATTTTCCTTATTAACTGTCCATACATGAGAATTAAATTTAGAATGTTTTGATTCCTAGTAAATTTGCATGGAGGGAAATCTTGTTTTCATTATCTGAGTTGAAATTGGTTCACTTAAGATTTTAATATACCAGAAAATCACTATTAGGAATTTGTTTTATATAATTTTATGCCTCTTAAAAATTTATAACTTCCAGAAACCCATTGACTTTCCCATGACTATTTCAAGATGTGATATTCTGGTTGCTCTCTTTATCTACCCTAAGGAAATGGGAATATGGGGTGGGGCAGCATTTAACTATTATTGATTTAATGAAGTGAGTTTGTTGCCATATTTGGCTTACTAATCAACTCATTGGTTTTTAAGTTTACCAGGTGCCATTAAATTTGAGCATTTCATCATAACTTTTTGTCAGTAGTTTTTCACTCCCTTTGCTCATATTGGTGGGTATTTTCTTCACATTTTAAGTCAGGAAGGAAAGAAACATTTGAAGTTAGAAGATAATTTCTGGTAAACCAGCTAAGGATCTATTTTATTCACAAATTAAACTATAGAAAAGTATTGACTCATAGGATTCACCTTTTACTACTTTTCAAAAAACATAATTGATAGATATTTTTTCTTGTAAGCATGATTTAAATGTACCTTCTTTATACCCCTCAAATTTGGTGTTAATATCATCATCTTGCAACTAGCATGACTGAGACTTCAAACTCAGACTGAACACGGATCACTTGAAATCAACATCCAGGGTCCCTGTCCTGGCTCACAGCTGCAGAAGATATTCATGTTTGATATCATGAATTTGATACAGGCCCAACTTAAAAAATAAATAGATTAAAAAGGCTGAGGTGATACCAAGAGACTTTCAAGAAGCCCACTTTTAGGGTCCTCTGGGTACTCCCAAGGGACTTTGGGTATGTGATGACTCATGAATTTATAGTATTTTTTATTTTTCACTTATGAGCGATTACTTGACTCATAACTAGGAACCAATGTGCATGCACCCTTTCTCATAAGAAATCTAGGAGATTCTATGAGGAAAGGGAAAGCAAGTAAGAATTTGGGAACAAGGCGTATTAGTGGTTTTCCACGGATGGTTCTGACATCTGCATCATCAGCATCAGTAGGTAACTGATCAGAAATATCAGAATTGTATCCTCTCACCCAGACTTACTAGATCAGATGCTCTACATCAATCCAGGCTGTAACAAACCCTCTTGATTTCGATGCAGGTAACATTTTGAGAACTATTACTGTGTGTTCCTAAGACTCAAAGATTATTTAGAAACTTATTGTTATTTTATAGCAAAATAAAAAGTATAGAAAGACATACATTCTAAGTGAGAGTAAATCTAATTGGTTGGTGAAGATTAGCTGAATAGATCAGCTTTGTATCTGATCTTTCAAAAGGCACCGTTAGATCTCAATACAAGCTTTGTTAAACCAGACTTTTCATTCTCAGAACAGTTTTGCTCTATGATGAACTATAAGACCTCAAAAAAGTTCTTGATCTTCCTTTTATGTTAAATTCTTTGTATCTCATAACAAGAGAGGGAAAACTAAATTGTGCATAGATAGAACTTCATAAAAGAGAACTAACAATATTGAAGAGATAATGGTTTAGTTAGGATGAAATTGTCCTGGGGTTGTCAGATAAGGGGGAATGTTACCTGAAGCCATGGAGGAGGTAGGAGGAAAGCTTAGGTGTTTCAAATCATAATAGTAAGTCTACTCAATACAGGCAATAGATAGCTCTTGAGTTATATTTTATGTCATAGATTTTTCTAAACACCTAAGATACTTGTTAGTAGGTTATATTATACTCAGGGAAACAGATGATATACCATAAATATGAAATTATAAAATTTATGAAAAATTGGTAGTGTTATAGAAGAATATTTCAAAGAATCAGATAGAAGGGATATGATGCTCAATTGCTTCTAGATTTCTTATAGATAATGATTTCAAATGAGATAGGTCCTTCTTCAGTAGAATAGATTTATTTTACAGTTGCAATGAACATTTGAAAGGTTTGGTGTCTCTTGACTTACCCAGAAACCCCAGAACACCAGTCTTAATGGAATTGAACATTCGGAACACTGTGAAAGGAATATCCAAATTTAAATTTCTTTTAATGGGAATAGAGTTGTGATAAAGAAAGAATTTTCAAAACGAACCAACCAAATAACAAAAAAATTAAGCAAATATTTAAGAAAACTTATAAATGAATAAAATGAAAGAATAAAGGTTTAGGGCAGGGTCAGATTGAGACCTTAGACCAGTTTTTTTAACAGAATTTCCAGCAGATGACTCCTTCCTGCAGTTTCTGATTCCTTTTTTAAAAGGTGACTGTTTTAACAGAACTCTCCTCCTCCCAACTCGTGTAGACACATCAGTGTGTGGGGAACAGAAACTTTTGAAAGTATTTCATTCTGTGTCATGTACCATTTTCGCTGCTCATTACTTTCTACTGACTGTGAAAATTAAATTTTGTCTACAGATGTGCGATCCATGGTTTTTTGGGTTGTAAATGTCTTTTCCTACCAAGATTGAGTTCAAGGGCCTGGATCCCTATGGTGAATTTTTTAAAGAAATGAGTAACAAGCCTTAAGCTGCTAATCACACTGTTTTAATCATAGCATGTATGGAAATTGTGTATGATATGTTATGTGGACACCTTGTCAAATTTTGGGCAGTTTATTAGGGTATAGTTTGTGTAGCTATAGATTAAATTATATTCCTCCAATATATTTGTTGAAGTCCTCACTATTCCCAAGTACCTCAGAATCAGAGTTTTATTGGTAAAAGGCTTGTTGTAATTGACATCAAGGCATACTAGAGTAGGGTGAGCTTTTGCTTCAATATGATCACTAACTTTATGAAAAACATAGGGACTCAGAAGAGATGGTTCTGTAACACAGGAGGCAGAGATTCGAGAGGTGTATAACAAGCAAGAAATGCCAAAGTTTGTCATCAAAATCCAGAAGCTAGGAAGATACATGGAAGAATGATCCCCTCCAAGTTTCGGAGGGCGCATGGCCCTGTGGAGTGCATGCTTTAGAATTCTAGGCTCCAAACTGTGAGATCTTATATTTCTGGTATTTTATGCCACCCAGTTGTAGTACGTTAAGTATGGCAGTTCCAGGAAATGAATACGCATGCTACACAGTTCAACTGTTTGAAGTACACAATTCAGTGATTTTTTTAGTAAATTTAGAGTTGTGCAGCCATCACTACATCGTATTTTAGAACCCTTCCATTACCCCAAAGGATCTCTCGTCTGTTTACATTCAGTTCCTGTTTCTCTCCTTCCCCAACTCCAGGCAACAACTGGTTCACTTTATTTATATCTATGGATTTGCCTTTTCTGAATGTTTCGTATACAAGGAATTGTGAAGCATAATTTTTTGTTGTTGTTTTTGTCTGATTTCTTTCATTTAGCATATTGTTGGGGGGAGTCACTTTTGTGGTAGTTTTATTTCTTTAACATCAAATTGATTCCCCCTAAGGCAATCTACATATAATGACAAAACTTGGGAAGTGGTTTGACCAACAGGAAAAGAAAGTGTTGGTAGGAAATGTGAATTGTCTAAGTAAGATAGAGGTCAAACTTGATGCCTGGGGAATCTGAGGAGACATTAATCCATGCCTTTCTTTAATTCAGGGATTCTCATACTCTAGTATGTATCAGAATCACTTGACAGACTGATTGAAATGCAGAGGATTGCGTCTCCCAGAATTTCTGATTCAGGATGCTGGGCCTGAGAAATCGCATCCCTAACACTACTGCTGGGTACGGAGCATTTGTGTAGAGTGACGGACTGATTTAACCCAAAGCCACATTTAGTAATACAAAGTCTCCTTTATTTTTCACCCCATCAATTTCTGCCTCCTCAGTGTCTTATAATAAGAAGAGATTACTGATTCTTAACCTCAAATGGCCTGTAGTCCACATACATTTTTGAAAGCTGCATTTAAGTTGTGATAACTATCATGTATGCCTTCTGCGTAATAATATTGCATCTCCCGAGAGCTTTTGGTTTTCAGGAGAAAATTTAGAAATCAATCAGCTTAATGTCATTTCCATGCTGCTTGCCTCTTGAGGTCAGTCTCTTGCCCTATTTTAAGGAAGCTTCACATCCACAAAGCTGCTGAGAATTCTAGCAAATCTTTTTTTTTTTTTTTTTCCTCTCTCTCTCCCTTTTTAACCAAAAGCTAGATGGAGACCCAATGCTTAAATGTACTTAAGTTAAAGTCTTCACCAAATCAGCAATAAGCAACATTTTCTTGGACTCAGACTTGCCATTAAATTAGTTTAGCTTGTTTGTGCTTCCCTTTTATCTACAGCCTCAGTGAAAGAACAACTTGAATTGCATTGTTGCTTCTAGTTAGTGTTCTGTGTCCTCACAGCTGCTTCTGTAGATTTGTGGTTTTTAGTGATAATATATATAAAGCAATGATCTTAATTTTAAAGCTTTTGCAGCTACAACAGATAATTTATTCAATGGTCTGTCCAAGTGTTATGCATTCTGTAACATCTATAAAAGCGAGGGAAATTCTCTCTTATAATGATAAGAATAGACATTATTATATATTTTATAAAATCATATGATTTCATAGTGAATATATAGAACGAATGAAGAAGTCATAATTACCCCCCAAATAAAGGCTCCACCACACCGGAAAAATTACTTTCTCTTAACATGTTTTATAGAACTTAGTACTGCTTTACAGTTTGAAGCTATGAACTCTGATGGAATTTTCTTTCTTCATGGGCTTTGTAATATTTTTATGCAAAGAATGGGAAGTAAATGTTGTGTATCCTCCAGGGTAGTTGATTGAAATTTGGCTTCTCTGACTAGTAGTTCAGAAAAGATGCTTTCCACTTCTCCTTCATCTGGAACGTCACCCAATGACATCCTGCTTTTTTATAGCAGTGCTTCATGTTAGGTCTTAAACACACAGATTCTGATCAATTTCTTTTCATGTAATTTCCATCACTAAAGAAAAGATGTGGCACACTGTGGTGGAGCAGTTGTTAAGTCGATCGCCTCTGAAGGAGCAAGTCACACACCCTTGGGTTTCAGTCCTGGGACCCAGGGAAGCAATCAGTGTGAACAACTAAATAAAAAATGAAGATGCTTCTTCCTTCTCTCTCTACTTGTCTGCCTGTCTACTTGCCTTCATTCCTTCTTGTACTTTTCCTTTAAAACAAAAAAAAAAGAAAAAGAAAAAGATATATGATGCAATTATTTATCATTGCATATTTGCGTTGTTGAATATATGCTAGGTAGGCAAGAACTTTGAAAATTAGACTTCATTAACAACAAAATCCTCCACTTAAAATTTATTCTATAGCTTATGACTGGGTAAATTTTCTGCAGGTAAATTTTAAGCCAAAGCATTCGAATCACATCTTTCCCTCTTCAGCTATCATCAGCTTCTGTTGGTGGGACCTTGGGATCTCTTTTTGTGATGGCATGATCTCTAGCCTGGCACCTTCAATGTCGTCAGGTCAGTGGACTAAGACTATTCTAGTGTATCATTCCTACACCCAAAACACTAGCAGGACTTTTATGCAGAATTTATGGGGAGCAACAGAAACTATCCTACTAAATGTGAATTCCTAGTATTCTCAAGTCTAGTCCCTCTTTCTTACCCTTCTGCATTGCCCCTAGGCTCTCTAAGATCGAATGACACAAATGGGAATGGCAAGTATGAATTAAAGGACATTAGTTTGAAAGCAAAGTATTCATTTTTAGTTTTACTGAAGCAATATATACTGAATATATACTGAAGCATGATATAGATTAGAGCTGAGCATCAACACAAATGTGCATCTGTGTACAATACATTACATCCCCATCCAGTGGTCCAGTTCCTTCCTTCACCATCTAAGTGGCCACTTACTCCTGATTTGCCCCATCCGTTTTCCTTCTGGTAATCATTAGTTTGATTCTATAGACTAGAAATCTTTCTCTGCTTGATTTGATTTATTTTTTATTTGTATTTTCTACCACATATGAGTGATAGCATATGATAATGATATTTGTCTTTCTCCTTCTGACTTATCTCACTACACGTAATTCCCTTTAGGTCTACCCTTGTTGTTGTAAATGGCAAAATTTCATATTTTTTAATGAATAAGGAAAACATTTTATCTACCTGCAGAAAATTATCTCACTTCTGGAAATTTTACCCCAGCTCCTTCTGCATGATCATTTTGCTGTGACTCTGCTGACTTCTTTGGGCAAATTCTGTGCTGATAAAAGGAAGGATTAAGGACAGTGACTTCATGGGAAATGAAACTCTACCTTTCCTGTAAAAAAAATAGCTCCAGAAAATGATGTAAGACCAAAAAAGGAAGGAGGGAGTGAGAGAGGAAGGAAGGAAGGAAGGAAGGAAGGAAGGAAGGAAGGAAGGAAGGAAGGAAGGAAGGAAGGAGGGGTGGGAGGGCGTTTTCTAGAGGGAGAAATAATAATAATATGCACAAACTATTAAGGGAGAGATTAATTCTTATTTCTTTTATATAGTTGTCTTGACTAGACCTGAAATTATAATCAGAGATTTAGAACTTTGTGTGACTTATTTTTTGCTGGGTTTTTTTTTTTTTTTTTTTAAGTGTGATTGGGGAGGAACAGATGAGAAACGAGACCTTGATTAAGACCCTTGAAGCCTACGATTAAGTTTCATATGATTTTTAGAGGCAATTTAAAATTGTCCCAGACTTATGTCTCAGTCAACTTGGACTGCCATAATAAAATATCTTAGGTTGAGTGGCTTCAAAAATAGAAATCTATTTTCCCACAGATTTGGATGCTGGAAATTCCAAGATTAAGTTCTGGAAGGGTTCAGTTTCTGGTGAGAACACTCTTCTAGACTTGCAGATGCCCGCTTTCTCTCCCTTTCCCTCTCCCTCCCTCTCCCTCCCTCCCTCTCTCTCTCCCTCCCTCCCTCCCCCCGACCCCCGCCATAGATGACTGCTAACTTTTTTATTAATAGATAGGAAGTAAATTTGGCAGCTCCCAACTGTCACAGTTCCGTTCCTCCCGTGCATAGACATTTTCCATTATTTTCATGATCTACAGACATTAAACAGTCTTGCCCAGGAATATATTTACCCAGAAACTCCCCTTTTTCTTAGGCTACCTACGCATTTTAGAACATCTAAAGGTAAAAATTTTACCTTGGTTACTATGGTGTTTTTAATGTATTTTATGTCCAAGGAAATTGTCTATTAAATGTCTGACCTGCATGATTTACCTATTAGGAGCAGCTCCTGCAGCCACCAAAGCTACAATATGCAGAGGGTAAGAGTCACACTGCAGCTATTATCTCTCTATTATCTATGCATCTTATTTACAAAAAGCTCTTATTCATTTAGCAGATACCTACTGAGCTTCTATATGTACCAGGTGTTAAGTGAGCAAGACAAACATCCATGGCTTTGTGGCGCTTACATTCTCATATTTTTTTTTTTTTACTGAAAACAAACAAAAGACTGTCTTTTTATTCTTTGTTAGCTTGCATTTATGGGATTTTACAAATAGTGTGTCTTGGTAGTGCATTTTTTGTTTATCATTCAATGTAAATCTCAGTTTAGTTTCTATTCACAGTCAAGTCAGCGCAGCATTAAGTTGCAACAATAATCTGCATTTAAATGGAAATCATTCCAGCCAGCATCAATGGCACAGGATGAAAATATCATTTTTTTACAAAGGGTATTGTTCTGAATATATACCTTACTCTATAATTAAATGTGAAAGTGGTTTAGGGTTTTTATATCATTTAGCGAAGAAAGAGGACTTGTCACATTAAAACTATTGCGGTTTCAAAGATAAATGAATACTTTTCAGTCATTGCAATGATTGTTTTTTAAGTTTAATTTCTAAAAGACACTTTTTGTTGTTTTGCTTTCCCCAGCCCCCGCTTCTCAGCCTGCCTCCTTGGCTTTGCATGGTCTGCACCTGAGTCACAGCCTCAAGTGCATGCCCAAAGGACAGACATGGTCAGGTAGTGAAGGTCACACTTTGAAGTAATGGGATTTATTTCCAAGTGCAGGCATTGAAGTCATGCTTCCAGCGCATATCAGTATTGAAGGTTTGCGTTTCCCAAAAGCAGACTGAAGTGTCCATGTGCAGGGCGGTCCCCAGTGCCCCCTGGGGGATCTTCTCTCCTAGTGTTGATGGTGCTGCATTTTTCATCGGATGACAACTTGGCTATCAGAAAAGCATCACCTCTGTGCATTTTTCTAATATGTGACAAAGAAATGACTTAAAATTAACTCCAAAATAAAATATAACAGAAACAGCTTCCTAAACATGCCCTGGTGGAGTAGTGGTTTGGTCTGCTGCCTCTCGCTGAAGGTCAGTCCATGTGCATCTCAAGGACCCAGGTTCACGTCCTGGATCTGGGAGAACAACCAAGATGAAAAACTAAATTAAACAAAACAATAAAACAAAAAAAAACTTCTTCCTCATCTCTCTTCTGTCGACCTGCCTACTTGCCTTCATTCCCACCTGTACCTTTCCTTAAAAAAAGAGAGAAGCCTTATGTTTGCCTTGTTGGCCTAGCAGTTTAGTTCACTAGTCAGAGTCCACATACATCCCAAGGTCTGAGGTTCAAGACCAGCATTTTGAGGCACAACCAAGATGAACAGATGAGTAAAACAGAGTGCTTCTCCCACCTCTCTCTTCTGGCTGCCTGCCTCTACTTGCCTTCGCGCCTGCCCTCACTTGTCTTTAAAAGCAAAACAAAACAGCAGCTTAATATATAATAAAAAGAAAATCTAAATACTTAGACAGAAATAAAGGAAAGTATTCCATTAAAAATAGAATCAGGTGAGACGTACAGCAAATGCATCCCTGAATTCCTGTGTACTCCTGGAAGCCAGGTCAATGTCATGCTCTTTTTCCTTCAGGGACAATGGACACGGCAATTCACGAGAGAAAACACTTTCGCAGAAAGTATCATGCAATGAAACAACTTAATAGAAGCTACTTTTATTAGCAGCATTTACCACCATCACCCCGAATGGCTATTTTTATGTAGGAGAGTTCAGGTACATATAGCTTTCTGGGATTGAGAATCAATAATTAATACCATAACTTAGAAGGACTCTGCTTGCTTTGAGTTTTAAATAACAGAATATATGTGAAAATCTTTTGCCAATAGTAAAATATTTCTCAAATGTGAATTACCACGGTTTCCCTCGATGTCATTTTTATTTCGACTTTTTAATTCTAAACTGAGGTTGTAAGACAGAGCAGGCATCCGATGTCGCAGATTACAAACAAGAAAACAAATTGTGTGCTTGAGAACAGTGTTTGTCAGAGTAAAGGGGCCGATAGATTCTAATTAAAATCAGGACCCTGGCATAGAGTTGACCATTTAAAAATTTTGTCCAGTAAATATTCTTTAATAAAAGGTCACATTTAGTATCAACTCCCTTTCATAGAAAGGACCAAATGTCACATGGAAGAACAGACCTTGAAATTGAACATAGTTCAGTTTTACTCCTGACATACGCCTTTACTGTTCTCTGTTTTTCTAAGGCATATGGGCTCTTTGGCATGAATTGGGGAACTTCTGCTGTGACCCACAGGTTCTGATCAGTGCAAGCAGCCTCATCTGGGGCCAGTTTGGTGAGGAAGAAACAGCATTGTTCCAATTTTCTAGGCAACTGGGGGTTCGTTCTAATGTTCCAGGAACAGGGAAAACAAACCTGTTTTCCAGTCTTCAGGTAGCCAGAGGAGACCTCTTAAATTCATCTACATTGGCTCATGCCTTTTTCCTTGGAGAGCATTTCAATAAAGAGACCCCAGAGTTCTGTGTCATCAGACACGATGAAGTTTTAAGGTACTTGTAATTCTCCTTACGGGGATCTAATTGAGTCAGACCTTAGTGGGAGTTTGACGTTGCTGAACAGTGAGGAGATTCCAGCAAACTAAACAGCTTAGGAAAGCGAATGTCTCCCTGATACGGTATTTCGGGCTCGCAAATACAGATTTGGTTGCTGGTATTCTGTTGATTTTTAGAACACAGGTATGCATTGCCTAAATAATAAATATATGTTATGAAGTCCAAGCTGTAAGTCATTTTTTTTTTCTGTCCGAAAACTCAAACTTTCGTATCTCTTCCTCTCTTATTGGTTCTGCATTTGTTTTAAATGTGGCATTATACATTTAGGGTCTGTGTATGTGTGTGCACAGGTGAGAAATAAAGACGACAACCTTTACAAGACTGGGAACACACTGGTAGAGATTAACAGCTAAGAGACAAGAGGCTAGAACTAATGGGGCACATCCTGAAATCGTGATCGTCATATTGCTCTCCGTCTATTATGAGTAGGAAGACAGGAAGAGAAAATGCCAGGAGCAGACTACCAGGCTTTTGAAAAGTTAAATGCTGGCCTGATTCAGAATTCAGTTGTCCAGATCTTAGATCTATGATGACACAGAGGTGCAAAGAGGTCTGAGAAACTCAGTCTTGAGCTGAACAGACATGTGCCTTCCTGTACCTCAGACACTATTATGAAAGGGAAGAGTGAATACTGATAAACAACAAAAGCCTTTCTTCTCAGGAGTCAAGTAATTAACACCAGCTATTTTGAGATGACAGCAGCATCAAAGAAACAAAAAACCACTGAGGCGAGAGAGGTGGAAATATATCTTTTGGGGTGACTATATACTTTTAATGCATTGGTTTTAAGTTGGAAATGATAATTAGACACTCAAGCAACTGTTTGCAGTCTTTCTCCAGGGACCTGTTTGGGGGGTTCTATACGATCAAATCTATTTTATACTAATCTTAAATCACCATGTGCTCCTTTTTATTCTCATTCTCTCATTAATGGGTAATGGGGTTTTCTAGAAGTTAGAGATATGTGTGGTGTCACTGCTTGCAGGATGATTGAATGTATGTTTGTTTATTCATCCTTTTACACACTTCTCAGCTGTAATCTCTAGAGGAATGCAGACTTCATAAAGAACAGGTCTCTAGGATTGTTGATGACTCTTAAAAGTTTCAAGAAGCCTTACGACTATAAACCTAGAAAATTGCTCTCCTGAAGTATATGTTGTTTTCACACCTTTAAATTCCAAGTTATTTCTTTGAAAAATGACTTGATTAATCAGTGTTTAAAGTCATTTAAATACTTTTCATATTATAATTTAACAACTAAACTAGAAGAATACATTCATGCTTCTTGAAAACTTTTTGGCTGTTGTTTTTACCTCTACTATATTATGTTTTGGGCCACACAATTTTTTTTTTTTTCAGTATTTTTAGGAGTATTCTAAATCAAATCCTATAAAGAAATTGCCAATTGCTTTTCAACTTTTCTCCTGTTATGAAATAAAAATCTCTTGTTATCTGCAAGGTTAAAAGTTTAAAGGGAAGTTTAGGATATCAGTGTTCATTCACTCTACTTGTATGGTGGGGAAAAATAAGACTATGATGGTCTATAATGACAGTTAACTTCAGAATTTCTCGAGATTTGTTCAGCCTGACAGAAAAAAGCCATTCAACTAGACATAAAGAGTTGGTTTTTCCATTTTGCCCCAGCATTTCAGTGCTTCAATAGTATTGGAAATGCTGAAATTGCATTGCAAAGTGCTAGCTGAGATGTTGGAGAATTGTTCACCCTCTAAGAGAGTAATAATAATAAAGTCAATTTTCAATTTGACTTTGATATTCTAAACATTTCTGTACATTTATTTTTAACTTCCTTCGATAATTTTTCCTAAAGTGAACTAGAAAACTTTGATTAACAAACAGATGCGTACCTGTTATTTTACAAGATTTCTGAAGGAGCACTTACAAATTATTCTTTATTTCTCTAAATTAGGGAAGGGTGATAAATTTAGGTTAGACACTGGGAGAGAAATGTCAACCATAGCACAATAGCAGACCTGATCTGCACTGGTCATTCCATTTACAAAGAAGAGATGGAAAACAATAGATCATTTGTTCCAAGGGAAGAAATACATTTTCTTTTGACATTGTACCAGATTCTCGAATAAAGCAGGAACAATATAGAATGAATATTTCTGTCTTCAGGTTTCTTCTTCCTCTGTTTCATCTAATTGCCATGATTGCCAAATTGCATGAATAAAATCATTCTGAAATTTCCAGGACCTCAACACAAGATGAATTTTATAATTTACATATTATGTTGAAATTTTCTGTACTATAATGTTCTCAATTCTCCTCATTCTGACAAATTTTACGAGTATTGAACATTGGGGATTATGTGCAGTAGACATTTGTTAGTATGTGTATTTCATGGTGAAATTCTGGAGCTTGGATATATCCGATTAGTTTCCTAACACGACAGGATTAGATTCATGGTGTGTGGACCTGGTTTTTAGCCTGGATTCTTAATAGGACCTGAATATTTAAGGACATGTTTGAGCATTTTTGTACTTTGTTTTTCTTATCTTTGATTAAATTCGCATTCTGGGCCAAGTAACTTATCCTTTCTGTGCCTAGGTTTTGTTATCGATAACAGGGAATATCATAATTCTTCCATCACCAGGCTATTAGAATTATGAGTTAATATGTGTAAAGTAGAAGATTACATGTCACATACACAGTATAAAAACATTTTTCACTAGTATTATCCGTAAAGTGAGAAAAGTATTTAGATAAGGTCTGAGCTTCCTTCTAACGCTAATATTTTTATCTAATTGAAGGATGGAAAAGATTAACTCAGAGTGCCGTCTTTTGTGCAAAAGCCCATCAAACTGTTGGGTTGCCCTGAATGATGGCCAGTTCAGGTTTTTGCTTATGCACAGCCCACAGATACCCATTGGTCTGTCTGTCAGAGACTGCCATCCCCTGTTCCTTGTCCATAGCAAGCTCCTCTTCAAAACTGAGGCTCAGTTGGCTCTCCTGACTTCTCAGCCCAGGGTGGGTCCAGGCCCAGACAGAGATCTCCCTCAGCTAAATCTGGGCTCTGATGCATTACACAGCTCTTCAGGATTGAGAACACACAACACATTTCCACTGTATCTATGGCCTAGCTCTCTCCAGGCCTGCTGCCTTCCTTACCCTGAGGGCAGAGAGTTCTTCTCAAAGACACTTCTTTTATCTTCTCTCCCCTATCCAGGTTTTAGGATTAAGAAGATGAATCTCCAACAGCAGCCTACAGGTCCTTTTGCATCAGGTTTCAGAGCCCTCTGCCTCAGGTTCCCAATCTGTTGACTCCAAAATCAGATCTTTGCTTTACTCTTGGATAACAAGACTATCAATTTTCACTTAATTTTTTTCTTCTACCAGATCCTCAAGAGGAAATTAAATTTTTCATCTCCACATAAAATTTAAAAAAATTTAAAAAAAACAACTGTTGAGATTGTCTATATGTATTTATCTGCATTTACTTAATACATTCCATTCAAACTTTTACTCATATTGATCAACTTTTGCCCATACAAACTTACCCTCTAAGTTTTAATTATGGAAGAGAGAGTGTGTGTGTGTGTGTGTGTGTGTGTGTGTGTGTGTGTGAGAGAGAGAGAGAGAGAGAGAGAGAGAGAGAGAGAGAGAGAGAGAGAGAGAGAGAGAGAGAGAGAGAGAAAGATTGAATTCATACCTAGAAACCTACCACGTGTATTTGGGATAATGGGAGGAAGTGAGAGAAACCATGAGATTATTAACCTCATAAAGTTATTAAAATAATATAAAAAAAACCCTCAGAATGCTAACATGCCAAACATTTTCCCTTGTTAACTTTTTATTTTGAAGCAGTTTTAAATTTATAGAAATGCTTAAAAAAAGAAGAGTTACCAATTCTTCAATGATTAACATTGTATCACAATTGCCTCTTCAGATATTTGTCTTATTGTTTGAACTTTTCAAAAATAAGTTGTGCAATAATAAACACATGGTGTTTATTATTATGTTTTTTCTCCTCAAAATGTTATCAAGAAAAATTTCAAATAAATAGAAAAATTGAAAATGTTTTAGTGTATACCTTTTAAACCCACCACCTAAATTCTGCCTTTAACAGTTTATGATGCTTGTTCAATTACAAGTTTAATGCCTCTATCCATCCATTCATGCATCCATCCATCATCAATACCACTGAATTTTTAATAGCTGTTTTAATGTATAATTTACAAACCATAAAATTCATCGATCAAATGATTTCAACGTATAATCAAATCATGGTGTAGTTGGTAAATTCTAATCAGTCAGCCCATTTCTGGCCTGAGTTTGTCTTATTTCGTAAAGTGGACTGATCTCAGCTAGGAACCCTAACCTGTGCTGTATATATAGGACCAGCTTCTCTATGCTTGTTGGAGAGAAAATCACATTCTATCTGTTGGAAATATGAAATGTGTCCATTTAACTCCTGAATCAGTACACTCCCTGTGACTTTAAAATGTGGACATTCTAAACTTTAGACTCTCGTTTCTTATTTCTCTATTCAGAGTATTACATTACACCTTTTGTTTGCTTTTCTCAGAATTAATCCTGATGACATCATGTGGAGCAAGTTAGCGCGAACATTTAGGGGGATAAAACACTTATGCCTTAAGGACGCTTGGAGAGTGAATCATTTATACATAGCATTTGCAGTATTCTTCTGTGAAATGGAATCTTGCTGTTACTAATGCAGAAGCCTGCTGATAAATGCTCAGACTGTACATATTAGCCAGCTGGTGGCTGAATTCTGACTATTGAGCTGCCGAAAATTGGAATAATTAATTTTCTTGGAAAAAGTGCATTGTGTTGTAGCTTTTTGGATTTGTGACTGTAATCTGTAATCACCAGGGAATTTATTTAGATTTGCAATTATACTAGAGTTAGTAATTTATAGTAAAGACATGGAAGTTTGCTAAATAGGAGGCGTAGAGCTGTGAGTTTTCCATTAATAGTTTTGTGAGCCTTGCATAATACCCAAGCTGTTAGCAAAGAACTGTTAGCTGAATAGTCAGTCAGTTCATGTTTGTCTTATCTAATGAAAGCAGAACCTAACATGTTTACCTCAGGAGTTTTCCCATTTATGAAAAGTACAGTTTTCTTTTCTGAAAAGGGAGTATTACTATGAAAGCTTGCATTTTAAGGAAATGTGATTATTAATAATAGCAGCCTAGATATAGAGCAGTGTTTTTAATACATTCCAGTAATATCACTCTTTTCATTATGCCAGAAAATTAACATCCCATACTCTAGTATATATCTTGAATGAAAAAGTATATGAATTGACTTTTAGTTAGGCATTTTATTTGGATAAAAATAAGTTTTTAAAAAATAAAAAGAATAATTCTTAATAATGCAAATTATTTCAAAGAGAGGGTCACACATATTGATGGAGATTACTCACAAATAAAACAAGAATGTAGACATGATAATAGAAATCATTAAGATTTGGCAAGATACTTACTTCTGGTTCAATATAACTTTCCTGAAAGGTTGCAATCCTCTTACAAATTTGTGGTTACCATTTTTCAGTTCTATAGTTTGTGATAATGAATTGTTCATGATATTCTGTTGCTTACATGAGTAAAGACTACTGATTTTTAAAAATAAAGATGTTATATCAATACTATAAGGTAAGATATTTTATTTGATAATAACAATAATCTGATGACTCCATAGCTCTAGGTTAATATGAGTTTCACAGCTGCTCGTCTGAAGCCTGAAGAATGGACATGATTTAAAAATCAGAATTTTTTTAGAAAATTGAATTCCGTGCTTACACAATTTGCAATAGAACATCCTCAATGGATTCGTGTCAGCATGTTCATATTTCTGTAATACAACGTAGGGAACATTGCCTCTCTGCAGAATCCATGAGCTATAAGTAACTTCCTAACACTTTGAAAGCGAGTTATCTGTTAGCACACTTCAGTTGAGTGACTGTGTTTTGTGCTGGAAGTTTTTGACATTCAGAATTATAGATAAGAATTGAAGATTTATAATCAAACACTGATAATTCCATGCTATATTTGTGGGTGAGTTCTGTGGAACCTGTTCAAGAAGTTATTTAAACTAAGCATTTATATTCTTTGAACATCAAAAGTGAAATGAAAGGAAATGGTCTGTTTTTAAAATGACATCTGTATGTGTTTGATGGAAATCTGTATATGTTTGATGGAAATAGGAACTACTTGAGAGTGACAAAGTTAAAAGAAGCGGATCCCATAGCTTAATTCATTAATATCTTTGAGTCCTCGCTCTCCTTTTTCCTTTCATAAAATTCCATTCAATTCAAAATATCTGTAAATTCCTGCATGTCTTCTATAAATTCTAGTTGTTGTTCATAAACTGAAAAATAGCCTTAATCATTAGTTTTTAAAATAAATACTTCATTTTTCCCCATGTAGTATCTCACCTGATATTATTTTGAATGAAATATCGATTAAACCTAAAATAAAAACAACAGCAGCAAAAACCCCCAGAGATCTATAAAAGTGTTGGCATCAGAAATCCATATTTAGTCATTGGAAAGTTTGATAGCCTATTTACTAAATAAAACCATTGGTAATAGGGGGAAAAATAATGTTGCTAGGGCTGTGATACTCTAAGAGTAAGAAAACAGTCCTTAGAAGACTTTTACTGAAGGATAATTGAAGTTTAAATACTAAGATTAAGTGACATTTCAAAATGTGTTTATTGAGAGACAAATCAATTAAAAGGTAAAACAGTAATTTAAGCACATCGTTCTATTTAATTTAGGAGTATGCAACATCATAAACTCAGATTCGGGTCTTAACCTTTTTCAGAAAAAGGTAATAAATCAAGACAAAGGGACATAAATGCTTATTAAAATGTCTGAATACGGTTGAAGAAGGAACATATTTATATCATCATCATATTAAAATTCAGAGAAGTTGTATGAATGGGGCCCTACCTCTTTTTAGTTGATGTGTATATGTTAAATATTATGTATTTTCTTTTCATCAGTTTATTAAAAAGAGTCAAAACTCAAATAACATGGTAAAAGACAGAATACGTGTGGATAGATGTATGAATGGCTACAAGTAACACTTTGGAAGTCTGGTATCATTAAATTACTATGTAAAAATTTTAGTTTGTTTCATGCAAAGTTAACAACTCAAGTTTTAATTATTTTTTGATGTAAATTATTTTGTACTACAATCAAATCCCCATTCCGAGTTCCTTTCAGATAAAGACTATATTTAGTATATAGATATACTTGTACATTGAAAATTCTAAAATAAGTATATGACATTTTTAGAAATGCTAAACTAGATGCTGTCAGAGAATTTGAATAAACACAAGTCAGTACTCTTTGAAATCTAATTCCATTAGAATTGATCCTGCATGTATACTTGTAAGGTAATATTTATTTACTGTATGCATGCTTATAATATCAATGTCCAAACTAGCCTCAATGGCATCTTTAGGGGTTGATTAAGTTAGTTTTTACAATTATACAATAAAATTCTATGTGTCTATAAAAAATACAAGAAAGCCTTCTCTGGCCTGAATTGTTTTAGAAAAGGCTAGAGACAGAAACACATGTTTTTATATCCTGCCATTCACAACAAAACAACATACATGAACCTAGAGACTATTATGCGTAGTTAAATAAGTCAGATGAAGAAGAATAAACACCGTATGATTTCACTCCTATGTGGTATATAGGCAAACAAAATCAAAACAAAAATAAGCTTTTAGTTTATAAAACCAAGTCAGTGTATATCATAGGGGGAGGGGGAAGGTGGGTGGGCAAATCAGGTCAAGGGGGTAATTATTTGGTGAGGACAGAATCGGACTTTGAGTGGTGATCCTATTGGAGTATATATGGATACTGATTTATAAAGATGCCTGCCTTACCCTATATACTGTAATGCAATAGTACATCAATCAAATAAAAATAATGGATATAAAGACAAAATATGAAAAGTATGCTTAGCATTTTACCATTTATTCAAAAACAGAAAGAGGACCATATATATATACACATAGGTGTGTGTGCTATTATATGAATAAAACTGCTTTGCGAAGGGAAATTAAATCGCAATGTTCCCTTTTGAGAAGTATTGGAATGGAGTATAGACAGATTGGTGGGAGAATACTGTTCACTTGTATCTCTTTATGCTTTTGTATGCATACCAGTGATTGTATTATTATTATTTGCTTTTACAATGATCTTTTTTAAAAAAAGTATTGTGTGTGAGTTGTCCCACTTCTTCATTCCCTGTATGACTCATTGGGTACCTGCCTCTTCTGTCTACTGCAGTGAGGGCTGTGAGATGAGATGCTAAGAATCGGTCATGTTCACAAAGACTAAAAGAGGGAAACATCAGCGTGGCTCTTCCTTTTATAATTCAACAGGATGTGGTGAATAACAATAATACATGAGTTTGGACTTTAAACTGTAGGTAGTTTGCTAGGAGTTGGAATCTACCCAAGAGAAAAAAAACAGAGTCTTTTTTGAGTTATATAATAATAAAGTTGCTGGTCAGTTTTATATGTCTACATGAATATTAAAGGATTGCATTAATATGATTACTTAGAATGAACCGAATAAAATAATGAAGAACATTACAGCATTGAGTGAATTATGAACTGTTCTGTTATGCATTTATACACATACACACAGATATATTATTTTATTTATTTTATTATTTTAAGGAGAGGTGCAGGCAGGGATGAAGGAGAGTAGGCAGGTAGGAAGAGAGAGGAGGAAGAAGCATTTTATTTTTATTTAGTTGTTCAAACTGGTTGTTTTCCCTTGGACCTGGGACTCAAGCCTAGGGGTGTGTGGCCTTGCACTCCTTTGGAAGCAATTTACCTAACTACTACTCCACCAGGGCGTGACAATCCTATTTTAATAGACTATAATAGATTCCTATTTCTATTATAAATTTATAATATAAAATTATAAGCTATTTTTATAAAATGGTGGTGTACTCTGTCCAATGCAGTGAATTCTTTAAGTACTTGAAATAAGTTAGTTTTTCAGGTGTTGAGTATTTCTAGTTCTTTATTTGAGGATATTGTTGTACAAACATATTGACATTACAAAGTAGCTTTATAAAAGAATCCCAACATTTGTAAGTATATTCTATATACAAAGTTCCTTGTCTTCCAAAGTTTTTTTCAATCCCTTTCATCTTTTAATGAATGCAACTTCCACAAAAACATTTACATATGTCTGTCTCGCAAATGAAACTAATGCTGGAGCATCTTATGGAAAATTTATTTAACTTAACAATCAAGAGCTTAGAAACCTATGTACAATGGAGCAAAATGAATAGTCAAAGGGACAGATTCCATTGCGTTTAAATGCTTTGTGGTAGAGCCCAGGGACAATTGGATATTAATCATTTAAATAAACAAATGTGGAATTCGTTTTCAAATCACAAAATAACCGTTTGGAGACAATTACACCTAATGCTGTGGCAAAACATGGCTGATACTTGATATAGTACCTTCACTTTGAATTTCAGCAAAGTATAGAATAGGCAGAATTTTATATTGGGTAACTGTTTCCAGGGCTTATGTGCACTCATTTTTTTCTGTCAGTGTATAAAAGAATGTGTAGTCATCTTTCATGACTCCTTCAGTAAAATATTGTTTCTGCTTGTGTATATAATGGTGATGAGCAATCGAAACGTAGCTAATTTACTTTCTCAAACTGAAAGCATAATATCTTGTCTAATCATAGTTTTGTCTCTATCATCCCATAATTTCAAAATGTGTGATTGATAGGCATATTACACAGAATCTAAGTAATTTCATATATCTATGTTATAACTATACTTCAGGATTATTACATTTTTGAGCACAGTGCATACTCCAGAGATGACATTATATTTTTCCTCAGTTAATATATGTATTTTAATAGAATTAAAGCTTTATTATATCTGTTCACTAATATGCACATTCAGTATAATGCATAGTCTTTGGGAAGTATAAAAATTTCAGAAACACCATCTGTCATCTTATGGTAGCTGACCTGTACCTGGAGGCTGATAAGAACTATTTACATCAGATGACACTAATGTTTGCCCAATTCCTCCATGAATCCTCAAAGTAGGTAAATCTGGGAGCAGGGTCAGAGGCCTGAGGCTTTGCTGTCATTGACCTTACTAGGAGGAACAATGGAGAAGACAGAGCCCCAAAGTCCACTTTATCAGGCAAGTATGTTCTGGCAAAATTCAATGAGAGCTGCGGCAGATATTGATGTGGAATAGAGATCAAAAAAGGAATAGGGACAGGGAGATGAGAGCAGCTCCTATCAGGAACATTGACTGGTCAGAGGGAATTGGAGCACATTGAGTGATTGTCTATTAACAGCTAGTGTTTGAGTTGGCCAGGGTGACATGACTTCCCTGGATATATAAGGACAAGGGCAGAGCAGTCTTTGCTAACATAATGTTGATTCCTGGAGGCAAGTACTGTTGGCATTCAGCATTCTCTGGAGAAATAAAATGAACAGTATGTATGGGGAGA